>JAWNLL010000124.1:0-120045 GCA_035042425.1 Drosophila flavopinicola
TTTTATATTCTGTGATTGCACATTGTGACAGGTATTTGACCACAATAGTATTATTATAAGTAATATGTAAATTAACATATTTTTATGCCGAAGGTATTCATAGTATATTGAGTTTGTCCAATGTCCGTCCGGCTGTTCGTCTGGATGTACGCAAGTATTTCCGAAACTATTGAAGCTAGAGACTTGAAACTTGGACTGTTATGCTTGTAGCTATCTGCTTTAGCTCACGTTCGTTGAATTGTTGAACTTTGTGACATGCCCACTGGGAGGCTGGCAGATCGATAGCATGTCGATACACCTCAAATCACAAATCGATAAGACGTGAATATTTCCCAACATTTTAAAGCTAGAGTCATCAATGTTGTTGGTATGTTGGCGGTGACCTCCCCAAAAAACTGGATCCTAATTTTTCCGGCCATGCCCACTTTTACGCCTACCACCCACCATCCAAATGAAATTTAAATTATTTATGTCCCCGCAGTTTTAGAGATAAAGTCGCCGTATTTATATTACTGGGGACGTCTTCCACAGATCACAGTAAACAAATTTCTACCACGACCGCTCCCGTAATCGCAAAAATATGTTTACATGCAAGCACAATTCGAAAACACGTGTATATTTCCCGCAACTTGAAGCTAGAGTTAACATATTTGGAATTTAGATTAGTGCTGACCAGCCCGAAAGTTTGCAACTTGGATTTCCCGGTAAAGAAAAATTTTTGGGCCACGCTTCCTCCCACTCTACTGTTTTTGAGCTAGAGTCACAAAAATTGGAAGATACATTTCTGGTTAGCCCCTTTTAAGTAGAGTAACAAAATTTACCAAACTTGAAAGGTAGATTACTCAACGGACAACCCACGACCACCCATATACCAGCAAAAAGGTTCTGTTCCACCTGGCTTCAGATGCTCTTACAATGGTATAAGAGTAAAACGCACTCGGCTACGCCCAACTGCAACGTACTTACTTGTTATACCCTGAACCCATTAAAAATGGGTAAAAAGTCTATAATAAAGTTGTGCAAAGTATGCAACAGGCGTAAGGAATCATCTTCAACCATATGAACTATATTTATTTTTATTCAGTATCGATAGCTGAGATCTAGCTGTCCGTCCTTGCGTATATGTGCACAGGCAGATCCCAGAGACTGTAAGAGCTAGAGAATAGATTTGGACAAAAATTTCCTGCCAGTATGCTTAGAAAAACAAAACAAATTGATCTAGCCATGTCCGTCTGTCTGTCTGTCTGTGTGTCTGTCTGTATGTATGCAAACTAGTCCCTCAGTTTTTGAGATATCGCGATGCAACTTTGCACAGACACTTCTTATTCAAGGACACAGCACATTGGTCGGAGCCGGCCAGATCGGACCACTATATCTTATAGCTGTCATACAACTGAAAGTCGGTTTTGGCCATATATCCGATGTTTTCAAAGCAATTGCTTTAGATTTCCTTGAACACTTGAACATTCTTATAACTCATCAATGGGTAAAATTGCAAAACGATTGAGTCATAAATAGCGAAGATATGCGTCATTCAATATTTTGAAAAACAGGTGCGCATGAGCAAACAAACCCAAGCTCAAGAAAGCTTTTGACAGCTTTTGCTTTTGCTCTTCAAGCGATTTTGTCATCGATCATTAAAACTGCTGGTGGCGTGAGGGGTAAAGTGGCGCTGACAAACGAAAACTCGCTGGTACGAAACTCAGCGGCGATTGGTCATTACACATACAACGCAAAATAAAAGATCAGTACAATCGAGTTTGTCAGCGCATTTCAAAACTGCTTGGTGGCGGAAGTATTAGAGAGCTGCGCTAAAACACGGGAGAACATGGTTCAAATCCCAGCCGCTACTTATTGCTTTTTATTTTTTTTCTAATAATTTTTTTCAAATATGTATCAAATAGCTTGAATTCAATAATTTAAAAGAAATATTTAAATTCATTTGATACAAATTCTTAGAGCAAAAATATAAATGTCACGCGATAAAACGATTTTTTACTACTTTTGAAATTTCAGTTGTGCAGTTGGCAGAGTGACAATTGCCTAAAGGTTCGAAAAGAGTATAGAATCTTTGGCACGCCGAAGATAATGATTAGAGTGAATTGAGTTAGTTATCTGAATAAGCGATTTAATGTTAAAACCTCTATGTATAATTATATTCCTATTAAGGGTTCCTTAACATAAGTATGTTTATGATATAAAGTTTTTGTTGTAGTCTTTTGATGTATGATTGTGCGGCCACGCCCCAATTGGCAATGCCATAAGTGCAAATAGGAAGTATCAGGGATTTCTATAAAAGAAAAAAGAAGGTTTGCGTTTGCTGATGGTGATTCGTTTGAGGAAATCGTCAATATGAACGAGACCTAAGTATTTGTGTGAGTGTTTAGTTTGTAGAGTGGTTCCGTTTAGAGAAAAGCCAGGGTTCAATTAGTGTTTATACTCTTTTCGAAGAAAAGCTGGATCGGACCACTATATCTTATAGCTGCCATTCCACTCTATGTCGGTTTTGGCATTAATTGCTTTCAATTTCCTTGTAAACTTGAACAGTCTTATAACTCATCAATGGGTAAAATTGCAAAACGATTGAGTCATAAATAGCGAAGATATATGTCATTAAAGATTTTGAAAGAACAGGTGCATATGAGCAAACAAAGTCAAGCGCAAGTAAGCTTCTGACAGTCTGCTCTTCATGGGATTTTGTCATCGATCATCAAAACTGCTTGTGGCGTAAGGGGTAAAGCGGCGCGCTGATAAACGAAAGGTCCTGGGTACGAAACTCAGCGGCGACTGGTCATTTATTTTCATATTTGTCTTATTCTTGTTTTCAAATATAAAATAACTGTAATCAAATTCATTTGCTACCAATGCCTTAGAACAAAAACCATACCTCGCGACTGAAAAGATCTTTATAATCGAGTTTGTCAGCGCATTTCAAAACTGCTTGTGTGGCGTAAGTATTAGAGTGCTGCGCTGACAAACGGGAGAACTCGGTTCAAATCCCAGCCGCGACTTATTGATTTTTATTTTTTTCCAATTATTTGTTTTAAATATATAAAATAGCTTGAATTCAATAATTTAAAAGAAAAAATTTAAATTCATATGATACCAATTCTTAGAGCAAAAAAATAAACGCCACGCGATAAAACGATTTTTTACTACTTTTGAAATTTCAGTGATGCAGTTGGCAGTGTGAAAATTGCCTAAGGGTCCGAAAAGAGCATAAAATCTTCGGCACGCCGAAGACAATCCTTACCCACTTGTTTAGTCAGTTTTCAATAGGAATAGTCGATTAAGCGTTATTTGAGACTAAAGGGGAGATTTTTCCCGACGAATTTGCCCGACTAGGGGATACCCTGAACCCAGTCCTTACGTTTATTTTTACTAATCTATCAGTGTATATACATACAAACATACACATGCTGCAGTACAAGCAGTGCAAGCGGTTTAAGCAGTTAGTTTGCTTTGTCACTGAGCCCCACACAATGGAAAGTAAAATCTTAAACAGCTTATGTGCTTATTATCCGATCTTATTGAAATTTTTGGCATACAATTGGCAATAAAATGTGTTTCCAAACCAAATTGCAAGGTCATACCTTCAAAAATACGATTTTGAACTTTTGGAGGGCGGGGTGTATTGGGGGATGGTATCCAAAAAGTGAAATATTTGTTACATGTGTATGCTATTCGAGATTATACATGCCAAATTTGAGGCCTCAAGCTATTATTAATTTTATTAATTTATTATAAATTAAATATTCTTGATCTGTCCCGAGACTACGAGAACTTATATTCCAAATATGAAGTCGCTAGCTCTTGTAGTCTTTGAAATCCGTGTGTTCATATAGACAGACGGACGGACGGACATACGGACAGACAGACCGACGGACATGGCTAGATCGACTCTGCTGTTGATACTGTTCAAGAATATATATACTTTATATGGTCGGAAATTCTTCCTTATTCCTGTTACAACCTGCCATTTGCCTTTTGCACAACTTCATTATACCCTTTTTACCATTATTTAATGGGTTCAGGGTATAAAATTTAAGAAAACCAAGAGTGCTCTTGTCGGTTGTGGCCGACAAAAAGATATCTTGAACACGTTCCTTACACTCATTCACAGTTACTTATCTATTTTAGACCAACACACATGGCTAGATCGACTCAGCTGTTAATACAGATCAATAATATAATATACTTCATGGGAGCGGAGATGCTTCCTTGCGCCTGTTACATACATACAGTGTATCGATATGGTGGGTCGATCAACTTATAAAAAGCTCCAATTCAGGATATTTTGGAGTCATTAATTAAGTAAAATCAGCCGCTGAATCTGGAAATGCAGTTAAGAAAATACTTAGCGTGACGGTCTTTGAAGTAATCCAAAATACTGTTTATACTCTTTTCGATGAGACTTATTATTCAAAGGGACAGTGAATTGGTCGGGGACGGACCGCTGTCATACAACTGGAAGTCGATTATGGCAATAATTTCCATGTTTTCAAAACTTTGTTTACTATACCACAACAAATTTTAGTTTTGTTTTCCAGAAATTTTAGTCTACATGGAAATTTAAATAATAAATGTTTGTTATACCACAACATATTTATTTGCGTGCGGGGTGTATTGGGTTCATTAGCTATATCTCCCAAAATAATGAATTTTCTAGGAGCTATGAGCTTTATAATTACATGCTAATTACGTACTAACATTATAGTCAATGCTCGATTTTCGTGCTAGCTCCCTGGGGCGTGGTCGGTGCAAAAGTATCGTATTAGTGCGGGGTGTATTGGGTTTATTACCTATATCTCCCAAAATAATTCTTTTTTCTAGCATCTATGAGTTTTTCTAGGACCGTGACCTGGTACAAAAAAATGGTTTTTAACCTACTTTCAGAAGGAGTAGGTCCTTGATCCTTGTTTTTTCTTGGAGCACGTAATTAGCACTTAATTCTGAGCCAGATCCGCAAGTCTACTGGAAGCCATGCGGGGTGTAGCTACCGTGACCTGCTAAATCCCACACTTTGAACCTTTAAAAAAAGTAAGAGTGCTCTAGTCGGGAGTGCCCGACTAGGAGATACCCTGAACCCAGTTCTGACTTCCATTGATATGTGACACACACATACTGCAAGCAGTGCATGCGGTTTAAGCAGATAGCTTGCTTTCGCTGAGCCCCATACAATGGAAAGTTAAATTTCAAATAGCTTCTGTGTTTATTGTCCGATCTTACTGAAATTTTTGGGGCATACGATTGTCAATAATATGTGTGACCAAAAAAAATTTTTACTTTTTTTCCAATAAAAATTAGCTTGAATTCAATATTTCATTCATATATTACCAATTCTTAGAGCAACAAAATAAATGCCACGCGATAAACCGATTTCTTACTACTTATGGAATTTCAGTGGTGCAGTTGGCAGAGTGAAAATTGCCTAAAGGTTCGAAAAGAGTATAGAATCTTCAGCACGCCGAAGACAATCCTTCGCTACATATTATTTTAAATGGCACTGGTAAATCAATTAGCGGAACAACATTAGACAGGAGAGGTCAAAAGGCAGCGCAAAATAATTATATTATTAGAAAATTTTGTATGTCTTTGTGTTTGTTTGTATGTACACTGATAGGTGCGTATGAATGAATATAAGGACTGGGTTCAGGGTCGTTAACTACCGACTAGAGCACTTTTACTTGTTTTTTTTTAGGATAAATACTTGTACGGGGTTGGCGCATCTATGTATGGATGTACATATACATATGTATATGTACGTTAAATAGTTTTTCGTACGTGGAATTTATCACGGACACGTCGTGACGGAAGGTCAACCGATTGGCAAAAGCACACACATACGGGCATGCAAAATACCTAAAAAGGCCACCGTTTCGCAGCGCAACACAAAATAAAATCAATAAATATGTATTTTTATCACGTTTTTATGCCCTGAACCCATTAAAAATGGGTAGAAAGTGTATAATGAACTTGGCTCCAATTCAGCAATTAAAACAAGGAAATGATTATCTTCGGCGTGCCAAAGATTTTATACTCTTTTCGGGCCTATAGGCAATTTTCACGCCAACTGCACCACTGAAATTTCATATGCTGTAAATGTAGAATTGGTATCTTATCAATTTAAAGTTATCTTTTGTAGAATTTAATTCAAACTATTTTATATTTGAAAAAAATAATTAAAAAAACAAGTAAGAGTGCTCTGTCGGGAGTGCCCGACTAGAAGATACCCTGAACCCAGGCCTTACATTCATTCATACTAATCTATCAGTGTATATACATACAAACACACAAATGCTGCAGTACCATCAGCGCAAGCGGTTAAAGCAGTTAGCTTGCTTTATCACTCTGCCCCACACAATGAGAAGTAAAATCTTAAATAACTTCTGTGTTTATTGTCCGATCTTTCTGAAATTTTTAGGGCATAACATTGGACATAACATGTGTGACCAAACCAAATTGCGTGGTCAGACCTACAACATTTTTTTTAACTTTTGGGGGGAGTGGGGGGTGGTATCCAAAAAGTTAAATATTTGTTACAAGTGTATGCTATTCGAGATTATACATGCCAAATTTGGGGTCTCTAGCTCTTATGTATTTGAAGTTATGTCCCAAAAACGCTAGTCTGAAATCGAGATTTATCGATAACTTTAAACGGGACGAGTTTTTGATAAAATGAAGCTACGACCTTGCAATTTGGTTTGGTCGTAACTCTTATACCCTTATAACTTTCCAGTTGTGGCCAAAAATCATTGATTTAAAATGAAAATTGATCGATAACTTTTCAGCGCGGCGAGTTATAAATTGAGACAAACTTGACCTGTCCCGGGACTACGAGAACTTATATTCCAAATATTAAATCTCCAGCTTATATAAACAGACAGACTGGCGGACAGACGGACGGACAGACAGACAGGCGTACATGGCTAAATCGACTCGGCTGTTGTTACTGATAAAGAATGTATATACTTAAGATGGTCATAGATGCTTCCTTATGTCTGTTACATACTTTTGCACAACTCCATTATACCCTTTTTACCTATTTTTAATGGATTCATGGTATAAAAATTAAATGCGAAAACCGTTTTTTTCTACAGCATATGAGATTTCGGTGGTGCAGTTGTCAGAATGAAAATTGTCTAAAGGTTCGAAAAGTGTATAAAATCTTCGGCACGCCGTTTAAGTTAAATTATGGTTTAACAGTTGTGGCTCAACAAAAGAGTTAAATTGATTGGCTCAAGACCCGGAATTAGTTAACCCAAAAATCACAAGCAGTTCGCACTCACATGAAAGGTGGCAGCATTGTTGAAGGACAGGGAGAGGGCGGCCATTACACCACAAAGCACCAGAACAAGAGCGACGACGCCCAGTACGGAGAAGCGCTGCAGCTTGAGGGTGTACCGCTGATAGAGGTATGCCAGCTCATCGTTCTGCGAAAAATAATAAGCACGCTCGATGTTTGCTGGCTAGCGTGAAATCAATCATTGGTCAGTTCCATGTCTTGCTATAAATATTTCCGATCACGCAACAAAGCCCAAATGCTCAAGACCCTAGACGTACCACAAGCCCCTTCTATGATCCATTGCGGCGACAATCAGCCAGAACCCATTAAAAATAGGTAAAAAGCGTATAATAAAGTTGTGCAAAAGTATGTAACAGGCATAAGGAAGCATCTCCGCACATATAAAGTATAAATATATTTTTGATCAGTATCAACAGCCGACCAGCCGACCGATACCATCCAATAGCATACACATGTAACAAATGTTTCACTTTTTGGATACCATCCCCCAATCCCCCGACTATTCCTATTGAAAACTGACTAAACAAGTGGGGAAGGCTTATCTTCGGCGTGCCGAAGATTTTATGCTCTTTTCGAACCTTTAGGCAATTTTCACACTGCCAACTGCACCACTGAAATTTCAAAAGTAGTAAAAAATCGTTTTATCGCGTCGCATTTATTTTTTTGCTCTACGAATTGGTATCATATGAATTTAAATTTTTCTTTTAAATTATTGAATTCAAGATATTTGATATATATTTGAAACAAATAATTAGAAAACAAGTAAGAGTGCTCTAGTCGGGACTGCCCGACTAGGAGATACCCTGAACCCAGTTCTGACATCCATTCATACTTGCCTAATAGTGTGCATACATACAAACACACCACACATTACTGCAAGCTGTGAAAACGGTTTAAGCAGTTATCTTGCTTTTTCACTGAGCCCCACACAATGGAAAGTAAAATCTTAAATAACTTCTGTGTTTATTGTCCGATCTTTTTAAAATTTGTAGGACATAACATTGGCTATAAAATGTGTGACCAATCCAAATTGCAAGGTCATACCTTCAAAAATGAGTTTTTTGAATTATTGGGGGGTGGTATCCAAAAAGTGAAAAATTCGTTACATGTGTATGCTATTCGAGATTATACATGCCAAAAAAGGGGCCTCTAGCTCTCATAACTTGTAAGTTATAGCCCAAAAACGATGGTCTGAAATCGAAATTTATCGATAACTTTTGAATGGGAGGAGTTATCGATACATTTTAATAAACTTGATCTGTCCCGGGATTACGAGAACTTATATTCCAAATATGAAGTCTCTAGCTCTTGTAGTCTCTGATATCCGTGTGTTCATACAGACAGACGGACGGACAGACAGACGAACATGGCTAAATCGACTCGGCTGTTGATACTGATTAAGAATATATATACTTTATATATACTTTATATGGTCGGAGATGCTTCCTTATGCCTTTTGCACAAAACCATAATACCCTTTTTACCCATTTTTAATGGGTTCAGGGTATAAAAAATTTATATTAAATGATGTCGCAAGCGTTATTTGAACCCGTGTACGTTTGCGTATTGCATCACTATACCAGTTTTACCACCGGACCGTTTTGATGTTCGATGACAAACTTGCTTCAAGAGCAGTCTGTTCAAAACTAACTTGGACTTATTTTTATACCCTGAACCCATTAAAAATGGGTAAAAAGGGTATTATGGGTTTGTGCAAATGTATGTAACAGGCATAAGGAAGCATCTCCGACCATATAAAGTATATATATTATTGATCAGTATCAATAGCCGAGTCGATCTGGCCATGTCCGTCTGTCTGTCCGTCTGTCCGTCTGTCCGTCTGTCCGTCTGTCCGTCTGTCCGTCTGTCTGTCTGTATGAACACACAGATATCAGAGACTACAAGAGCTAGAGACTTCATATTTGGAACATAAGTTCTCCCTAATCCCGGGACAGATCAAGTTTATTAAAATTTATCGATAGCTCGTCCCGTTCAAAAGTTATCGATAAATTTCGATTTTAGACCAGCGTTTTTTGGATATAACTTACAAGTTATAAGAGCTAGAGGCCCCTAATTTGACATGTATAATCTCGAATAGCATACACATGAACAAATTTTTCACTTTTTGGATACCACCCCCCAAACCCCCCAAAAGTTCAAAAAACGCATTTTTGAAGGTACGACCTTGCAATTTGGTTTGGTCACACATATTATTGACAATTGTTTGCCCCAAAAATTTCAATAAGATCGGACGATAAACACAGAAGTTATTTAAGATTTAACTTTCCATTATGTGGGGCTCAGCGAAAAGCAAGCTAACTGCTTAGACCGCTTGCACTGCTTGTACTGCTTGTACTGCAGCATGTGTGTGTTTAGATTAATATGAATGATTGTAAGGACTGGGTTCAGGGTATCTCGTAGTCGGGCACTCCCGACTAGAGCACTCTTACTTGTTTAAATACACCCTGTTCCTTTAAAATAATCATTTTGCTATTTTAAACATTAATTAGTTGTAAGGATGTTCATGTGTACAAGGAAATTGAAGGCAATAAGTTTTAAAACATGGGCATTATGGCCAAAACTGACTTCCAATTGTATGGCAGCTATAAGATATAGCTGTCCAATCCGGCCAGTTCCGGCCAATGTGCTGTCCCATTAAATAATAAACCTCTGTGCAAAGAGGCACTAGTTCTCATTCATACACTTCAGCTGTATGACAGCTACAAGATATAGTGGTCCGATCCGACCGGTTCCCACCAATACGCTGTCCCTTTGAATAATAAGTCTATGTGCAAAATTTCATCGTGATAGTTAAATATCTGAGGCACTAGTATCCATACATACACAGTTATTCGAAAGGAGTTAAATAAGCTGTTGCAAAAATAACATAAATGTTAAATCAAATAGAAAGCAAACACAGCGAATATTGCCGCCCATCGGTCCACTTAAGTCACACACATACTCCTATGTGTTTTTTCTGGTCTAACGCTACCGACTGGGCTGCGCTGTTTCCATCATTTGGGGACATGGCCTCTCCTTCCCGCTGCCGCAGCTTCCGCCTAATGTTTTCGCAAATAATTCATTAAGCGCCCTGTAGAATACGGCGGCATGTATCCGTCAAGCAGACTCATTGAATATCACAATTTTTATACCCTGAACCCATTAAAAATGGGTAAAAAGGGTATTATGGTTTTGTGCAAATGTATGTAACAGGCATAAGGAAGCATCTCCGACCATATAAAGTATATATATTATTGATCAGTATCAACAGCCGAGTCGATCTAGCCATGTCCGTCTGTCTGTCCGTCTGTCCGTCTGTATGAACACACCGATATCAGAGACTACAAGAGCTAGAGACTTCATATTTGGAACATAAGTTATCCTAATCCCGGGACAGATCAAGTTTATTTCATTTGATCGATAACTCGTCGCATTCAAAAGTTATCGATAAATTTTGATTTTAGACTAGCGTTTTTGGGACATAACTTCAAAGTTATAAAAGCTAGAGACCCCAAATTTGGCATGTATAATCTCGAATAGCATACACATGTAACAAATATTTCACTTTTTGGATACCAACCCCCAAACCCCCAAAAGTTAAAAAAAACCCATTTTTGAAGGTACGACCTTGCAATTTGGTTTGGTCACACATATTATTGACAATTGTATGTCCCAAACACAGAAGTTATTTAAAATTTAACTTTCCATTGTGTGGGGCTCAGCGAAAGAGCAAGGTAACTGCTTAACCCGCGTGCACTGCTTGTACTGCAGCATGTGTGTGTTTAGAGTAGTACGAATGATTGTAAGGACTGGGTTCAGGGTATCTCGTAGCCGGGCACTCCCGACTAGAGCACTCTTACTTGTTTTTTCGTGTTTTTCTGACGTTAGATTTTTCCTAGCAAATTTTTTAATTTATTTGTTGTTACTGCTGTTGTTGTGTGGGCGAGCGTTTTAACAGCTGCCAAAAATCCACTGGGCAGCCAAATTGCGCGTGCTTTCAAAGTTAAACGCTGCACTGCGGCTGCTGATTTGGCAAGTCATTTCATAATGCGATGGTCGAAAAACTGTCATCAGAAAACAAATCGCCATTTGGCAAAACATTCTCATTTCAATTGCGCTGATGAATTGCTTTCAATAAAGCATACAGCTCGCTGAGACAGGTACACTATGCAAAAGCAAAACACAAAAGCGCTTTGCCGAATAAAGTTTCAAATACATGTATTGTATACATACAAGTCCCATCAAGGTTATTTCAAAAGATATCGAGACATTTTTATTCCGGGTCAGTGCTTTTGGGCCATAACTTAAAAGTCTTAAGATGTAGTGGTATATAATCTCGAATAGCATACACATATAATTTTCTTCTTGGATACCACGCCCCATTTCTCCCAAAAGTGCACAACACGCATTTTTGAAGGTATTTGGTCAAATATCTTAAAGCAATTTTGATGTTCAAAAAATTTCAATAAGATTGGAAAATACTCACAGAAGTTGTTTAAGTTTAAGCTTGCAGTATGTGTGTGCTTGTATGTACACTGATAGAGCAGTATCAGAGAACGGCAACGATGCATCGTAACTACAAGTACACTGCAAAAGTACACTGTATTTTATATACACGAGTGTTGCAAACACCGCAAACAAAATATGCGGTCTTTTACTGCTGTCTTTTTGTGTGTGTTTGCTTGACCCGGTGGCAAATATGCTTCTTTCGTATTGAGTTAGTTCTTTTTATACCCTGAGCCCATTAAAAATGGGTAAAAAGAGTTTTGTGCATACTTAGCTTTGTGCAAAAGCATGTAACAGGCATAAGGAAGCATCTCCGACCATATAAAGTATATATATTCTTGATCAGTATCAACAGCCGAGTCGATTTAGCCATGTCCGTCTGTCTGTCCGTCTTTCCGTCTCGTCTGTCTGTATGAACACGCGGATATCAGAGACTACAAGAGCTAGAGACTTCATATTTTGGAATAGAAGTTCTCGTAGTCCCGGGACAGATCAAGTTTATTTAATTTTATCGATAACTCATACCGTTTAAGAGTTATCGATAAATTTCGATTTCAGACTAGCATTTTTGGGACTATAACTTCAAAGTTATAAGAGCTAGAGGCCCCAAATTTGGCATGTATAATCTCGAATAGCATACACATGTAACAAATATTTCACTTTTTGGATACCACCCCCAAATCCCCCACAAAAGTTAAAAAAACGCATTTTTGAAGGTACGACCTTGCAATTTGGTTTGGTCACACATATTTGTTGACAATTGCATGCCCCAAAAATTTTCAATAAGATCGGACAATAAACACAGAAGTTGTTTAAGATTTAACTTTCCATTGTGTGGGGCTCAGCGAAAAAGCAAGCTAACTGCTTAGACCGCTTGCACTGCTTGTACTGCTGTGTGCTTGCATGCATGTACACTGATTAGATTAGTATGAATGATTGTAAGGACTGGGTTCAGGGTATCTCATAGTCGGGCACTCCCGACTAGAGCACTCTTACTTGTTTTCACTGCATTCGTAGAATGATGTTTACGAAAGACAATGCAAAAGAAAAAATTGGAAAACGTTTTACAGTTATCAAAATAGAGCAACAAAACTAAAAAAAAACGCATATTTTCATGTCACAAAAGTATTCATCGCTCTTATATATATTTACTTATGTTACGGAAATTTAGGTAATGCAGCATAAGTTATTATTTTTTTTTGTGTCCCTTGCTGTCATATACATATACCCTCCAAGCGTCTTGACATCGATTCCACCAATTTACGGCAATATTCGGGACCTATTTTGGACCATTCATCCTGCAGCACCTGCTTTAAGACTACTTTTGAAGAAATATGGTTCTATCTAACTTTTGTTTAAGATATGACTATAGATTCTTGATGGGATTTGTGTAGGGACTCTGTGGGGAGCCTTTGACTATTTAGTGTTGCATAAAATTCACATTTGTATTGCCAAGCAGTGTGTTTTGGGTAGTTATTTTGTTGAAACAGAAATTGACCACGCTCAAATCCCATTTTGGAGGCAGTAACGGCCACATTTTTTTTTAATATGTTAAGATACACATTAGAGTTCATAATGCCATCACCAAAAACCAAATTGCCCATACCACGTGCTGACATATAGCCCCAAACCATCACTGAACCTCCGCCGTGCTTTATAGTTGCTGTTGTATTTTTAGGATTAAACGCGTATCCAGGCTTACGCCATACCATGTGACGACCGCCAGAGCCAAAAATTTTGTATTTGCTCTAGTCGATGAATATGATAGTCTCCCAGAGTGAAAATGGTTGTATTTTGTAGCAATTATCAATAGATAATCTCTTTGTAAAATTTACAGTGGAAATTATAATTTTTTTCTGAAAACTCGAACATGTATATCTTTTGATCGGAGCACCCTGCGGACAGTTTCATCACATACGCTTGTGTTAAGGGTTGTTTGGAGAATATCGTTAATTTTTGGAGCAAAAATATGTGGGTTATTCCTGTTTTCCTGTAGAACTTTCCTCTCCTCTCTGGCAGATAAAGACTTCGGACGTCCAGAACGCTGGATATTTTCCAATCTACCGCGATATTTCAAACGCTGTATAGCACTTCGGATAGTGGTAGGAATTCTGTCGAACATTTGGCAATAATAATTGGTAGATCGCCCTTCATTGTGAAGATATAATATTATTTTCTTCTCAACCACACTTAATTCCATTCCCTTGACCATTTTGACGTACTAACAAAAACTTTGATGGTCAAATTGAACACATTGACCGAAAATCTTATCTACACAATATAACTGTGCAAAAAAAAAACATAAAAAACATGTACAAACATGCACAAGCTAAAATAACGGAAGAGGCAACAACCGCAATGAATACTTTTGTGACATGAAAATATGCGTTTTTTAGTTTTGTTGCTCTATTTTGATAACTGTAAAACGTTTTACAATTTTTCCTTTTGCATTGTCTTTCGTAAACATCATTCTACGAATGCTGTAAAAAAATATAGAAAAGTAGATGCTAAGATGGTGAAATACTTGGGTTTATGCTCCATATGCTTAGCAATGAATACTATGTGTCTAACTGTAAATTACTATGTGAGTGTTCTGCACGACGCATTTTGCATATTTTGCTTTACGCTAATTTCGGTCAACCGTATGCAGTGCAAGTGTATCCACAACACATTTGTAAACAAGTAAGAGTGCTCTAGTCGGCAGTGCCCGACTAGGAGATACCCTGAACCCAGTCCTTACATTCTTACTAATCCATCAGTGTGTATACATACATGTAATGGAAAGTAAAATCTTTAATAACTTCTGTGTTTATTGTCCGATCTTTCTGAAAGCACATAACATTGGCTATAAAATGTGTGACCAAACCAAATTGCAATGTCGTACCTTCAAAAATGAGTTTTTTCAAATTTGGGGGGATTCGATGGTGGTATCCAAAAAGTGAAAAATTTGTTACATGTGTTTGCTATTCGAGATTATACATGCCAAATTTGGGGCCTCTAGCTTTAAAAACTTGTAAGTTTTAGCCCAAAAACGCTAGTCTGAAATCGAAATTTATCGATAACTTTTGAATGGGTCCAGCTATCGATAAAATGAAACAAACTTGATCTGCCCGGGCACTACGAGAACTTATATTCCAAATATGAAGTCTCTAGCTCTTATAGTCTCTGATATCCGCGTGTTCATGCAGACAGACGGACAGACAGACAGACGGACATGGCTAAATCGGCTCGGCTGTTGATACTGATCAAGAATATATATGCTTTACGTAATCGGATATGCTTCCTTATGCCTGTTACATACTTTTGCACAAAATCATAATACCCTTTTTACCCATTTTTAATGGGTTCTGGCTCTTATAACTTGTAAGTTATGGCCCAAAAACGCTAGTCTGAAATCTAAATTTATCGATAACTTTTAAACGGGACTAGTTATCGATAAAATATAATATTCTTGATCAGACGGACGGACAGACGGACATAGGTAGATCGACTCGGCTGTTGATACTGTTAAAAAATATATTTATACTTTATATGTGCGGAGATGCTTCCTTATGCCTGTTACATACTTTAACACAACTTTATTATACGCTTTTTACCCATTTTACATGGGTTCTGGCTGATTGACGCCGCAATGGATCATAGAAGGGGCTTGTTGTACGTCTAGGTACTTGGGCATTTGGGCTTTGTTGCGTGGTCGGAAATATTTATAGTAAGACATGGAACTGACCAAACGGACATGCTCAATGATTGATTTCACGCTAGCCAGCAAACATCGAGCGTGCTTATTATTTTTGGCAGCTATTTTCAACAGGGACATAATGCGGATTAAAACGGGGCACTGTTCAGGCAGCCCGATTTTCCTGCCCAGTGATTTCGTGCCATACACCGAAAATCTTGAAACTTCGTGCCTAATGAACATGCAACATTTTAAGGTCGTCAGAGCAACTGAACCCTAAAAAACAACTCAAATGAAAAATTTTCACAAATTTTCCTCTGTTTCCATTGCAGTTCTTGAACGTTTGAGAGCATCCACTTGGCGGAGGCGGCAGCTGCATGGATCATGCCGTCAAGGGGACGCGCGGCCGCCCACTCAATACGCTGCGCTTCGAGAACGATGAGCTGGAATACCTCTATCAGCGGTACACCCTCAAGCTGCAGCGCTTCTCCGTACTGGGCGTCGTCGCTCTTGTTCTGGTGCTTTGTGGTGTAATGGCCGCCCTCTCCCTGTCCTTCAATAATGCTGCCACCTTTCATGTGAGTGCAAACTGCTTTTTATTTTTGGGTTAACTAATTCCGGGTCTTGAGCCACAACTGTTAAACCATAATTGAACTTAAACGGCGTGCCGAAGATTTTATACTCTTTCGAACCTTTAGGCAATTTTCATTCTGAGAACTGCACCCCCGAAATTTCATATGCTGTAAAAAAAAACGGTTTTCGCATTTCATTTTTATACCCTGAATCCATTAAAAATAGGTAAAAACGGTATAATGAAGTTGTGCAAAAGTATGTAACAGACATAAGGAAGCATCTCCGACCATCTAAAGTGTATATATTCTTTATCAGTAACAACAGCCGAGTCGATTTAGCCATGTCCGTCTGTCTGTCTGTCCGTCCGTCCGTCTGTCCGCCAGTCTGTCTGTCTATATGAGAATATAAGTTTTCGTAGTCCCGGGACGGGTCAAGTTTGTCTCAATTTATAACTCACCGCGCTGAAAAGTTATCGATCAATTTCCATTTTAAATTAATGATTTTTGGCCATAATTAAAAAGTTATAAGAGCTAGAATATCATACGCATGTAAAAAATATATAAATTTTTGGATTCCACCCAAAAGTAAAAAAAAAACGCATTTTTGAAGTCATGACTTTGTAATTCGGTTTGGTCACACATTTTATTGCCAATTTTGTGCCCAATAATTTTCAATGAGATCGGACAAGAAACCCAGAAGTTGTTTACGATTTACTTTCCATAGTGTTGTGCTCAGTGCAGAAGCAAGCTAACTGCTTACACAGCTTGCACTACTAGTACTGCTTGCAGTATGTGTGTGTTTGTATGTATGTACACTGATAGGTTAGTTTAAACGAATATAAGCACTGGGTTTAGGGTATCTCCTAGTCGCGCTCTCCCGACTAGAGCACTCTTTTTTATTTTATACCCTGAACCCATTAAAAATGGGTAAAAAGCGTATAATGAAGTTGTGCAAAAGTATGTAACAGGCATAAGGAAGCATCTCCGACCATATAAAGTATATATATTATTGATCAGTATCAACAGCCGAGTCGATCTAGCCATGTCCGTCTGTCCGTCTGTATGAACACGCAGATATCAGAGACTACAAGAGCTAGAGACTTCATATTTGGAATAGAAGTTCTCGTAGTGCCTGGACGGTACAAGTTTGTTTCATTTTATCGATAACTCATCCCGTTTAAAAGTTATCGATATCATCCCGTTTAAAAGTTATCGATAAATTTAAATTTCAGACTTGTGTTTTTGGCCATAGCTTGAAAGTTATAAGAGCTAGAGTCCCCAAATTTGGCATGTATAATCTCGAACAGCATACACATGTAACAAATATTTCACTTTTTGATACCACACCCCAATCCCCCAAAAGTTCAAAAATTAATTTTTGAAGGTATGACCTTGCAATTTTGATTGGTCACACATTTTATAGCCAATGTTATGTCCTAAAAATTTTAGAAAGATCGGACAATAAACACAGTAGTTATTTAAGATTTTACTTTCCATTGTGTGGGGCTCAGTGAAAAAGCAAGCTAACTGCTTAAACCGCATGCACTGCTTGCAGTATGTGTGTGTTTGTATGTATGCACACTATTAGGCAAGTATGAATGGAAGTCAGAACTGGGTTCAGGGTATCTCCTAGTCGGGCACTCCCGACTAGAGCACTCTTACTTGTTTAAGAATTGGTTTTGATGATCGATGACAAACCCGCTTCTGCTCTTTCGGCTAAACATTTTCTTGCACTTTGCTTTGTAGGCTATATTAACCTGTTCTTGCAAAGTATTTAATGACGCAAATCTTCGCTATTTATTACTCAATCGAAATTTGAAATTTAAAACATTGCTGAGGTAGAAGGATGTTCAAGTGTACAAGGAAATTACTTTGGAAGATAGCTTTGAAAAGATCGGATATATGGCCAAAATCGACCTTTGTATAATAACATAATAAGCTATCATGGCAATAGCTTTAAAAACATGGGATATAAGGCTTGAACGCGATCACGAAAAAAATTTTGTCGGACTTAGCGGCTGATATCACGTAAGAAAATAAAATCAGGTGCTCGGGACTCATTTGGCTATTACATGGTGTTCTTGTTTAACTTGCAATCCTTTCAATTGTAGAACATCTTCAACTCAATTCTGTGTGTGCTGTTTGCCGTTGTGCTGGGACTGCTGCAGTTCTCGGTCATCAAGGATCACCATTTGCCAACACTGTGCTATGGCATACTATTATTCACTGCTAGCATTTGCATCGTGTCGATGCCGATGCTAGGAAGTGTTTTTCCAGTAGACACAAAGGAGGTAATGGCAGAGGGCGTCTGGCAAATTGTGTTTGTGGTATTTCTGGCGTACGCAATGATGCCGCTACAGATCTGGGAGGCGGTGGCATTTGGCATTACACTGCCCTCGGTGCACATCATCATTACGGTCTATAAAATCTATACAGCTGCGCTGCGGTACCTGGAGTACAATCAACTCATTGCCAACATTGTCATCTTTATTGGAGTGAATGTCGCCGGACTGGTGGTCAACGTTATGATGGAGCGAGCGCAGCGGCGCGCCTTTCTTGATACGCGCAATTGTATCGCTGCACGCATAGAAATACAGGACGAAAATGAGAAGCTGGAGCGGCTGCTGCTGTCCGTACTTCCGCAACACGTAGCCATGCAGATGAAGAACGATATTCTGTCGCCAGTGGCCGGTCAATTCCATCGCATATACATACAAAAACACGAGAACGTGAGCATTCTATTTGCGGACATTGTCGGCTTCACCGTGCTATCCTCACAATGCAGCGCCCAGGAACTGGTGCGCTTGCTCAACGAGCTTTTCGGCCGCTTTGATCAACTGGCGCATGTAAGTCATAACTTTGCTGCCCCCATACAGTTCGAGGTTCTATCTTCCAGAGTTTTTATTTTCGCAGGACAATCACTGCTTGCGCATTAAAATTTTGGGTGACTGCTATTACTGCGTCTCTGGCTTGCCGGAGCCACGCAAGGATCATGCCAAATGCGCCGTGGAAATGGGACTCGATATGATCGATGCCATTGCGTGAGTAGATAATTACTTTTTAAGCTGTGAAACCGAATCTATTCATGTTTATTGGGTTTGTACAATGTACGTCATGTCTGTCCGTTAGTCCGTCTGTCTGTATGAGCGTAAGTTTTTTCGGCGCTATTGAAGATAGAGACTTGATACTCAATTTCCACCATGCGACAGCCAAAGGTATCCCGAATGTATATATGTACGTAAACCCGTCTTCTGAGTCCGAAAAATGTGTTTAAAAAATTGTATGTGACCGTTTTCAAGCAAAACGAAAAAAAAATAGATTATAATGAACGGTATTTTCGCGTGGCATTGTTTGTGTTTTAAGATCTTGGTATCAAACAAATTTTAATTTTTCTTGCTTGTTATTATGTTCAATCTATAAAAATATATATTTCAGAAACGGATTAGGAAAATCAAGTAAGAGTGCTCTAGTCGGGAGTGCCCGACTACGAGATACCCTGAACCCAGTCGTTACAATCATTCATACTAATCTAAACACATTCTGCAGTACAATCAGTACAAGCAGTGCAAGCGGTTTAAGCAATTAACTTGCTTTTCACTGAGCCCACACAATGGAAAGTTAAATCTTAAAAAACTTCTGCATTTATTGTCCGATCTTATTGAAATTTTTGGGGCATACCAAATTGCAAGGTCGTACCTTCAAAAATGCGTTTTGTGAACTTTTTGGGGAATGGGTCTGCTGTATGATGTGTAGGCTATTCGAGATAATACATGCCTAATTTGGGGCCTCCAGCTCTTATAACTACGAAGTTACGTCCCAAAAACGCTAGTCTGAAATCTAAATTGATCGATAACTTTTAAACGGGATGAGTTATCGATAAAATGAAACAAACTTGTACCGTCCAGGCACTACGAGAACTTCTATTCCAAATATGAAGTCTCTAGCTCTTGTAGTCTCTGATATCTGCGTGTTCATACAGACGGACGGACGGACGGACAGACGGACATGGCTAGATCGACTCGGCTGTTGATACTGATCAAGATATATATACTTTATATACTCGGAGATGCTTCCTTATGCCTGTTACATACTTTTGCACAAGACCATAATACCCTTTTTACCCATTTTTAATGGGTTCAGGGTATAATATATATATATTCAGACTGTAGTCTGAAATCGAAACATATATTACTTTTGAATGGGTTGAGTTATCGATAAAATGAAATAAACTTGATCTGTCCCGGCACTATGAGAACTTATATATAACTTCCAAATATGAAGACTCTAGCTCATAAAGTCTCTGATATCCGCGTGTTCATACAGACAGAAGGACGGAAGGACGGACGGACTGACGGACGGACAGACAGCGAGACAGGGCTACATCGAATCGGCTGTTGATACTGATCAAGAATATATATACTTTATATACTCGGAGATGCTTCCTTATGCCTTTTGCACAAAACCATAATACCCTTTGTACCCATTTTTAATGGGTTCATAAAAGTGTAAATGGGTTCATAAACAAGTGGGGAAGGATTATCTTCGGCGTGCCGAAGATTCTATACTCTTTTCGAACTTTTTGCCAGTTTTCACTCTGCCACCACTGAAATTTCATAAATAGTAAAAAATCGGTTTATCGTGTGGCACTTATTTTCTTTGTTCTAAATTTTTCTTTTTAAATATTGAATTCAAGCTATTTTATATTTAAAAAAATAAAAATCAATGTTAAGTCGCGGCATTTGAACCGATTTCTCCCGTTTGTCAGCGCAGCACTCTAATACCTACGCAATCAGTTTTGAAATGCGCTGACAAACTCGATTATACTGATATTTTTTCGCGTTGTATAGTTTTTGTTCGAAGACATTGGTAGCAAATGAATTTGATTACAGTTATTTTATATTTAAAAAGAAGAATAAAAAAAAATTAAAATTAATTACCAGTCGCCGCCGAGATTCGTACTTGCGAATTTGCGTTTGTCATCGCGTCACTTTACCGCTTACGCCACAGGCTGCTTTCATGTTCGATGACAAAATCGCTTGAAGAGCAGACAGTTAAAAACTTTCTTGCGCTTGGCTTTGTTTGCTCATACGCACCTGACTTTTCAAAATATTTAATGACGCATATCTTCGCTGTTTATGACTCAATCGATTTGCGATTTTTTGCATTGATGAGTTATAAGGATGTTCAAGTGTACAAGGAAATTGAAAGCAATTGCTTGGAAAACATAGAATTTATGGCCAAAACCGACTTAGAGTTGTATGGCAGCTATGAGGTATACTGATCCGATCCGGCTGGCTCCGACCAATGTGCTGTCTCTGTGAATAATATTTATTTATTTATTTTTTGTTAAAAATGTTGTATTTATTTATTTAGCAAGTATTCTGCTACCTAAGTGGCAGCTTAACAGGTTACTTATAAACATATATTATAGTATTTACATATGTACATTTATTTATATTTATATTATTAGTTTGTGTTTGTCTAAGAAAAAATTTAAAGATGGACTCTGGTGGGCAAGACCTGGGGACGTAATCGCTTGAGTCTTCATTTTCGGGCATTGCGTCGCTTTAACCGCATTGCTAGTGCGTTAGGGTGTGCTGAAAGTCGTTCTGCGTATTTTGCAGCTACTAGCTGTAGAACATCGCCAACTTTGGGGACACTTAAATCTCTTTCGATAATCCTCGTGCGTATGTACCATGGAGCTTTGCAGATTCTTCGAAGGAATTTGCTCTGAGTCACACGAATCTTGTTTATATAGCAGCGCATATTTCCAGTTTGGGCTTAAGATAGATTTGTAAATAGCTACCTTATTAGATAGCGACAGCTTGTTGTTGGCAGATAGGAGCCACGACATTTTTTCTGCTTTGCTGCGGACCGTTTGCTGAACCATGGTTGTGTGTCTATTAAATTTAAGCCTTTTGTCCATGACTACACCAAGGTATTTGTAGGCTGGCTCTTGTTGTAGAGATGAGCCTAGCATTGATATGCCTGGACAAGTATCTGGACAATGTATCAGTCGGCTCCGAGTTAGCACGGCCGTGTCGTCAGCGTATGTGGCTAAGAGCACGTCGTTCGTTTCTACAGCAGTTTCACATTAGGGCGTTGGCATGCCTGCAGTGTATATCGTGTTGAGAGTGGGACCTTAGACACTTGCCTTGTGGTTCTCCAGCGCATATCGGTCTTCTAGATGATTTTTTGCCGTAGACAACAACGCAAAATGATCTCTCTTCCAGGAAGCTGACAACTATCTCGGAGAGCTGCAGTGTTAATAAGTTCTTAAGCTAGCGACGGAGGCCAGCGTGCCACACCCTGTCGAAAGCTTGCTGGATGTCCATGAACAAGCTACAGCATACTCTTTTTGGTCCATGGCCTCCAGGGCAAAGTTGACCACACGGTGGAGCTGTTCAGGGGTTCCATGACGTTTCTGAAAGCCAAACTGCCATTTTGGGATAGCCTGTGCCACTCCCTCTATCGGCATGATCCGATCCAGGATAATCCTTTCAAACATTTTTGCCATTGCAGGGAGAAGACTGATAGATCTGTACGCATCAAATTCAGTAAGCTGCTTTTCTGACTTGGGGATCATCGTAATCCGCGCTGACCTCCAAATGTTTGGAAAGTACCCTAGTCTTAAGCTGCTGTTAAAGATCAGCACGATATACAACAAAGCTTTAAGTGGCAACAGCTTGATAGTGCGGTTGTCCAAACGGTCGTCACCCGGCGACTTTTTGGCCTTCAAATTCTTAATTTGCAGAGTCACTTCTTGAAGCGTGACCGGTTGTCTTTGAATAATGAGTCTCTGTGCAAAATTTCATCGATAGCTCAAAAACTGAGAAACTTGTTTGCATACATACAGACAGACGGACATGGCCAGATCAATATGTTTTGTCATTCTAATCATACTGGCAGTAAAATTTGGGGGTTTCCGACGCTTCCTTCTCTGCATTACACACTTCACAACAAACTTAATATACTATTTTGTTCGAAAAGAGTATAATAAATTGTGGCGGAAGCGGGAGTATAACCCCTGCAAAGCGCATAACTCAACCACTTTCAGCATTTTAATGATCGGTGACGAAAGCACTTAAAGATTAATCTGTTAAAAACTAACTTGAACTTGGCTTTATATGTCAAATACACCTAGGTGTGACACGGTACACGCCGCACTCAACCGATGTTTACAAGTAATTTCTCAAAATAACGTGCTAATTTAGGCCCATCGTAAAGAATTTCGTGCCCGCAAGAAAACTCTTTTTTATACCCTGAACCCATTAAAAATGGGTAAAAAGGGTATTATGGTTTTGTGCAAAAGTATGTAACAGGCATAAGGAAGCATCTCCGACCATTTAAAGTATATATATTCTTGATCAGTATCAATAGCCGAGTCGATTTAGCCATGTCCATCTGTCTGTCTGTCCGCCCGTCTGTATGAACACGCGGATATCAGAGACTACAAGAGCTAGAGACTTCATATTTGGAATATAAGTTCTCCTAATCCCGGGACAGATCAAGTATATTTAATTTGAACGATAACTCGTCGCATTCAAAAGTTATCGATAAATATCGATTTTAGACTAGCGTTTTTGGGACATAACTTCAAAGATATAAGAGCTAGAGACCCCAAATTTGGCATGCATAATCTCGAATAGCATACACATGTCACTTTTTGGATACCACCCCCCAAACCCCCCATAAGTTGAAAAAATGCATTTTTGAAGGTACGACCCTGCAATTTGTTTTGGTCACACATATTATTGCCAATTGTATGCCAAAAATTTCAATAAGATCGGATAATAAGCACATAAGCTGTTTAAGATTTTACTTTCCATTGTGTGGGGCTCAGTAAAAAAGCAAACTAACTGCTTAAACCGCTTGCACTGCTTGTACTGCAGCATGTGTATGTTTGTATGTATATACACTGATAGATTAGTAAAAATAAACGTAAGGACTGGGTTCAGGGTATCCCCTAGTTGGGCAAATTCGTCGGGAAAAATCTCCCCTTTAGTCTCAAATAACGCTTAAACGACTATTCCTATTGAAAACTGACTAAACAAGTGGGTAAGGATTGTCTTCGGCGTGCCGAAGATTTTATGCTCTTTTCGGACCCTTAGGCAATTTTCACACTGCCAACTGCATCACTGAAATTTCAAAAGTAGTAAAAAATCGTTTTATCGCGTGGCGTTTATTTTTTTGCTCTAAGAATTGGTATCATATGAATTTAAATTTTTCTTTTAAATTATTGAATTCAAGCTATTTTATATATTTAAAACAAATAATTGTAAAAAAATAGAAATCAATAAGTCGCGGCTGGGATTTGAATCGTGTTCTCACGTTGGTCAGCGCAACACTCTAATACTTACGCCACCAAGCAGTTTTGAAATGCGCTGACAAACTCGATTATACAGATCTTTTTTTTCGCGTTATATAGTTTTTATACTCTTTTCGAAGAAAATAGTATATTAAGTTTGTGCTGAAGTTTGTAACGCATGGAAGGAGGCGTCTGAGAACCCCAAAAGTTACTGCCAGTATGCTTAGAAAAACAAAACAAATTGATCTAGCCATGTCCGTCCGTCTGTCTGTATGCATGCAAACTAGTGCCTCAGCTTTTGAGCTATCGCGATGCAACTTTGCACAGACACTTATTATTCAAGGGGACAGCACATTGGTCGGAGCCTGCCGGATCGAACCACTATATCTTATAGCTGCCATACAACTTGAAGTCGGTTTTGGTCATAAATCCCATGTTTTCAAAGCTATCGCGATAAAACTTTGTACAGATACTTATTATTCAAAGAAACAGCACATTGGTCGGTGCCGGCCGGATCGGACCACTATATCTTATAGCTGCCATACAACTCTAAATCGGTTTTGGCCATAAATCCGATGTTTTCAAAACAATTGCTTTAAATTTTGTTGTACACTTAAACATCCTTATAACTCATCAATGGGTAAAATTGCAAAACGATTGAGTCATAAATAGCGAAGATACGCTTCATTTATATTTTGAAACAAGTAAGAGTGCTCTAGTCGGGAGTGCCCGACTAGGAGATACCCTGAACCCAGCTCTGACTTCCATTAATACTTGCCTAATAGTGTGCATACATACAAGCACACACATACTGCAAGCAGTGCATGCGGTTTTAAGCAGTTAGCTTGCTTTTCGCTGAGCCCCATGCAATGGAAAGTTAAATCTTAAATAACTTCTGTGTTTATTGTCTGATCTTACTAAAATTTTTGGGACATACAATTGTCAATAATATGTGTGACCAAAACAAATTGCAGGGTCGTACCTTCAAAAATGCATTTTTTCAACTTATGGGAGGATTGGGGGTGGTATCCAAAAAGTGAAATATTTGTTACATGTGTATGCTATTCGAGATTATGCATGGGGTCTCTAGCTCTTATATCTTTGAAGCTATGTCCCAAAAACGCTAGTCTAAAATCGAAATTTATCGATAACTTTTAAACGGTACGAGTTATCGATAAAATTAAATAAACTTGATCTGTACCGGCATTATGAGAAATATATATATTATTCCAAATATGAAGTCTCTAGCTCTTTTAGTCTCTGATATCCGTTTGTTCATACAGACAGCCGGACAGACAGACGAACATAGCTAGATCGACTCGGCTGTTGATACTGATCAAGAATATATATACTTTATATGGTCGGAGATGCTTCCTTATGCCTGTTACATTCTTTTGCACAACTCCATAATACCCTTTTTACCCATTTTTAATGGGTACACGGTATAAAAAACAGGTGCATATGAGTAAACAAACCCAAGCGCAAGTAAGCTTTTGACAGTCTGCTCTTCAGGGGATTTTGTCACCGATCATCAAAACGCTTTGTGGCATAAGGGGTAAAGATCCGCGCTAACGAACGCAAGTTTCGCAAGTTCGAGTCTCAGCGGCGACTGATTATTAACTTAATTGTTTTCTTGTTCTTCCTTTCAAATATACAATCACTGTAATCATATTAATTTGCTTCCAATGGCTTAGAACAAAAACAATGCCACGTGAAAAAAACGATCACTATAATCGAGTTTGTCAGCGCATTTCAAAACTGCTTGGTGGCGTAAGTATTAGGGTGCTGGGCTGACAAACGGGTGAGCACGGTTCAAATCCCAGCCGCGGCTTATTGCTTTTTATTTTTTTCCAAATATATATCAAATAGCATGAATTCAATAATTTAAAAGACAAATTTTATTTCATATGATACCAATTCTCAGAGCAAAAAAATAAATGCCACGATTTTTTACTACTTTTGAGATTTCAGTGGTGCAGTTGGTAGAGTGCAAATTGCCTAAAGGTTCGAAAAGAGTATAGAATCTTCGGCACGCCGAAGATAATCCTTTCCCACTTGTTTTTTCTTTTTTTTTAATCAGCGGCCGATTTTACATATTTAAATTACATTAGATATTCGGGATACCATTTTTTATACACTGAACCCATTAAAAATTGGTAAAAACTTTATAATGAAGTTGTGCTAAAATATGTAACAGGCATAACGAAGCATCTCCGACTATATAAACTCCATATATTCCGTCTATCTTTCTGTATGAACACGCGGATTTCTGAATCTAAAAGAGCTAGAGAAAACATATTTGGAATATAAGCTCACGTAGTCTCTGGTCTGTTTTAGTTTATTTCGCTTTATCGATAACTCGTTCAAAAAACAAACACCAAATTTAGTATGTTTCATCTCTTACAGCATACACATGTAACAAACCCCCCAAACCCCACAAAGTTTAAATAAAATCGGACAATAAACACATAAGTTGCTTAAGATTAAACTTTCCATTAATTGGTACGTATGAATGAATGTAGGGACTGTTTTGCCCCGTCCACTGGAAGGCTGGAAAACCGAAAACATGTCGAAATACCTGAAATCGATAAAGCGTTAATATTTCCCACAATTTTAAAGCTAGAAATAACAAATCTAGGAGGTAGATGACTTGTGATCTCCTAAAAATTGAATTTAAATCTTTTCTGCAACGCCCACTACCAGACCCACCAGCTTCCCGCAAATAATCGAAAATGCTTGTGTCTCTCACATTTGTAGAGCTAGAGTCGCCATACTTCGAATATGTATTACTGAAAACTCTCAATCTAATTTTAATTCCGATGGTAATTCCATTGTAATTGTTCAACACAAGATTGGCATACAACCTTTAAACGAGGTAACAAAGTAGTGACGGAAGCATATTTGAAGATTTCGGATACAAAATTTGTATACCCTGAACCCATTTAAAATGGGTAAAAAGGGTATAGTGAAGTTGTGCAAAAGTATGTAGAAGTCATATGGAAGCATCTCCGACCATATAAAGTATATATATATTCTTGATCAGTATCAACAGCCGAGTCGATCTAGCCGTTCGTATGTCTGTATGAACACGCGGATATCAAAGACTACAAGAGCGAGGGACTTCATATTTGGAATATAAGTTCTGGTAGTCCCGGGACAGATCAAGTTTATTTCATTGATAAGTTATAAGATATATATGGGCATTTCCACGTCAAGGTCCACCGAGACCAAAAAACTAAAAGTGCCTTAAAACACTTTGTGTTATCATATTTTCGTAGTAAAACAATCAAATTTAACTTATTTAAAAAAAATGCGTGTATTTAAAACGCACATCGAGATAATCGAATTCAAAGTCGCGCGAGCGCAATTTTAATCATTTGGGTAATTTTACTGCATGTTTTGTTTTGATCAAATATTATAAAGAGAGACATTATACATTGACTCTTGCTCTGTAAAAATCTTTCTGAAGGTGAAGAGAGTAAAGAAAAAGTGCATAAGAAACTATGCGATAGTAAATAACAGTAAGTTTTGGCATTGCCTTATCGCATATTTCGATCTACCGTCCGACCGACGAAAAACAACATTTGTTGTCATTGCGTCGAAATGACTTGCAGGAAGATCATTAAATTTTGAATGCAAACAGAGATTTTAATAACAATAAAAAATAAAAAAAAACCTTGTCGAAAAATATGAAGATTTGTGATCTTGGCTCTTATATAAAGTTGGGAGCGTCCGACACCATAGGTGTAAAATCTAAATATTTTGAAAAACTTTTTTTTTCTTAGATACATTTTTTTGAGGATTAGAGGCTAAGAAGGCAAAATGAGATCGAAATTGCTAATTTAAGCTATCGTCAGGTGTCCAATTTTACTTGTGTAGCTTGGTTTGTTGGCATAAGTGTGAATTTTTGTTTATAAATTTCTTAATTAAAATTACGAAATCTTATTAATGTCTTTTGTTTGCTCCCACCTGCTCCGCACTCAGTTTATTTAAAAATTTATACTCTCAAGCCTAGCTGATTTTACAAAACAATGTTTCCCAGTAGAATATAACTTTTTTATTATGTCAAAACTAATACATTTAATATTTAATATTTATGTTGATTTAAAAACATTTTTACTAAGGTTATCTATAAATAATTTCGTTGAACAGCAACAGAAACAACATTAATATCATAATGTAAAAAAATCAGCGTCCGACATTACCCATAACGACACTGACACTCAATTTAAAAAAAAAGCTTAAATAATTTTTGGGGGAAATCAAAAGCATTTTCAATTGAAATCAATGCATAACATAATAAAATTAATAGCATTAAAATACTGCTTCAGGTTTCGCTGAAATCGGCTCTATTATAGGACTACTGAAGAGCTATTAGTTAAGCCAGTTGTCAGAATAAAATCCATTTTATTTTGCCTGTTTTTACTTCAAGTTCGTACGATTGCAAAAATCCGACACCATGGAAACGCCCATATCTTATCTGATATATATCTGATATCTGCGTGTTCATACAGACGGACAGACGGACATGGCTAAATCGACTCGGCTGTTGATACTGATCAAGAATATATATACTTTAGATGGTCGGAGATGCTTCCTTATGCCTGTTCCATACTTTTGCACAAAACCATTATACCCTTTTTACCCATTTTTAATGGGTTCAGGGTATACAAATAATTCAGCATTCGGCACATTGCATTACGTTATTTTTAGGTGCAACGAATTAGAACTTTTTTACGCAACGTTCAAAGACTTCTGTAGAAAATCTCAAGGTGAAAAGGAAGTTGAGTCAATGGAAAACTTTTTTGCAAATGCCCAGCCTTAAGCAAAAGAAGGTTAATTTTCAAAAGACACTTTTCTTAATAGTATCTTAAGGGTTAGCGAGCCAAAGTCCTTCAAAGACTTCCAATTTCATAAAAACATCTGCTTGGCCCCTGTCTGGCCAGGCGTCCACATCTGCAAAATGGAAGTGAATAAACGGTATCAAAATGGGCTTAATCCGGCCTAAATTTGTCAAACTGAAAGTCGTTCTAACCTAACCTAACATTCGCTTACTTGGAGCTTAACTGACATTTTTGATACCGTCTAGTACCGTTGTGGAGGCCACCGATGTCATACTGAACATGCGAGTGGGCATTCACACTGGCCGCGTGCTATGTGGCGTTCTTGGGCTGCGCAAGTGGCAGTTTGATGTGTGGTCCAATGATGTGACGCTGGCCAATCACATGGAGTCGGGTGGCGAGCCAGGGCGAGTGCACGTGACGCGTGCTACACTTGATTCGCTGTCAGGCGAGTACGAGGTGGAGGCGGGTCACGGCGATGAGCGCTCCTCGTATGTACGGGATCACGGCATCGACACGTTCTTCATTGTGCCACCGCCGCATCGGCGCAAAGTAAGTTCCGAGGTCTGCAATTCAGTTAGATGCTGCTGCTTTTGACATTGCAGTCATGCGCATCTCTTACTCATCCACTTCCCCTCTCTCTTTGCGACACTATTTCTTGTATGTGTATTGGTGTCTACATTGCAGCCCCTAATGCTTAATACGCTTGGTGTACGCTCTGCGATCGGTAGTCGACGCAAGTTGTCATTTAGAAACGTGTCCAATGTGGTTATGCAGCTGCTGCACACTATCAAATTCTCGGAGCCGGTGCCGTTCTCCAACATTGCCACTGGTTCGTTTCCCTCGACGGCTGCCGCCCTCGGCGGTACACGGAGCAGCAGCACGGATGCAGCCAGCGTACTGGTGTCGGAGAAAGGCTCACGCAAGGTAAGTGTCCTGTACCCACTTTTATAGTCTTTAGACCATAATCTATAGTTCATAGACCAAAGTCGACTGTTAAGAGATCAGAGACTTGCTATACCTTCGTAGTCGTAGTTCAGTGCATGTCCGGCTTTTTTGCGGGGCTTTATTGGGGGACTTTTATGTTTAAGTTTATCGTTCGCAGTGCTTTGATTTGTACTGTTTTTGAAGCGTATATCATGGATCTCAATGATTTGTCGCCAGCTTGCTGTGTAAACTGCAGCAATTCCTTATGTTTTCTTTCGTTGATTTCTTTATTTTCGTTTACTTTCAGGATGCGGTAAGTATTGTATCAAAAGTCCCATATCCCATCCCCCAACTCCGTTACCCTGTTTATACCCTGAACCCATTAAAAATGGGTAAAAAGGGTATTATGGTTTTGTGCAAAAGTATGTACACATAATGAAGCATCTCCGACCATATAAAGTATATATTCTTGATCAGTATCAACAGTCGAGTCGATTTAGCCATGTCCGTCTGTCTGTCTGTCCGTCCGTCCGTCCGTCCGTCCGTCCGTCCGTCCGTCTGTCTGTATGAACACGCGGATATCAGAGACTACAAGAGCTAGAGACTTCATATTTGGAATATAAGTTCTCGTAATGCCGGGACAGATCAGTTTATTAAAATTTATCGATAACTCGTCCCGTTCAAAAGTTATCGATAAATTTCGATTTCAGACCAGCGTTTTTGGGCTATAACTGACAAGTTATAAGAGCTAGAGGCCCCTAATTTGGCATGTATAATCTCGAATAGCATACACATGTAACAAATTTTTCACTTTTTGGATACCACCCCCAATCCCCCAAAAATTCAAAAAACTCATTTTTGAAGGTATGACCTTGCAATTTGGTTTGGTCACACATTTTATAGCCAATGTTATGTCTTACAAATTTCAAATAAACAATAAACACAGAAGTTATTTAAGATGTAACTTTCCATTGTGTGGGGCTCAGTGAAAAAGCAAGATAACTGCTTAAACCGTTTTCACAGCTTGCAGTAATGTGTGTGGTGTGTTTGTTTGTATACACACTATTAGGCAAGTATGAATGGATGTCAGAACTGGGTTCAGGGTATCTCCTAGTCGGGCAGTCCCGACTAGAGCACTCTTACTTGTTTTATACTCTTTTCGAAGAAAATAGTATATTAAGTTTGTGCTGAAGTTTGTAACGCATAGAAGGAAGCGTCGGAGACCCCAAAAGTTACTGCCAGTATGCTTAAAATGACAATACAAATAGATCTAGCCATGTCGTCTGTCTGTCTGTATGTATGCAAACTAGTCCCTCAGTTTTTGAGCTATCACGATAAAACGGAGCCGGCCGGATCGGACCACTATATCTTATAGCATTTCTACAACTCGAAGTCGGTTTTGGCCATATATCCCATGTTTTTATACCCTGAACCCATTAAAAATGGGTAAAAAGGGTATTATGGTTTTGTGCAAAAGTATGTAACAGGCATAAGGAAGCATCTCCGACCATATAAAGTATATATATTCTTGATCAGTATCAACAGCCAAGTCGATTTAGCCATGTCCGTCTGTCTGTCTGTCCGTCCGTCCGTCCGTCCGTCCGTCTGTCTGTATGAACACGCGGATATCAGAGACTACAAGAGCTAGAGACTTCATATTTGGAATATAAGTTCTCGTAGTGCCGGGACAGATCAAGTTTATTTCATTTTATCGATAACTCGACCCATTCAAAAGTTATCGATAAATTTCGATTTCAGACTAGCGTTTTTGGGCTATAACTTACAAGTTATAAGAGCTAGAGGCCCCTAATTTGGCATGTATAATCTCGAATAGCATACACATGTAATAAATTTTTCACTTTTTGGATACCACCCCCCAATCCCCCCAAAAATTCAAAAAACTCATTTTTGAAGGTATGACCTTGCAATTTGGTTTTATAGCCAATGTTATGTCCTACAAATTTTAAAAAGATCGGACAATAAACACAGAAGTTATTTAAGATTTTACTTTTCATTGTGTGGTGCTCAGTGAAAAAGCAAGATAACTGCTTAAACCGTTTTCACAGCTTGCAGTAATGTGTGGTGTGTTTGTATGTATGCACACTATTAGGCAAGTATGAATGGATGTCAGAACTGGGTTCAGGGTATCTCCTAGTCGGGCAGTCCCGACTAGAGCACTCTTTCTTGTTTAATCTATCGCGATGAAACTTTGCACAGATACTTATTATTCAAAGAGACATCACATTGGTTGGAGCCGGCCCGATCGGAACACTATACGCGACAAAACGATTTTGGACAGCTTATGAAATTTCAGTGGTGCAGTTGGCAGAGTGAAAATTGCCTATAGGTTCGAAAAGAGTATAAAATCTTCGGCACGCCGAAGATAATCCTTCCCCACTTATTGTTTTTATTGATTTTGTGTGTTTTTTTATAGCTTCGTAGTATTTAAATACTGATTTCAGTATTATATGCATAGAACAGAAGTCATTATATTTGAAACGTAATTTGTATTGTTGTATCTACTTACCTATATGTACATATGTCAATACTATGAAAGAGTACAATAATAGTAATATAATTACTGAATATATCGGTACTCACTACCAATAAAAATACACACCAGATTCTGGAACAAAAACAAACAACTGACACAATATCACATATAGCTACTAAAAAATATAAATAAACTATACTGAAAAGTTTTAGGCACACCAAAACTAAATATATATATATTTCAAATACTGTGATGATAAAATTTCCAAAATAAATTTACTTAAATAACACCTCAACGCTTACACCACAAATTATTTAACATTTACTTGATAGCAGTAGCATTCAAAACATATGTAGATGTTAAATCGACTACACTGCGGTTGCAAGTGATTTTCTGGATTGTAACGCTTACTCAGCGACAGTCGAACGCAAAACGGCAATCGCTACACAGGGTACTTATGTTTATTTTTCTCATGGATTTTCATTCATTGGCTGGACTTCGCTGATACAAACTTTCCAGTCCAGTGCCGCGAGATCATTGCATGTTTGAGTAGGTGTTCGCTTCTATATAAACACATTCACTTGCGCCCCGAGATTTTTAAACGGGAGCGAAGCACCAGCAACAACATTCTAGTAGCGCCCCAGGTTCATTATACACTTTTCGAAGAAAATAGTATAATAAGTTTGTGCTGATGCTTGTAACGCATAGAAGGAAGCGTCTGAGACCCCCAAAACTGACTGCCAGTATGCTTAGAAAAACAAAACAAATTGATCTAGCCATGTCCGTCTGTCTGTATGTATGCAAACTAGTCCCTCAGTTTTTGAGCTATTAGTCGGAGCCGGCCGGATCAGACCACTATATCTTATAGCTGCCATACAACTCTAAGTCGGGTTTGGCCATAAATCCGATGTTTTCAAAGCAATTGCTTTCAATTTCCTTGTACACTTGAACATTCTTATAACTCCTCAATGGGTAAAATCGCATCGATTGAGTCATAAACAGCGAAGATATGCATCATTAAATATTTTGAAAGAACAGGTGCATATGAGCAAACAAAGTAAAGCGCAAGTAAGCTTTTGACAGTCTGCTCTTCAAGGGATTTTTCATCGATCATTGAAACGGCTTGTGGCATAAGGGTTTAAGTGTCGCCCTAGCAAACGAAAGGTCCCGAGTTCTAGACTCAGTGGCGACTGGTCATTTATTATCACTTTTTTCCTATTCTTCTTTTCCAATATAAAATAACTGTAATCAAATTCATTTGCTACCAATGCCTTAGAACAAAATCATACAACGCGAAAGAAAATATCAGTATGATTTAGTTTGTCAGCGCATTTCAAAACTGCTTGGTGGCGTAGATATTAGAGTGCTGCACTGACAAACGCGGGGAGAACTCGGCTCAAATCTCAGCCGCGACTTTTTGATTTTTTTTTTTTGCTAATTGTTTGTTTAAAATATATATCAAATAGCTTGAATTCAATATTTTAAATGCAAAATTTAAATTCATATGATACCAATTCTTAGGGCAAAAAAATAAATGCGACGCGATAAAAAGATTTTTTACTACTTTTTAAATTTCAGTGGTGCAGTTGGCAGTGTGAAAATTGCCTAAAGGTTCGAAAAGAGTATAGAATCTTCGGCACGCCGAAGATAATCCTTTCCCACTTTTTACTGCATTCGTAGAATGATGTTTACGAAAGGCAATGCAAAAGAAACAAGTGAGAACGTTGCAGTCGGGCGGAGCCGACTGCGTAATACTCTGATACCATTGTACGAACAGCTGGGTGACCCAATCATACATACATATGTACAAGTAGCAATCCTTGAATATTGAACTTCAATTTTGTTACGTCGACTTAAAATTTTATATATAAATACTTTGAACGTGTATTTACCGCTTTATTCAATTTTGTGTAATCAAAAAACTCTTATATTTAAAAGATATATAACTTTTCCGTATATTTCAATAATTGGGCATTGGATGGCATGCACGTTTCACGCAAATTCTAACGGGATCATGTCAAAAGCGAACTGTAAACATCATTTACAGTGGTTGTCAAAACAATTTCTAGACACCAAATTAAATGGATGAATTTGGTTTTATACATTGTTAAAATGGTCTAAGTTAAACGGATCTTGTTTTTTTTTTTTGTGACTAACTCTAAGAACGCTAGTTTACCATTATAAAAATTTGGAAAACTTAAAATATTTACAGAAGGTACTTTTTTTTGCAAAATAAATAGAAAAATGTGATTTTTTTTCCATGTCAAAACAATTAATAGACAAAGTGTATGTGTTCAACGAGTATTTCCACGAGCAGGAAAGTTCTAGAGTACTGAGTCAAACGCCAATCCGCTTTAAAATATTTACAGAAGGTACTTTTTTTTGCAAAATAAATAGAAAAATGTGATTTTTTTTCCATGTCAAAACAATTAATAGACAAAGTGTATGTGTTCAACGAGTATTTCCACGAGCAGGAAAGTTCTAGAGTACTGAGTCAAACGACAATCCGCTTTATACGAGTTCATCCAAGTAGTAGTATTTATTCGAGACTGAATTAACGATGTTAATTATTATAACATTATGGTTATTCTTCGTGTGTGGAAAATTACTGACATTACTTATAGCTAATTTATAGATGCGTGCATTGGTATTGACATATACATATTTTCAACAATATTTTTTCATGAATGTAAATTATATTGTTGCTAATTTCGATTAACTCTTTTGGAATCGTAGGAGAGATTTCCAAATCTAATATATTACGCCGATGCATTTGCCTTAAACATTGTTGAGTAATAATAATATAATATATAATATATATATATATATATTTATATATATAGATAATTTGGCCAGATTAATCTATTTTGTCCTCTTCACCATTCTAGATTTATGAAAAAATGAATATACTATTTTTTTCGAAAATTATTATATTGTTGTACAGAATAGAACTGACAGATGAACAACTATACGCCAACAATTACCCCAACACTTTCACACACAGTGGGAGTATGTGTGTTAACAATCTCAATCGGATTGTGATCACCAAAACCCTCCCACTCCATTGAAAGACATACACTATCATCGCTGCCTCAGTAAGAAATGTGACATCGATGTCAATTCGACCCACCCGACCCACAAACTTGTATCACTTACTAGGTTCGTTGACAACCCGAATATACTGTGATACAGCCCCTCGGCTTGAATTTCACTTCGTGTAGTTCAGAAAGACAATCGCTTGTCTGAATATGTTACTGAACCACATGTGGACAATGCATTTGCGTCAATACCAAGAATGGCTGGTACGCTAATTGCCAGTAATAACTCCTCATCCAACTACGCAATATACGGTTCGAGGGAGGATCCCTGAATTTACAATATATGCTCGCAACATACATCCTATCAAAATTGCCATTATGGCACACAAATAAGTTTATTTCAGGGCTGTGTATTCAATAATGATATCATTCACAATGACAGTGGAGTTGGCTCTGCTGTCAGGAAATAGCATTTCTGCGGGCAATCCCCTTTGGCGCGGCAAAGCAACTTTGCTGCCCCATGCGACCAGACATTCCTATTTGGCTATGACCTCCGCACTATTCAGCGTCTGGCGTTTATGAGGGTTTGCAAGGCCAGGTCAGTAACGACAATCATTGCAGCAATTCGCGTCAACAACATACAAAGGACTCACCGAGTGGACATCTTTCTTAAATTCTTTAAGAGACATCTTGTCCTTGAGATTCATCTCGTACTAGTCACACATTAACTCGTTAGGGTTGATTTGCGAGTGTGTGCCCAGCAAAACGACGTTTGGCCTACCTACTTACCTGGTCAACCAAGTTCTTACCGGTGTAGCTAGCAGCTTTTCTGCGCACGACCGAGAACCAGATCTCAACTGGTCAGGGCGTCTCCGGGGTAGATGGCAGTGTCGACATTGGTCACAACGTTTTCAATACTTTTGTAAGTAGATCTTTGAAAATTAGTTTACACCCAATCAGCTGAAAACTAAACTTTTGTCTATTGTGAATGAATGCCAAGGTTGGCCACCGCAAGGCGGGAAGCAGCATATACCGCCACGGCACCCCTGACCCCGACGATGGACTAAAGGGAGCGGGGTCATTTGTCTGTATTTTTGTAGTTTATAATGAACAACATTTTAAGATCTGTAAGCATTTAAATACCAAACGGTCAATTGCTCATGCTCTGCAGAAAAGATTACGAGCATAGTCGAAATTCGCAGCGCCAGCAAACGATCGTTTGCAATATTCGCCGCGTACTGCCTGCCACGAAAAAAATGCGATGCACCGAGCCACAGTGAATTTAGACGTGCAGACGAGAGAGGTCGAGCGCGGTTGAGAAGTGGAAGATAATGTAGAACCGTCGAAAAATTAAGATCGAGCCATCGGAGTGTGAAGTTAGAAACGCAGAAAATTAAAGAAGCTAAGTTTAAGCGTGGAACAGAACGGACGAGAAATTGGCAAGTGATAAAGTTGCATTTGCTGACAATTTGTTAATAATTATTTTATTTTTTGGCGAGGTTAGCCCGCCCAATACTGGGTAGCGTAAGCCTTGCATGACTGCAGCGGCACACAGCTCCGTCTATATAAGTAGTAGGCAAATGTACGTTTAAAGATCACCGTGGGAAAATTTTGGGGAAAGTTAGGGAGGTGGGGGTAATTATCGGGGAATATTGACAGGGATCATAATTGATGGCCATTATCAGTGGTCATTATTATAAATCAATGTCACATAATGTTGTGAAATAGACCCATGACCATTAAAAAAGCAATAAATTAATTTGGGGTTGACAGCTGGTTCCTAGGCAGGTGTACACATTCAGGTCTCACAGATGTGCAGATCGGTACGGTAAGGTTAATGTGACATTTATGACCTACCCTTAACCGTCTTCTATGGATGTATATTAAAGGTTGAGTTGTTTATGGTTCAAACCTTTTTAGAGTCAATTACACTTGCGGTGGGCTCGGTTTGAGTGGTTTATGATCTAACGACAATAGATCAAAGGATCGTGCCGCTAATGACACACACGCACACACACACACATACAAACACACACACACATACACGCACACACCTGCGCGTTAGGAATCTTTTTAACGGCTGCAAGTAGTGTGAGTGTAAGACACACACACACACACACACGTACGCACGCACACACACACACAAATCATGAATCGGTCAATGGCTAGCGTCGCGTACCTGCCACAAATGTGCGCTAAGGGCAACATTTTTAAGGGATGATTAATATATATATATATATTATATGAGTATATCTGACATACTCCTAAATCCACAATTCTTGGCTATATGTTGTAATAAAAGATCTTTTAAATTGAATACATCTTTATTTTATTTAATTATATTAATAATTAATTATGTTTAATCATATTTTTTTCATTCGTTCGTATTTTATATTGGAAGTAGCCTATTTCTCTTCACTGCTATTTTTTTGTTGGTCTTTTTTTATACCCTGAACCCATTAAAAATGGGTAAAAAGGGTATTATGGTTTTGTGCAAATGTATGTAACAGGCATAAGGAAGCATCTCCGACCATATAAAGTATATATATTATTGATCAGTATCAACAGCCGAGTCGATCTAGCCATGTCCGTCTGTCTGTCCGTCTGTCCGTCTGTCCGTCTGTCCGTCCGTCCGTCTGTCCGTCTGTATGAACACACAGATATCAGAGACTACAAGAGCTAGAGACTTCATATTTGGAACATTTGGTCACACATTTTATAGCCAATGTTATGTCCTAAAAAAGTTTGAAAGATCGGACAATAAACACAGAAGTTATTTAAGATATTACTTTCCATTGTGTGGGGCTCAGTGAAAAGCAAGCTAACTGCTTAAGCCGCATGCACTGCTTGTACTGCTTATACTGCAGCATGTGTGTGTTTAGATTAGTATGAATGATTGTAAGGACTGGGTTCAGTGTATATCGTAGTCGGGCACTCCCGACTAGAGCACTCTTACTTGTTCATTTAGTTTGTTTTGTTTTATTTAATTGTGAGTTATATTCTGGAGTTCCTGCGTATATGAAAGTATCTGCTGGTGTTCTATCTGTTGTGTTGTGTTTAGTTTTATGGTTAAAAGTATAAAGTATTATTTCGAGTCTAGTTAATTTATTTTCTGGATATGAATCACGATTTATGATTCTGAGCTTTTCGTTAACTGTTTTATGGAATCTTTCATCGTCAGAGATACAATTTTTACTTGTTGTGATATTTATATCAACTCCTTCAGATTTTAAACATATTTGTAATGAAGCTCACATAAATGCTAAGTCTTTATCTGCTTTTATTTCTTTTGGTTTTCCCATTTCATTAAAGAATTTAAGTAATACTCTTTTGGCTTCTAACCACTGTCTGCCTTTGACTTCGATTAGGGAGGCGAATTTAGAAGATATGTCTATGCACGATAAAAATGGTTTATTATCTACCATGTAAAAGCCTATAACATACTTATACTCTTTTCGAAGAAAATAGTATATTAAGTTTGTGCTGAAGTTTGTAACGCGGAAGCGTCTGAGAACTAGTCCCTCAGCTTTTGAGCTATCGCGATGCAACTTTGCACAGACACTTATTATTCAAGGGCACAGCACTATATCTTATAGCTGCCATACAACTATAAGTCGGTTTTGGCCATAAATCCGATGTTTTCAAAGCAATTGCTTTCAATTTCCTTGTACACTTGAACATCCTTATAACTCATCAATGGGTAAAATCGCAATCGATTGAGTCATAAACAGCGAAGATATGCGTCATTAAATATTTTGAAAGAACAGGTGCATATGAGCAAACAAAGTCAAGCGCAAGTAAGCTTTTGACAGTCTGCTCTTCAAGGGATTTTGTCATCGATCATTGAAACGGCTTGTGGCGTAAGAGATTAAGTGACGCCCTAGAAAACGAAAGGTTCGAGTCTCAGCGGAAACTGGTAATTTATTTTCATTTTTTGTTACTCTTCCTTTAAAATATAAAATAACTGTAATCAAATTCATTTGCTACCAATGCCTTAGAACAAAAACTATACATATATACGAAAAAAACGATCACATAATCGAGTTTATCAGCGCATTTCAAAACTGCTTGGTGTAAGTATTTGACAAACGCGAGTTGCAGGAAAACAAAACAAGTAAGCTTTTGACAGTCTGCTCTTCAAGGGATTTTGTCATCGATCATCAAAGCGGCTTGTGGCGTTGGGGTTTTAGTGACGCCCCAGCAAACGTAAGGTCCCGAGTTTGAGTCTCACCGGGCGACTGGTCATTTATTTTTATTTTTTATACTCTGATACCGAAGGTACTCATAGTATATTGGTTTTGTCGAATGTCCGTCAGGCCGTCCGTCTGTCCGTCCGTCCGTCTGTCTGTCTGGATGAACGCGCGTATTTCCGAAACGATATTAGATAGACTCTTGAAATCTTTTGCGTTATGATTATAGCTATCTGCTTCAGATCAAGTTTATTCCAAATTTATGCCACGCCCACTGGGAGGCTGGCAAATCGATAACATGTCGATACACCTCAAATCACAAATCGATTAAACGTGAATAACTCCCACAATTTTGAAGCTAGAGTAATCAAATTTGGTAGGTATATTGCTGGTGACCTCCCGAAAAAATTGAATCCTAGGTTAATCGGCCACGCCCATTATTACGCCCACCAGCCCCCCCTCCAAAATTAATTTGAAATGCTTATATCTCCCGCAGTTTTAGAGCTAAAGTCACCATATTTGGAATATATATTACTGGTGACGTCCTCTACAGATAACAGAAACAAAATTTCGACCACGCCCACTCCCGCCCCCGTAATCGCGAAAATCGATATACATGAATGCACAATTCGATAACACGTGTATATTTCCCGCAATTTTGAAGCTAGAGTCCCCAAATTTGGAATTTAGACTAGGGCTGACCAGCCCAAAAGATTGCGTCCTGGATTTTCCGGCCACGCCCACTGGAACGCCCCCCAGCCACCCCGCCCCCACGAAACACGGAAGCCTATATCTCGCACAGTTTAAGAGCTAGGGCCACCAAAATTGGAGGATAGACTTATTGTCAGCCCCCCTAAAGATCGGCAAAAAATTTTGGGGCCCCGCCCCCTCCCGCCCCCAAAAATCGCGAAAATGTATATCTTCCACAGTTTTAGAGCTAGAGTCACCAAAATTGGAGGATAGACTTATTGTCAGCCCTTCTAAAGATCAGCCAAAAATTTTGGGGCCCCGCCCCCTCCCGCCCCCAAAAATCGCGAAAATTTATATCTTCCACAGTTTCAGAGCTAGAGTCATTAAACTTGGAAGATAGAATTCTGGTCAGCCCCTCTAAATATCGGTAAAAAAAATTTGGGGCCACGCCCCCTCCCGCCCCCAAAAATCGCGAAAATGTATATCTTCCACAGTTTTAGAGCTAGAGTCAAGAAATTTGTAAAATAGACTTCTTGTCACTCCCTCTAAAGATCGGCCAAATTTTTTGGGGCCACGCCCCTTCCCGCCCCCAAAAATCGCGAAAGCTTATATCTTCCACAGTTTTAGAGCTAGAGTCACCAAAATTGGTAGATAGACTTCTGGTCACCCCCTCTTAAGATCGACCAAAAATTTTCTGTTCACTTGATTTCAGCTGTTCTTAAAATGGTATCAGAGTATTACGCAGTCGGCTCCGCCCGACTGCAACGTTCTCACTTGTTCTTATTCTTCCTTTCAAATATAAAATAACTGTAATTAAATTCATTTGTTACCAATGCCTTAGAACAAAAACTATACTACGCGAAAGAAAAGATCAGTATAATCGAGTTTGTCAGCGCATTTCAAAACTGATTGGTGGCGTTGGTATTAGAGTGCTGCACAATTCAATATTTTAAATGCAAAATTTAAATTCATATGATACAAATTCTTAGAGCAAAAAAATAAATGCCACGCGATAAAACGATTTCTTACTACTTTTGAAATTTCAGTGGTGCAGTTGGCAGAGTGAAAATTGCCTAAAGGTTTGAAAAGAGTATAGAATCTTCGGCACGCCGAAGATAATCCTTTCCCACTTGTTTTCTATAGGATTGAACGTTTCTGGAGTTGATTCCAATGCTAATTTTGTGTTTCTGTGTTCTGTTTTACCAATGTTGCAAGATTGACAGACATTACTAATGTTTTGAGTTAAGTTTTAGTATTCTGGGTATTCTGGATGTCTGTTAGGATTTAAGTAGATTTCATTACCTTTGTGAGGTTACTGGGACTGATTATATCTATTAAGACAGTTTGGAAAACTAAAAAGTCTGCATCGCTAAGAAAATAGATTATGCTTTTCTTAGTGCATAAACATTGTTTTAGCATGGGTATTTGTCACTTTCTTGTACAATATTTGTATTTTGATTTTATGAAAATAGTTTATTACTTTTACTTCGCTTATATCTATGAGATTTGTCTAGCCATAAAACAGTTAACGAAAAGCTCAGAATCATAAATAGTGATTCAGATCCAGAAAATAAATTAACTAGACTCGAAATAATACTTTATTCTTAACGCCATAAAACTAAACACAACTAAACAGATAGAACACCAGCAGATACTTTTATATACGCAGGAACCCCAGAATATAACACACAATTAAATTAAACAAACCAATTAGACAAACTAAATGAAAAACGTACAGAATTCGAAATTGATACCGAATACAATCGCCATTGGTACGTTCATAATCAACAAAAACCTTTTAAAAAGATAGGCAATTTAAAACAGTTAGATGAAAAACATTTTGAAGAGACAGAATAGAGGTAGAAAAATAATACATTACAAATCAAAGTTAAACAAGTAAGAGTGCTCTAGTCGGGAGTGCCCGACTAGGAGATACCCTGAACCAAGTCCTTAAAATCATGCATACTAATCTAAACACACACATGCTGCAGTTCATGCAGTACAAGCAGTGCAAGCGGTTTAAGCAGTTGGCATGCTTTTCACCGAGCCCCACACAATGGAAAGTAAAATCTTTAAAAACTTCTGTGTTTATTGTCCAATCTTTCTGAAATTTGGACATAACATTGGCTATAAAATGTGTGACCAAACCAAATTGCAAGGTTGTACCTTCAAAAATGCGTTTTTTACAATTTGGGGGAAATTGGGGGGTGGTATCCAAAAAGTGAAATATTTGTAACATGTGTATGCTATTCGAGATTATACATGCCAAATTAGGGGCCTCTAGCTCTTATAACTAGTAAGTTATAGCCCAAAAACGCTAGTCTGAAATCGAAATTTATCGCTAACTTTTGAATGGGTCGAGTTATCGATAAAATGAAATAAACTTGATCTGTCCCGGCACTACGAGAACTTATATTCCAAATATGAAGTCTCTAGCTCTTGTAGTCTCTGATATCCGCGTGTTCATACAGACGGACGGACAGACGGACAGACGGTCAGACGGACAGACGGACAGACAGACAGACGGACATGGCTAAATCGACTCGGCTGTTGATACTGATCAAGAATATATATACTTTATATAGTCGGAGATGCTTCCTTATGCCTGTTACATACTTTTGCACAAAACCATAATACCCTTTTAACCCATTTTTAATGGGTTCAGGGTATAAAAAGAAAAAGAAAATTAATAAGAGTATATATGATTATTCCAGATCATCATCATCTGAGAACCCAAATCAGGAACGTACAATATAAAATAATACTATTAATTTTCCTACTAACGTATTTCATTCATCAAGCCAATGGTCAAAGCCTACAATTTTTGTCGTGCATTGACATATATTCTAAATTCGCCTCTCTAATCGAAGTCAAAGGCAGACAGTGGTTAGAAGCCAAAAGAGTATGACTTAAATTCTTTATTGAAATGGGAAAACCAAAAGAAATAAAAGCAGATAAAGACTTAGCATTTATGTGAGCTTCATTACAAATATGTTTAAAATCTGAAGGAGTTGATATAAATATCACAACAAGTAAAAATGGTATCTCTGACGATGAAAGATTCCATAAAACAGTTAACGAAAAGCTCAGAATCATAAATCGTGATTCAGATCCAGAAAATAAATTAACTAGACTCGAAATAATACTTTATACTTATATCCATAAAACTAAACACAACACAACAGATAGAACACCAGCAGATACTTTCATATACGCAGGAACCCCAGAATATAACACACAATTAAATAAAACAAACCAAATAAAATTGATACCGAATACGGACAATCGCCATTGGTACGTTCTTAATCAACCAAAACCTTTTAAAACAATAGGTAATTTAAAACAGTTAGATGAAAAACATTTTGAAGAGAAGATCTTCACCATCTGAGAACCCAAATCAGGAACGTACAATATAAAATAATACTCTTACTTTTCCTACTAACGTATTTCATTCAACAAGCCAAAGGTCAAAGCCTAAAAGTTAACCCGATCCAATCGACAAATGATTACCTTAACCGTTAGCCTTACAAAAGTTGAAAACACATACAATAATTTGATGAAACAAGCCAAAGAATTCGAAACGTTATCCCAATTTAATCAGAAACTAGTGATCAAGCAATCGAATTCAACCAAATAATAGATGCCGTAAATCGAGGAATAGAAGTAACTAACACTCTAAGCTTAATCAGCGCAGAAGATAAAAATTAGCAATAATCACATTTAACTTACAAGAATTCACAGAATACATTGAAGACATAGAGCTATGAATGCAATTAAGAAGATTAGGTATTTTTAACCCTAAATTACTAAAACACATTCTGTTATCACATCTGAAAAATATTAAGCGTTAAAACTTCAACTTGGCTAAAAGCTACCACAATCGAAATTTTGATAATTTCCCATATTCCTCCATATGTATAACTAGAATATTAAAACAATCCACAACCGAAGGTAGATATTCAAATGCACCCCAAAACTTTTGAAATAAAATACGTAGAGCCTAATATAATGTTAACTTGGAATTTACCCCAAACCATTTTAAATCAAAATTGTTTGAATATAGAAATAATAATAATAGCAAATAATAATATTATAAAAGCATTCAATTGTTCAATCCAACTAGAAGAAATTTTAATTACTAGTATAGATTGTACACAAACGACTTATGTGAACAATATCGTAACTAACTTATAACCAATTTCCTGCATTCAAGCAAAAGAAATCATACAAGAACAAACGAAACATTATAACACATTCCAAATTAAAACTCTAACAACACTTATAATTGTTATAATTACATTAATAACATATTTTAGCTATAAGTACAAAAAACATACCACACAAAAAAAATAAAAATGATAAATTTAAGAAACAAACAGAAACCTCACAATCAAATATTATAAACCCCAATTCCAATATCAAACCAAAGCGAAATAATTGTCATCGACCCAACACTATATCCTAAGATAATCGCCAGAGGACATGCTAAATTTTAAGGATGGGGAAGTGACATATGTATTGCACCTAATACCTATTATATACTCGCACCCAAATTATGATATCATGTAAAAAGATACCACTGGGGGAAATAACAATTAAGGCGCTCGCATGTTCACATAGTTATTGTAAACACACGCTTGAATCGCTATGTCTATCAAAGGGTCAATTCTGTCGACGTGGCATAAGTCCAGGCTGATGTAAGACATCCTAAATCTTTCGTCCTAATTTTAAGAGAGAGATCCATCTGATCTCTGATTACAAAGGAGCAGAAAGCTCAATCTCTTAAAAGTCCAATCTTTCAAAAGCTCATCAGCAAAGATTTATTAAGCGCCCAACATCACTTTATTCTTTGGTCGATATTAGCATAACACCTGAAAGTAGGCATCTACTTAATATGCAAGTACCGCCCTCTGTCGGTTCACTCAGATGCGACATGTGTTGTTTGCGACATCTGATTGATTTATTATAACCTGAACCCATTAAAAATGGGTAAAAAGGGTATTATGGTTTTGTGCAAAAGTATGTAACAGGCATAAGGAAGCATAACGTATATATATTCTTGATCAGTATCAATAGCCGAGTCGATTTAGTCATGTCCGTCTGTCTGTCTGTCCGTCTGTCCGTCTGTCCGTCCGTCTGTATGAACACGCGGATATCAGAGACTACAAGAGCTAGAGACTTCATATTTGGAACATAAGTTCTCCTAATCCCGGGACAGATCAAGTTTATTTCATTTGACCGATAACTCGTCGCATTCAAAAGTTATCGATAAATTTCGATTTCAGACTAGAGTTTTTGGGACATAACTTCAAAGTTATAAGAGCTAGAGGCCCCAAATTTGGCATGTATAATGTCGAATAGCATACACATGTAACAAATATTTCACTTTTTGGATACCACCCCCAAACCCCCCAAAATTGGGGGGTACGACCTTGCAATTTTGTTTGGTCACACATATTGTTGACAATTGCCCCAAAAATTTCAATAAGATCGGACAATAAAAACAGAAGTTATTTAAGATTTAACTTTCCATTGTGTGGGGCTTAAACCGCTTGCACTGCTTGTACTGCTTGTACTGCAGCATGTGTGTGTTTATATTAGTATGAATGATTGCAAGGACTGGGTTCAGGGTATCTCGTAGTCGGGCACTCCCGACTAGAGCACTCTTACTTGTTTTGGTATTCGAATTGTTTAGTGAGTGTCATCTGTCTTAGCTGATCGTTGGAAGCTGCATGACTAGCAACTCCAACGAGAGAGAGGGAAATGCAGGATGCTTTCACTCAAGAGCGTCCTGTGCCATGATGAGTGAAAACAGTATCTCAATATACTAAGCTTATAATTAGAATGATTCAGAAATCTAAATGTTAACAAAAAATTAAATATACAAGTGGGAAAGGATTATCTTCGGCGTGCCGAAGATTTTATACTCTTTTCGAACCTTTAGACAATTTTCATTCTGCCAACTGCAGCACTTTCAAATGCTGTAATAATTCATTTTATCGCGTGGCATTTATTTTTTTTGTTCTAAGAATATTAAATTTTTTCCAGTTGTATGGCATCTACCTGTGCAAAGTTTCATTGCGATAGCTTTGAAAACATGGGATTTTTGGCCAAAACCTACTTCCAGTTGTATGGCAGCTATTAGATATAGTGGTCCTATCTGACCGGTTCCGACCAATGTGCTGTCCCCTTGAATAATAAGTCTCTGTACAAAGTTTTATCACGATAGCTCAAAAACTGAGGGACTAGTTTGCATACATACAGACAGACAGACAGACAGACAGACGGACATGGCTAGATCAATTTGTTTTGTCATTGTGAGCATACTGGCAGTAATTTTGGGGGTCTCCGACGCTTCCTTCTATGCGTTACAAACTTCAGCACAAACTTAATATACTATTTTCTTCGAAAAGAGTATAAAAAGTATATATCATAGTATATTATATATATATATATATATATTAAAATATAAGAATGGAAGATTCGAGGCTTTTACTTGGTGGGGGAAAAGATAGCTCCAAAGAAAAACAGTATAAATTTGACCAGAGCCCATTTAAAAAAATACGACCAACAAAAAAAAGTAGTGAAGAGAATTATTCTCTTCCAATATAAAATACGAACGAATGAAATAAATCTGATTAAATATAATTAATTATTAATATAATTAAATAAACTAAAGATGTATTCCATTTAAAAGATCTTTTATTACAACATATAGCCAAGAATTGTGGATTTAGGAGTATGTTAGATATACTCATATAATATATATATATATATATTAATCATCCCTTAAAAATGTTGCCCTTAGCGCACATTTGTGGCAGGTACGCGACGCTAGCCATTGACCGATTCATGATTTGTGTGTGTGTGTGTGTGTGCGTGCGTACGTGTGTGTCATTAGCGGTACGATCTTTTGATGTTTTATCATTAGCGGCACGATCCTTTGATCTATTGTCATTAGATCATAAACCACTCAAACCGAGCCCACCGCAAGTATAATTGACACTAAAAAGGTTTGAACCATAAACAAGTCAACCTTTATTATACATCCATAAAAGACGGTTAAGGGTAGGTCATAAATGTCACATTAACCTTACCGTACCGATCTGCACATCTGTGAGACCTGAATGTGTACACCTGCCTAGGATCCAACTGTCAACCCCAAATTAAATTATATCTATTTTAATGGTTTTGGGTCTATTTCACAACATTATGTGACATTGATTTATAATAATGACCACTGATAATGGCCATCAATTATGATCCCTGTCAATATTCCCCGATAATTACCCCCACCTCCCTAACTTTCCCCAAAATGTTCCCACGGTGATCTTTAAACCTACACTTACCTACTATTTACATATATATCAAAATTGTATTGCTGAGGGCGATTACCTCCCCCTCAAAGATCGGTATTAACGATATTATAATTCTCCCCGCCCGAGTTGACTGATGTCTCGGCAATTTACAAATATTCTTGTAAGAGCTGGACCGTTTACAGACTGAGATTTGTGCCCCGGCCAAACAACAACCTTACACCATACAACTTTGATAACCCATTTCCACCCAAGATTAACTTTTCAAGAAATTTGGTTTGCTTTTTAATGCCCAAATTTTCTTTAAAAATAAGTTTGGCATGAAAAAATCGTATGTAAGTTTTTCAAAACTTTGTAATTGTAACAAATATATTTGGTTCGCCGGGCTAAGCGTGTCCAAGGATTCGTTCAACAATATTTATAACGTAGATCTCACTATAGCTGTGAACGATATTTGGAGATTTAATACTCGATCTACATTTCCCAATTATCTTATCGGCACATTTGCGGGCTATGCTAGGATAAGTTAAATTTTGGCTCCTTGGAAGGACGTTGACGCTGGACTCGCCTTCGTTCCTCGGATCTAATGGCGAGGCCCCCGTCATCACTGTACACTTACACCACCAAACCGTTTTGATGATCGATGACTAACTCGCTTAAAGAGCAGTCTGTTAAAAACTTACTTGCACTTAGCTTTATTTGCTCGAATTCACCTCTTCTTTTAAAATATCTAATGACGCATATCTTCGCTATTCATCACTTACTCGTTTTACAACTTTAAACATTGAAAATTTAATAGAATGTTCAAGTTTACAAGGGAATGGACGGCTATAAGTTATAGTGGTCCGATCCGGCTGGTTCTGACCAATGTACTGTCCCTTTAAATAACTTTAAGGGATCTTCGACGCTCCCTTCTATGCATTACACACTTCATTGCAAGATGAATATACTATTTTCTACGAAAAAATTATAAAAATTTTACTTTACTGAACCAAAAGCGTAAAACACTTATTTTTGCAGGTGCCCCTGCAATGCATGCCCAAAAAATTTCACAAAATCGGACAATAAACACAAGTTGTTTAAGATTGAATTTTCCGTAGTGGGGAGCTCAGTGAAGAAGCATGCTTAGTGGGTAAACTGCTTGGTACAGATATATGTAATTATGAATGCATGTTAGGACTGGGTTCAGGGTATCTCCTAGTCAGGACGAGTAGAGCATTCTTACTTGTTTAAATTGCTGCAAAGTGTTAATTATTGTTTTATTTAGGTGTATTCCATTTGTCTACCAAAATTATGTGTACATATGTAACAACATACAAATATTTGCAGCAAAAGGTGACGATGCACTTTTGATATTCGTAATTATTGCAAGTATATTGTACATATAATTTATGATATAAAAGCTCCTAAGATAGATAATTATTTGTTTAAGGACTAAATGATACGACTTTATTGAATTAGAAATAATTAATAATATTGATTTTTTAAAAACTTGTAGTGTTTGGTACAAGCACATGCCACTGGCACCGTCTGATAAATTTGTTCCAAGGGAAATGGATGCTGAATGCTTTTTTTTTGTAGCGAACGTTGTTACGGCGATGATTTGGTTTAAACTGGCATGGTTCTGGCATGATAAACTCTGAAATTTAATTTTAAACCTTTTGTGACTACATTACTCCGGAAAAAGGAGGATACAAAATGCATTATGCAACCAAGTTCAAAGGGGCTTCTGTTTGTTGATAGAAGTACACTTAGCAATATCGGGACGTATAAATATGTTTTTCTCGCTTCATACACATTAGAGGTCTGCATGAATGCAGTCAAATGACAAATAAAGCGTCGTTTAAATAATGATTGACCAAATGAGAATGCTCGAATGAATTTGCTTGAAGGTGTGTGCTCATGTATTGAACACAATCTCAGTTAAAGCAATACACATTCATTTTGTTGTGCAAGTTGCATTCCACACATACAACAAAATACTATTACAGCTATTGGGCTAAAATGTTGAGTTTTTTATGCACGCATTTTATGAACATTACATGAACCTGAGGCGGTACTACAATGATGTTTCTGATGATTCGATCCCATTCATTGATATCGGATGCATATTTGAATGGATCTTAGGGCGCTGCTAAACTTGAGAATATGCATCAGCAAAGTCCAGCAATTTTATGCTCATGAAAAGCGATCAAGAAAATTTTATATAAAATTATAAAACATTTAAATGTATACACAAAATTTTCAAAAAATTTAAAATAGTAAATATATTAAATTAAAGATATAAAGTTTAAATTACGTTAGGTTCTGGGGATATCAATAGCAAAATTAAATCATTGGTCCAACATTTGTTGCAAGGATTGGGGAAAACCCAGAAAAACCCAATCAAGCCAAAAATCAATGACAATTTGTTTAGTAGTTTGTTAATATTTATAAGGAAGCAAGTATTTATGAGTTAGTATATACTATTAGAAGGTATTTTATAAAGTGAAAAATATAAGATAGAGCGAGAATATAGAAAAATATAGGAGCAAAATAAAGAAAGAAAATGGAAAATAGATTTAACTAAACACGGGCAGAGGAGCCCCGTAAATATAAAATAATATAAGATTTTATTAGTGGGAGAGAGAGCTCAACCGAGATGACATGGAACACTTTGTTGTAGTCCTTGCAAAGAACACGAAGAGGATTGTGCAAAGCGTAATCAGTCGTGCATGAAGGTAAAATCAAAGGAACGTAGTTTCTAGTTGGCCTACTAGGAACAAAAAAGTTTAGATTAAAGAGATTAAAGAGAGATGTAGGCCACGATTCGTGCGGGCGTGGTGGTTAGGGGGAAAGAGGGTGCGTTTAATTGGACGTGGCTGGGAAATTCAGGTTGCAATATTTGGTGGATGTCACCAGGAATTTAAAATGCAAATTTGGTCACTCTAGCTTAAAAATTTTGGGAAATATACATGTGCTATCGATTTGTGCTTTCGGATATATACATTTTCTGGATTACGGGAGCAGTAGTGGGCGTGACAGTGAATTGCTTATGTTAACTACGGGGAAGGGACTCTAGCTTTTCTAGCATTTTCTATCATTTCTCGACCAACAAATGTAGTAAGCACACCGAGCCGATAGGGATGGTAGCTTGACGTGTCGAGCAGAACCGCAAAGGGATCTGTTGTATGATTAGTGCCATGGTACAATTATTTAGTGCTTTCGTTAAGTGACTTGCAACTCAGCTTGTGATTATTGTATCTGCCGTTTCCGGCGTTCAATATGTTGTCCTTTCTTTATATATGTAAGGTACTTTTACCCTTTCTCTATATAAACTTTGATCCATTTATCTTCCGTAACCATCCTTAACTATCGTTAACTTTATTTGACACCTCGTATTTTAATCCATTATTCTATAATTTTTTGTTTAGTGGATTAAGTATATATATACATATGTAAGCATACAAACCATCTATATGAATACTGTGAATACTTCTCTGATCTAGGTGATACGTCTACACAAAATCTTGCATGCCATCCCACCACCGTACGCCATGGGGTATGGCAGCGTCGGCGGCATCGGCGGCAGTGGGGTGGGCAGAGTTCATATGACCGTGGGCACAAGTCCCAATTCGACAGCGAGTACGATTAGTAGACTACATAGGCACAATCACAAGAATAATAATGTGAGCAGAGCAGTAACAAATCAAACAGTAACAATAGTTCGCATTCGTTCAGTCTTTGTCGGTCGTTCAGTGTTGTGCTGTATTGTATTTTACTGTATTTTGTACACGCTTGTGTCACGTTCATTACGTGATGTGTTGCTTACTCATAACTATTTATTTCGTCAAGTTTTGCCATAATTTCGTAAAGTTTATTTGCTTTTTCGGATTTTTAACAGTTTTGCTTTTGCTTTTTGGCATTAATCATGCAGCACGTAAAGATGTGAAATCGAAAAAAAAAAACATGTAAGAGTGCTCTAGTCGGGAGTGCCCGACTAGGAGATACCCTGAACCAAGTCCTAACAATCATGCATACTAATCTAAACACACACGCTGCAGTTCAAGCAGTACAGGCAGTGCAAGCGGTTTAAGCAGTTAGCTTGCTTTTCACCGAGACCCACACAATGGAAAGTAAAATCTTAAAAAACTTCTAACATTGGCTATAAAATGTGTGACCAAACCAAATTGCAAGGTCGTACCTTCAAAAATGGGTTTTTCAAATTTGGGGCAACTTGGGGGGTGGTATCCAAAAAGTGAAAGATTTTTTACATATGTATGCTATTCAAGACTATACATGCCAAATTTGGGGCCTCTAGCTTTAATAACTTGTAAGTAGTAGCCCAAAAACACTTGTCTGAAATCGAAATTTATCGATAACTTTGAATAGGTCGAGTTAACGATAAAATGAAATAAACTTGATCAGTCCCGGCACTACGAGAACTTATATTCCAAATATGAAGTCTCTTGCTCTTGTAGTCTCTGATATCCGCGTGTTCATACAGACAGACGGACGGACAGACAGACAGACGGACATGGCTAAATCGACTCGGCTGTTGATACTGATCAAGAATATATATACTTTATATGGTCAGAGATGCTTCCTTATGCCTGTTACATACTTTTGCACAAATTCCTAATACCCTTGTTACCCATATTCAATGGGTTCAGGGTATAAAAGTAGTTACAAAAATTCGACGTCAATAAGTGTAACGCGCTCACCAAAAATATGTTTGTCTATGTATGTATGTATGTATGTATGTATGTATGTATGTTTGATGGACGGACTTTAATACCAATGCTTCTCTAAGTACCACTAAGTTCATGTATCGTTCAGTTGAGAAACAAACAGAAAAACTTGCAATTAGCTTACGTTTCTGCATTTGCCGCATGTCGTCCAGTCGTGATGCACTCATTTCGTCATATCTCGTTAGTTTCGTTAAAACTCACACAGTACTCTGCTCTCAACTGCATGGCCTTGATCTATTTAGTGTACAATAAATACTTATGTACATATCTATCAAGTGTCACGACTCAGCGGGCACAACAATAATCACTAACATTAACCCGTTTTGTCTTCCATGCAGACACAATCTAAAGTCACGGACAAGTTTAAGCGACCGTTTCGCAAGCGACATTCGGTGGCAGCCCATCATCAGCCGATAAATCGTGTGAATCGCTTCCTCTTCCAGGCGATTAATGCGCGCTCCGTCGACTGTGACAAGTCGGAACATGTCGATCGACTGACGTTGCGTTTTCGACAGAGCGACAAGGAGCGTGAATACCACAAGGATTTCGATCTCGGCTTCACATCGGCCATGGGCTGCTCCCTCCTCCTGTTAATACTGAGCGCTGCGCTCCAGGTGACAGCACTGCCGCGTACCCTGATTCTGCTGCTGCTCTTCCTCACGGCGTTCATCTGGGTCAGCGCTATACTGATGCTGTTGCTGGCCGTGCGACTCAAGTGGATCATCTGTGACATATCCGAAAGCTTTTCGCTCCGCATGGCCATCACCATGTTCACAATTATACTTATCTATTCAGTTGGCCAGGTAAATGTGGTAAGTCATTGCCTAAATGAAACTTTGGCAATTTCATCCCTATTATTTCTAACTCATTCCCAGTTTACCTGCGTCACGGATCATCCTTGTTCGGACAACGTAACGACCTTGGATTTTCAGGACTTGGACTCCCAGGGGCTGGATATGTCGACGGGTTTTAGCAAACAGAATGATGCCCATCGCAAGTGTTCCTTGCCGCAATACGTGTCCTTGTCGGCAGCCTTTGCTTTTCTCTCTGTGTCCGTGTTTCTCAGGTGAGATCAAATATTTTATTGTAACGTTGAATGTAAATTTTTCTTGTAAAACGCAGATTGCCGATTATATTCAAGTCGCTGCTCGTCCTGGGCATGGGCACCATATATGGCCTGTTCATTGAGCTGTCGCATCACAATATCTTTGAATGCTACGACACTCGCGTCAGGTAGGTGATTCGGAGTCATTTGATCGACCCACGTATATACATATGTATGCATATATATACTCACCAAAAAGAGATTGGCAGCGGTGCACAACTACAAGTACACTGTATAAGTACACAGTATTTCTTCGAAAATAGTGTATTAAGTTTGTGCTGAAGTTTGAAACGCATAGAAGGAAGCGTCTGAGACCCCCAAAAGTTACTGCCAGTATGCTTAGAAAAACAAAACAAATTGATCTAGCCATGTCCGTCTGTCTGTCTGTATGTATGCAAACTAGTCCCTCAGTTTTTGAGCTATCGCGATGCAACTTTGCACAGACACTTATTATTCAAGGGGACATCACATTGGTCGGAGCCGGCCGGATCGGACCACTATATCTTATAGCTGCCATACAACTCTAAATCGGTTTTGGCCATAAATCCGATGTTTTCAAAGCAATTGCCTTAAATTTCCTTGTACACTTGAACATCCTTATAACTCATCAATGGGTTAAATCGCAAATCGATTGAGTCATAAACAGCGAAGATATGCGTCATTAAATATTTTGAAAAAACAGGTGCATATGAGCAAACAAACCCAAGCGCAAGTAAGCTTTTGACAGTCTGCTCTTCAAGGGATTTTGTCATCGATCATCAAAACGGTTTGTGGCGTAAGGCGTAAAGAGCCGCGCTAACGAACGCAAGTTTCGCAGTTTCGAGCCTCGGCGGCAACTGATTGTTAATTTAATACGTTTTTCTTTTTCTTCCTTTCAAATATATAACTGTAATCAAATTAATTTGCTTCCAATGGCTTAGAACAAAAACAATGCCACGCGAAAAAACAAATGCTGACAAACGCGATTTGCAGGTTGCAGGAAAACAAAACAAGGAAATTTGTAACAGTCGGCTCTTCAAGCGGCTTGTGGCGTAAGGGGTAAAGTTGCGAACTGGCGAACGAAAGGTCCTGGGTTCAAGACCAGCGGCGACTGGTCATTTATTTTCATTTTTTCTTATTCTTCTTTTCAAATATATAATAGCTGTAATCAAATTCATTTATTTTCAATTTCCTAAATTGTTTCTAATTTTTTTTTCATACATAAAGTAGCTTTAATAGAATAATTCAAAAGAAAAATTTAAATTCATTGGCAAAACCAATGCCACGCGAAAAAAAATATGGATCTCAAATTCTGAATATAAGCTCTCGTATGTTCAGATTAAGTTTTATGACAATTCCATTTCCGACAGCGGCCTTGAAAGGTATAAGAGCAACAGGCACAAAATTTGGTATGTCTATTGTAGTATACATATGTATGTAATGTAGTTTTGACTTTTTGGAAAAACTGAAACTTGTTTATTGTTCAAATCGGTAGCACGTATGAATGCTAAGGGACGCGTCCACGAGCTGCGGATAGTGAAACGTCCCTGTTTACATGAATACCTTTATGTATTTTATTTTATATGTAGGGGTATATGTATGCGACATTAATATCTGCGAATTAAATAAGCAGTCACGGAAAAATAGTGAAAATTGCTTAAAGGTTCGAAAAGAGTATTTAATCTTCGGCACGCCGAAGATAATCCTTCTCCACTTGTTTATTTTTACTTTTTATACCCGAACCCATTAAAAATGGGTAAAAAGGGTGTTATGGCTTTGTGCAAAAGTATGTAACAGGCATAAGGAAGCATCTCCGACCATATAAAGTATTTATATTCTTGATCAGTATAAACAACCTAGTCGATTTAGTCCATGTCCGTCTGTCTGTCTGGCCGTCTGGCCGTCTGGCCGTCTGACCGTCTGTCTGTATGAGCACGCAGATATCAGAGACGTAAAGAGCTAGAGACTTCATATTTGCAATATAAGTTCTCGTAGTGCCGGGACAGATCAAGTTTATGTAATTTTATCGATAACTCGACCCATTCAAAAGTTATCGATAAATTTCAATTTCTGACTAGCGTTTTTGGGCTATTACTTACAAGCTATAAGAGCTAGAGGCCCTAAATTTGGCATGTATAATCTCGAATAGCACACACATGTAACAAATTTCTCACTTTTTGGATACCACCCCCCCAATTTCCCCCAAATTTGAAAAAACGAATTTTTATACCCTGAACCCATTCAAAATGGGTAAAAAAAGGGTATTATGGTTTTGTGCAAAAGTATGTAACAGGCATAAGGAAGCATATCCGACCATATAAAGTATATATATATTCTTAGTCAGTATCAACAGCCGAGTCGATCTAGCCATGTCCGTCTGTCTGTCCGTCCGTCTGTATGAACACGCAGATATCAGAGACTACAAGAGCTAGAGACTTCATATTTGGAATATAAGTTCTCCTAATCCCGGGACAGATCAAGTTTATTTCATTTTATCGATAACTCGTCGTTATCGATAAATTTTGATTTTAGACTAGCGTTTTTGGGACATAGCTTCAAAGATATAAGAGCTAGAGACCAAATTTGGCATGCATAATCTCGAATAGCATACACATGTAACAAATATTTCACTTTTTGGATACCACCCCCCAATCCCCCCAAAGGTTGAAAAAACGCATTTTTGAATGTACGACCCTGCAATTTGTTTTGGTCACACATATTATTGACAATTGTATGTCCCAAAAATTTCAGTAAGATCGGACAATAAACACAGAAGTTATTTGAGATTCAACTTTCCATTGTATGGGGCTCAGCGCAAAAAGCAAGCTAACTGCTTAAACCGCTTGCACTGCTTGTACTGCAGCATGTGTGTGTTTAGATTAGTACGAATGATTGTAAGGACTTGGTTCAGGGTATCTCGTAGTCGGGCACTCCCGACTAGAGCACTCTTACTTGTTTTTATAACATTTTCGGCAGCAGAAACCAGGTGGACGGAGCTGTTAGTTATACTATCTAAAAACGTTGATAAGATAGACATTTCAAAGGATCTAGCATCAAACCTTAGTTAACCTTAGTTATGAGTGTTACTTAAATGTACTTAGGTCGAGTATAAAGAAACCAAAAATATTTTTAAAGCGCTCAATCGCAGCTAGTAAGCTTAACGCTTATAATACTCACCTTTTTCTGCTACAGCGAGCTAATATTGATATTCAGTTTATATTAGATCCCTATGCTTGCTGTAGCTATTTCGTTAATTATATTAACAAATCTCAGAGAGGAATTTCCAAATTAATGCGTGAAGCAGTTAGTGAGATTAGTAGGGGCAATATAACTATTAAACAAAAGTTACAACACATAGGACACAAGTTCATTTCGGGTACGGAAATATCCGCCCAGGAAGCCGTTTACTGCTGCTTAGGCATGCATTTGTCCGAAAGCAGTATCGTTAAGTATTTATAAACACTTCATTACCAGAGCATCGGGTTAGAATCCTGAAGTCTAGTGCTCAGCTGCAGAATCTACCCGTGGATTCAACAGCAATATTTGAGCTAGGTCTGCTCGACCATTATTTTCAGCGCCCCGACGCTTTAGTAAGCTTGTGCTTAGCTGATTTTGCGGCTTTTTATACATTCAGCAAACGGCATAGTGGTCGCCAATATAATGATAGGGAAAATGACATCGAAACGCCAAGGTCTCAATCATTAGTTTACGCACTTCGCGATAATAGTGGTTTCATTAGGAAAACATTAAGTCTGTGTATAATCCGGTAAAGAAGATTCAATATCAATACTGATAGGATCAATTATTTTAGAGAGTTAGTCATGCTATATGTCTCATGGAGGGATGAGAATTTGGAATTAGTAATTCGGGATTGCGAATTATTTTGTGGCCAAAATCAAGAGTTAATTGCCAGAAATAAATCCTCACTTGAATGTCTTAAATGTCGATGAAAATGAGGATAAAAACGTACGAGATAAGGATAGTCCGTGCTATTAAGCTGCCGGTTTTAATTTCAGCTGAAAGCTTAGAAAATATCGTCAGATCCCTTAATTTAAGGCAGAAAATATATCTCACCCATGTTTTGCATAATGCCAGCAACATATCTGTCTACCACGATTTTGTTGGAGGTGGCGCTGGTGTCGGCAAGAGCCGACTTATATCAGCAATTTTTCAATCTTTGTCCGTATTATATAGCAGCAAACCAAGAAGTGATCCAAATTTAGTTAAGATTTTATTGTGTGCACCCACAGGTAAAGCTGCTTTCGGAATCAGTGGTTCGACACTGCATTCCATGTTTTCACTTCCAATAAACCAATCCGGTTCTGATTTGAGGGCCTTAAGCCATGATTTAGTTAACACTTTGCATTCAAGGTTGATTGACCTTAAACTCATTATTATTGATGAAATATCAATGGTAGGCTCCAAAATGTTTTCCCATTTGGACTCCCGTTTGAAGCAAATCCTCAAAAATACTTCTCCATTTGGTGGTATTTCAGTTATAGTGTTCGGGGATCTATGACAGTTACCACCAGTAGGCGATCGTTGGATATTTGAATCCATCTCAAATGATCACTATAGTGAAATTTTTTCTACTTCTCTATGGGACCTTTTTAAGTATTTTGAGCTCACAGAAACTATGCGATTGCGGGGAGACCAATTATTCGCTTCTGCCTTAAATAACATGGCATCTGGCAATATGACATGATATTTTTCTTGTCCGATCCCGCATTTGTCAGCCATCGGACATCCCCGATGATGCAGTTCATCTATTTAGTACAAATGCGGCGACCGACAATTTTAATACCACCAAATTGAATTCAATTCCGACAGATCAATATTTTTCTACCGCCAATGATCTTATTAAAGCTACACATTTAAATGCGGCGAATAGGCAAAGAATTTTAAATGCCGTTAGTAGCTTCAAAACGTCCGAAACACAGGGATTGTGTATGTCCCTTTTTTAAAAAACAACTGCCAAATACATGATGTAGATACTGGGGATGGGATAAAATAGATTTTGATGCATCCAGCACTCCCTTTACCTAATGGATGAAATTTTCAAAGAAAACGTAGGAGTACTTGCTCGCTCAAAGTGCACCCATCGTGCAGAAGCTTCGTGGACCCCAATTCAAAAAGTAGTAAAAAGTTTTCAATATCGAAAAAATGGGCAAGTTACCATTGACCGTAGGCAATTTCTAGTTCCACCTGCAGAAGGTATAACTATTCACAAAAGTCAGGGCACTACGTACAGCAAAGTGGTGGTCCACACTTGCCCTCCCATGCAGCGTGCTGCAATATACGTAGCTTGTAGTCGTGCAACAAGTGCTTTAGGTTTGCTTATCATTGGAGATTTTCTTCCACCTAGGCCTCTCAAAAATGATGATAAGGTTCAGAACCAAATTCAGAAATTGAGGACTGAGAAACTACTTCGAACACATTATGATCATTTAGTTGACAGTTTCGACCTAGACGTTTTCTTCCATAACACACTAAGCATTCACTGTCACATTGAAGACATTCGTGCAGATAAGCTAATGCTTCAGTCGTCTGTTCTATGTTTCGTTGAATCGTCTTCATACGCAAACGAAAATTTATATATTCCTGGGTTTACTATTGCGATACGTCTAGATTGCGAGGTAACTCCCGACGCAGTTCGATCTAAGAGGGGCATCATCATTTGCGTTAGGAATGAACTTTTTAACAATGTTTCGCATTGTTTTTGCGGTAGAAAAACATCTGGGTCAGCCGTTTTTGAGTATACAATATTTCGGTATAAGTCTATAAGTTTTTTAGTTATTTATAAAAGTCTGAAGTATTTGCTATCTATGTTTAAGGCAGAATTTGAGGATCTATTTCGGGAATATTCATTTTTAAGAAGTGACAGTGTTATATTAGGAGATTTCAATTTGTGCTTAAAAAACATGTAATAGGCCTATTAGGAGTCTGCATAGTGAACTAGTCGGGGAAGGATTTGAGTCTTTGTTAGATTTGAGAACGCCCACTACCAATGATGACTCTCACATTGATTGATGGCGCTTTCAAATATTGCCGGTGGGGGCATCACCGCTATGACCTTTGAAACAGCTTATAGTTAACACAGTGGTATTTCCCTTAGTATTCAGGATAGTGTACATTGCATAAATATTAAATATATTCGTAAATAAATATTATATAATGATAATCGAATATTTTACCTATTTATGTAAGACATAAAACTTATACTTAAACTTATAACACAAAATCCTTAAATAAATAAACTATAAATAAATTTATACTAAATCCAATATGTTTAATTTAAAAATGGGAAAAAATGGGAAAAATGAGTACGACCTTCCAATTTGGTTTGGTCACACATTTCAATAATATTGGACAATTGCAGCAGTTGCTAAAGATTAAACTTTCCATAGTGTGGTCAGTGAAAAAGCAAGCTTACTGCTTGCACTGCATGCAGCACGTGTGTGTTTGTATGTATGCATACTGACAGGTTAGTATGAATGAATGTAAGGCCTTGGTTCAGGGTATCTCCTAGTCGTGCACTCCCAACTAGAGCACTCTTACTTGTTTTTACTGCAGTCGGGAGTGCCCGACTAGGATATACCCTGAACCCAGTCTTCACATTCATTCATACTTATCTAAGCACACACATGCTGCAGTACAAGCAGTGCAAGCGGTTTAAGCAGTTCGCTTGCTTTTTCGCTGAGCCCCACATAATGAAAAGTTAAATCTTAAATAACTTCTGTGTTTATTGTCCGATCTTATTGAAATTTTTTGGGCAAGGTAGTACCTTCAAAAATGTGTTTTTTGAACTTTTTGGGGGATTGGGGGATGGTATCCAAAAAATGAAATATTTGTTACATGTGTATGCTATTCGAGATTATACATGCCAAATTTGGGGCCTCTAGCTCTTACAACTTTGAAGTTATGTTCCAAAAACGCTAGTCTGAAATCGAAATTTATCGATAACTTTTAAACGGTACGAGTTATCGATAAAATGAAATAAACTTGATCTGTACCGGCATTATGAGAAATATATATATTATTCCAAATATGAAGTCTCTAGCTCTTTTAGTCTCTGATATCCGTTTGTTCATACAGACAGCCGGACAGACAGACGGACATGGCTAGATCGACTCGGCGGTTGATACTGATCAAGAATATATATACTTTATATGGTCGGAGATGCTTCCTTATGTGTGTTACATACTTTTGCACAAAACCATAATACCCTTTCTATCCATTTTTAATGGGTTCAGGGTATAACAAGTGGGAAAGGATTATCTTCGGCGTGCCGAAGATTCTGTACTCTTTTCGAACCTTTAGGCAATTTTCACTCTGCCAACTGCACCACTGAAATTTCAAAAGTAGTAAAAATCGTTTTATCGCGTGGCATTTATTTTTTTGCTCTAAGAATTGGTATCAAATAAATTAATATTTTGCATTTAAAATATTGAAATCAAGTTATTTGATATATATTTGAAAAAAATAATTAGCAAAAAAAAATTTATAAGTCGCGGCTGGGATTTAAACCGAGTCCTCCCCGTTTGTCAGTGCAGCACTCTAATACCTACGCCACCAAGCAGTTTTGAAATGCGCTGAAAAAATGAAAATGAGGTGGCGTGGTCGATCTTAAAAGGGGGCGACCACAAGTTTACCTTAAAAATTTTGTGACTCTAGCTCTAAAACTGTGGAAGATATAAATTTGCGCGAATTTTGGGCCGGGAGGGGGCGTGGCCCCAAAATTTTTCTTACTGATCTTAAGAGGGGGTGACCAAAAGTATATCTTTCAAATATGGTGACTCTAGCTTTTAAACTGTGGAAGATATAAATTTTCGCGATTTTTGGGGGCGGGGCCTTAAAATTTTTTGGCCGATCTTTAGAGGACTTGGCCAGAAGTCAACCCTTAAAGTTTGGTGGCCCTAGCTCTTAAACTGTGCGAGATATAGGCTTCCGTGTTTAGTGGGGGCGGGGTGGCTGGGGGGCGTTCTAGTGGGCGTGGCCGGAAAATCCAGGACGCAGTCTTTTGCGCTGGTCAGCCCTAGTCTAAATTCTAACTTTGGCTTAAAAATTGCGGGAAATATACACGTGTTATCGAATTGTGCACTCATGTATATCGATTTTCACGATTACGGGGTCGGGAGTGTTCGTGGTCGAAATTTTTTTTCGGGGAGGTCACCAGCAATATACCTACCAAATTTGATTACTCTAGCTTCAAAATTGTGGGAGATATTCACGTTTAATCGCTTTGTGATTTGAGGTGTATCGACATGTTATCGATTTGCCACGATTTGGAACAAACTTGAACTGATGCAGATAACTATATTCATAACACAAAAACTTTCAAGAGTCTATCTAACAGACAGACGGACGGCCTGACGGACAGCCGACAAATGAGTACCTTCGGTATCAAAGTATAAAAATGAAAATAAATGAAGAGCAGACTGTCAAAAGCTTACTTGCGCTTGACTTTGTTCCTGTTCCTTTGTTCCTTTGTTCCTTGACACCTGTTCTTTCAAAATATTTAATGACGCATATCTTCGCTGTTTATAACTCAATCGATTTGCGATTTTACCCATTGATGAGTAATAAGGAAGTTCAAGTATACAAGGAAATTTAAGGCAATTGCTTTGAAAACATGGGATTTATGACAAAAACCGACTTCAAGTTGTATGGCAGCTATAAGATATAGTGGTCCGATCCGGCCGGCTCCGACCAATGTAGAATAAGAAGTGTCTGTGCAAAGTTGCATCGCGATAGCTCAAAAACTGAGGGACTAGTTTGCATACATACAGACAGACAGACGGACGGACATGGCTAGATCAATTGGTTTTGTTTTTCTAAGCATACTGGAAGTAACTTTTGGGGGTCTCAGACGCTTCCTCGTATGCGTTACAAACTTCAGCACAAACTTAATATACTATATTCTTCGAAAAGAGTATAAAACGCATATTTTCATTTCACAAAAGTATTCATCGCTCTTATATATATTTACTTATTTTACGGAAATTTAGGTAATGCAGCTAAAGTTATTATTTTCTTTGTGTCCCTTGCTGTCACATATATCCTCCAAGCGTCTTAAAATCGATTTCAGCAATTTAGGGCAATATTCGGGTCCTAATTTGGACTATTCATCCTGCAGCACCTGCTTTAAGACTACTTTTGAAGAAATATGGTTCTCTCTAACGTTTAGCTTGAGATATGACTATAGATTCTTGATGGGATTTGTGTCAAGACTCTGTGGGGGAGTCTTTGACTATTCAGTGTTGCATAAAATCCACATTTGTACTGCCAAGCAGTGTGTTTTTGGTCGTTATTTTGTTGAAATATAAATTGGAGGCACTAACGGCACATTTTTGTGCTCCGACATAAAACGATATCCTCCAAACAGCCCTTAGCACAACCGTATGTGATGAAACTGTCCGCAGGGTGTTCCCAACAAACGATATACATGGTCGAGTTTTCAGAAAAAAACTATAATTTCCACTGTAAATTTTACAAAGAGATTATCTATTGCAAATTGCTACAAAATACAAATATTTTCAATCTGGGAGACATCATATTCATCGACTAGAGCAAATACAAAATTTTTGGCTATGGATACGCGTTTAATCCTAAAAATACAAAAGCAACTAAAAAGCACGGTGGAGGTTCAGTGATGGTTTGGGGCTATATGTCAGCACGTGGTATGGGCAATTTGGTTTTCATTGATGGCATTATGAACTCTAATATGTACCTTAACATATGAAAACAAGTAAGAGTGCTCTAGTCGCGAGTGCCCGACTAGGAGATACCCTGAACCCAGTCCTTACATTCATACTAATCTATCAGTGTGTACACATACATGTGGAAAGTAAAATCTTAATTAACTTCTGTGTTTATTGTCCGATCTTTCTGAAATTGTTAGGACATCACATAAATTGCAAGGTCATAACTTTTGGCGGGTTTGGGGGTTGGTATCCAAAAAGTGAAATATTTGTAATATGTGTATGCTATTCGAGATTATACATGCCCAATTTGGGGCATCTAGATATTATAACTTTTAAGTTATGGCCCAAAAAACACTGGTCTGAAGTCGAAATTTATCGATAACTTTTGAACGGGACGAGTTATCGATAAAATGAAATAAACTTGTACTGTCCCGGGACTATATAAAGTCTCTAGCTCTTGTAGTCTCTGATATATGCGTGTTCATACACACGGACAGACAGACAGATGGACAGACAGACGGACATGGCTAGATCGACTCGGCTGTTGATGCTGATCAATAATAAACATACTTTATATGGTCGGAGATGCGTCCTTATGCCTGTAACATACTTTTGCACAAAACCATAAACCCTTTTTACCCATTTTTATTGGGTTCAGGGCTTAAAAATATAATAAAGTATTTGCTAAGATGGTGAAATACTTGGGTTTCTGCTCCATATGCTTAGCAACGAATACTTTAGTGAGTCACTGTATGTATGTATTCATGCCATGTACATTTTAGAGCATCGATTCCGCTGCATTTGATATCATTGGCGCGAATTGTCATCTTTATGATTGCAATTTTGGTACACGGTCGACTGGTGGAGGGGACAGCGCGTCTGGATTTTCTCTGGCAGTTGCAGGCCTCGCAGGAGAAGAAGGAGATGGATGTGCTGCAGGAGTCGAATAAGCGCATTTTGCACAATTTGTTGCCCGCTCATGTGGCTGCACATTTCCTCGATGCGCAATTTCGTAACAATATGGTAAGAGGCATAGCCCCAGTCATAGTCGCATCACTACCTTCACTGACCGCCTCAGCCACTAATCATATGGTTTTAATTAGGAGCTCTATCATCAGAGCTATGCCAAGGTGGGCGTTATTTTCGCCAGTGTGCCAAACTTTAATGAGTTCTATACCGAAATGGATGGCTCCGATCAAGGCCTGGAGTGCCTGCGTCTGCTCAACGAGATCATTGCCGATTTCGATGAGCTACTCAAAGATGATAGGTTTCGGGGCATTGACAAGATCAAGACAGTGGGCAGCACCTACATGGCGGTGGTTGGCCTCATACCCGAATACAAGATTCAGCCTAACGATCTCAACTCTGTACGCCGCCACATGACCGCTTTGGTCGAATACGTCAAGGCGATGCGCCTCTCCCTGCAGGAGATCAACAGTCACTCCTACAACAATTTCATGCTGCGTGTGGGTGAGTAAAGTCCCGTTACTGCCCACTAGTCAGTTATCTAAAATTAAAGCCCCCTTTCATCCAGGTATCAACATTGGGCCTGTCGTGGCAGGCGTGATCGGTGCACGGAAGCCGCAGTATGACATCTGGGGCAATACAGTGAATGTCGCTAGTCGCATGGACTCCACTGGAGTGCCCGGCTACTCTCAGGTCACCCAGGAGGTTGTGGACAGTTTAGTTGGCTCGCACTTTGAGTTCCGCTGCCGCGGTACCATCAAAGTGAAGGGCAAGGGTGACATGGTCACCTACTTTCTCTGCGATACAACCAATAATGTGCTTAATAGTGAGGTGCGCAATGCAATGATCAGCAACAGAACAGCGACAGCGAATGAATCGCAAGTGCATCAGTCGCTGCCACATGATGGTGGATTGCATCCCGCCGAGTACTATCAAAACGCTGCACAGTTCCAAGAGAATCGCCTCAATACGGATACCTATAGCAAAAAAGACAATGAACATCTCTACAATGTGTGCGGAGAAGAGCAACACCAGCTGCTGCAGCATCAGCACCAACACACGCTGCCTGCACCACGCACCGCGCACCACAATCTGCATCCCCAGCATCAGCAGCGGCTGAACAGCAAGCTCCAGAGGCATCCCAACTTCATTACCAATAGGGGATTGCCTAACATTCGCGAGAATGGACATAACGGCGAGATGCACTATGTGGCAACAAATTTGGCCATTGCTCCAACTGCAGTTACAGTTACGGCTGCAGTACAGCAGCAGCATCAACAGCTCCAGCACCAACAGCAGCACCAACTCCAGCACCAGATCCTGCACCAGCCTATTCCTTCGGTAATGTTTTGCGAGTTCAATATAATTGAAAATCCTAATACCGGTGGCAGGCATCAGCAGCAACAGCAGGTGGAGCAGTTGCTGCCGGCACAGCGACTACACCATGCCAATAGTCTCGATGAGAGTGTGGTCGGTGTGCTGGGCGGTGATTGCTTCATGGTGCAGCGGCGTGATCAGCTGCGCAGCTATGAGCCGTCACCGGCGCTGCCCTTTAACCAGCATGGTCAACATCACCCACTACATCATCTATATCATCAGCATCAGCAACTGAATAAGCATCAGCCATCGTCCTCCAGCATGGGCTATGGTAACTGCCGTGAGAGCGAGCCGCTTTTGCATGACAGCAGCGTCGCGCCGGTAGCCAAGGTGAGTGATGACGATGATCTCATGATCTGGAGTAAGGAGATACTCCTCTGAATAAAGCTACCTTCCTCGTCCTACCCCCATCAAGCCAACGCCAGCCCACCGAAACAATCAACCACCAGCCAACCACCCACCCCTTCATTCGTAAAACTAATCCGTGACAAATATAAAACATCGGACGCAAAGTGCGTCTGTATATGTACAGAGAGAGTACTAAGAGACAGTAGCTTACGCAAAGACTAGTTCCGTTATTCGACGTTGAAACGACAACGCGCTTTAATATATTATTTGTTTTATTTGTTTACTTTGGATTCAAAGTTGGCGCTCATACATATTTATAAATGGTTTATGTAATGATAGATAATAGATATAGATATAGATATAGATATATATAATATATGTAGATATAATACTAAGTATTAATCGTTAATTTCTTTTCAGTATAGAGTAAATTTGCTTTTGTGGCAGTCGGTAACAGCCGCAATGGAGTCAATATATAGATTGTATGGGAGTTATAGACAGATGTAGACAAGTTTTGAATAAAAGGTTGGGAATATTTTTCTGATCGTAAATGCTCAGTTGTTCAAGATATCTGTAAAATCTTAAAAGCTGTTAGTTTAACAACCTTATATCTCATAGTTCATATGGCAGCTATATGCCATTTTTTGGCCGACAATGACATACGAAACAAGTAAGAGTGCTCTAGTCGGGAGTGCCCGACTAGGAGATACCCTGAACTGTATCCTTACATTCTATTCATACTTACCTATCAATGCACATCCATACAAGAACACACATTCTGCAAGCAGTGCAAGCAGTTTAGGCAGGCTAACTTCTTCGCAAGGCCCCACTCTATGGAAAGGTAAATCTTAAATAACTTCTGTGCTTATACTCTTTTCGAAAAAAATAGTATATTAAGTTTGTGCTGAAGTTTGTAACGCATAGAAGGAAGCGCCGGAGACCCCAAAAAGTTGCTGTCACTATGCTGACAATGACAAAACAAATTGATCCAGCTATGTCCGTCTGTCTATGTATGGGTCCCGCAGTTTTTGAGCTATCGCGATGTAACTTTGCACAGACACTTTAAATTTACAGCACATTGGTCGGAACCTGCCGGATCGGAAAACTATATCTTATAGCTGCCATAAAACTCGAAGTCGGTTTTGGCCATATATCCCATGTTTTTGATGAATCTTTGCACAGATAATTATTATTTAAAAAAACAGAACAATGGTCGATACCGGCTGTATCGGATGACTATATCTTATAGCTGCCATACTCGAAGTCGGTTTTAGCCAAAATCGCCTATCGCCTTAAACTTTCTTGTACACTTGAACATCATAATAACTCATCAATGTATAAAATTTCAAATCGATTGAGTTATAATTAGCAAAGATATGCGTCATTAAATATTTTGGTGGTGCAGTTGGCAGAGTGATAATTACCTAAAGGTTCGAAAAGAGTCTAAAATCTGCGGCACGCCGAAGATAATTCTTCACCACTTGTTTTTGTTCGTTCTTTGTGAAATTTGTAGGACATAAAATTGGCTATAAAATGGGCGATCAAACCAAGTTAAAAGGTCATACCTTCAAAAATTTGAACTTTTGGGGGGACTGGGGTACGGTATCTAAAAAGTAAAATATTTGTTAAATCTGTATGCTATTCGAGATTATACATTCCAAATTTGGGGCCTCTATCTCTCATATATTTTAAGTTATGGCCAAAAAGCACTTGTCTGAAATCTAAATTTATCGATAACTTTTGGACGGGTCGAGCTATCGAAAAAACAAACATGTACTGTCCCGGGACTACAAGAACTTATATTTTAACAAGTAAGAGTGCTCTAGTCGGGAGTGCCCGACTACGAGATACCCTGAACCCAGTCCTTACAATCATTCGTACTGCTCTAAACACACACATGCTGCAGTACAAGCAGTGCAAGCGGTTTAAGCAGTTAGCTTGCTTTTCGCTGAGCCCCACACAATGGAAAGTTAAATCTTAAATAACTTCTGTGTTTATTGTCCGATCTTATTGAAATTTTTGGGGCAAGTAATTGTCGATAATATGTGTTACCAAACCAAATTGCAAGGTCGTACCTTCAAAAATGCGTTTTTTTAACTTTTGGGGGGTTTGGGGGGTGGTATCCAAAAAGTGAAATATTTGTTACATGTGTATGCTATTCGAGATTATACATGCCAAATTTGGGCTCTCTAGCTTTTATAACTTTGAAGTTATGTCCCAAAAACGCTAGTCTAAAATCAAAATTTATCGATAACTTTTGAATGCGATGAGTTATCGATCAAATGAAATAAACTTGATCTGTCCCGGGATTAGGAGAACTTATGTTCCAAATATGAAGTCTCTAGCTCTTGTAGTCTCTGATATCTGTGTGTTCATACAGACAGACAGACGGACAGACGGACAGACGGACAGACAGACGGACATGGCTAGATCGACTCGGCTGTTGATACTGATCAATAATATATATACTTTATATGGTCGGAGATGCTTCCTTATGCCTGTTACATACATTTGCACAAAACCATAATACCCTTTTTACCCATTTTTAATGGGTTTAGGGTATAAAAATGAAGTCTCTAGCTCTTATAGTCTCTGATATCTGCGTGTTCATACAGACGGACAAACAGGCGGACATGGGTAAAGGGGACTCGGCTGTTGATACTGATCAAGAATATATATGGAGATGCTTCCTTATGCCTGTTACATACTTTTACACAAAACCAATATATCTTTTTTACCCATTTTTAATGAGTTCAGGGTATAAAATTTACGGATTGCGGGAAGATCGTAATAGCCCAATTTTCAACAAAATGGCTTCAAATATGACAGTAGTTTAAATTGGAAGATTCAGAAAACTGACTTGGCTATAACGGTTTATCTCCTCTTCCCGATCGAGATCATATATACAAAATGGCGCGGAGATAGTTTCTTTAATGCTCATCGACAAAATCCGGTATAGTGATGACAAATTTGTTCTTGATAGGAGCTATTCGACTTTATATCATTAAATAAAGCTTAATCGTATATGTACTCAAAATCAAATCTATAATTCACCACAGATTATAAATAAAACTTTAAATTAACAGAAAATTGCAAATTTCCCTTTTTGTTCTGCTGTAAGACAGAAATTATCCTCAAAATTGCTTAATTTTTATATAAAGCCAAATGCGCTCGCACACAAATTTTAAAATGTGACGTCACAGTGTAAGAAACCGGTTTACTGTCGCGTAACCTTGTGTATATGTATGTATCAGAGAACGGCAGCGGTGCTTATTTTCAGTACTTCTAGTAACTCGTCAAAAATGCGTTTGCGGTAGTACCAAAACCACAAAATATTGGGTGGTATTCAAACATACACTAATTGCTTGTGGGTTTTTATATCCTGAATTAAAAATGGCTAAAAAGGGTTGTGCAAAAGTATGTAACAGGCAAAAGGAAGCATTTCCGACTATATAAAGTATATATATTCTTGATCCGTATCAACAGCCGAGTCGATCTAGCCATGTCCGCCCGTCTGTCCGCCCGTCTGTCTGTCTGTATGAACACGCGGATATCAGAGACTACAAGAGCTGGAGACTTCATATTTGGAATATAAGTTCTCGTAGTCCCGGGACAGTTTATTTCATTTTATCGATAGCTCGTCCCGTTCAAAAGTTATCGATAAATTTCGTTTTGAGACTACCGTTTTTTGGCCATTACTTAAAAGTTATAATAGCTAGAGGCCCCAACTTTGGCATGTATATTCTCGAATATCATACACATGTTACAAATATTTCACTTTTTGGAACGTATTTTTGAAGGTATGACCTTGCAATTTGTTTTGAGATGCGCTGACAAACTCGATTATACTGATCGTTTTTTCGCGTTGTATAGTTTTTGTTCTTAGACATTTGTAGCAAATGAATTTGATTACAGTTATTTTATATTTTAAAATTAGAAGAAGAAAAAAAAGAAAATAAATGACCAGTCGCCGCTGGTACTCGAACCCAGACCTTTCGTTTGTCAGGGCATTACTTTAGCCCTTACGCCACAAACCGTTTTGATGATCGATGACAAAATCCCTTGAAGAGCAGACTTTCAAAAGCTTACTTGTTTTGTTTTCCTGCAACTTGCAACTCGCGTTTGTCAGCGCAGAACTCTACTACTTACACCAAGCAGTTTTAAAAATTGCTGACAAACTCGATTATGCTGATTGTTTGTTTTTTCGCGTGGCATTGTTTTTGTTCTAAGAGATTGGAAGCAAATTAATTTGATAACAGTTGTTTTATATTTGAAAGGAAGAATAAGAAAATAAAGACCAGTCGGAATTACGGATTTATGGCCAAAACCGACTTAGAGTTGTAGGGCAGCTAAATTTGGGGGGTCTCCGCCGATTTTCTAAAACTGTGGAAGATATACATTTTCGCGATTAGAGGGGGTAACAAGAAGTCTAATATCCAATTTTGGTGCTTTTAGCTCTAAAACTGTGCCCCCAAATTTGGTCGATCTTTAGAGGACTTGGCCATAAGTCTACCCTCAAAGTTTTTTGGCCCTAGCTCTTAAACTGTGCGAGATATAGGTTTCCGTGTTTAGTGGGGGCGAGGTGGCTGGGAGGCGTTATAGTGGGCCAGGACGCAATCCTTTGGGCTGGTCAGCCCAGTCTTAATTCCAAATTTGGGGACTCTAGCTTCTAAATTGCGGAAAATATACACGTGTTATCGAATTGTGCAGTCATGTATATCGATTTTCGCAATTACGAGTGGGCGTGGTAAAATTTTTCTGTGATCTGTAGAGGACGTCACCAGTAATATATATTCCAAATATGGTGACCTTAGCTCTAAAACTGCGGGAGATATAAGCATTTCAAATTAATTTTGGAGGGGGGGCTGGTGGGCGTAATAATGGGCGTGGCCGATTAACCTAGTGTCCAATTTTTTGGGAAAGTCACCAGCAATATACCTACCGAATTTTATTACTCTAGCTTCAAAATTGTGGGAGATATTCACGTTTAATCGATTTGTCATTTGAGGTGTATCGATTTGTTATCGATCTGCCAGCCTCCCAGTAGGCGTGGCATAAATTTGGAACAAACTTGATCTGAAGCAGATAACTATATTCATAACACAAAAGATTTCAAGAGCCTATCTAATATCGTTTCGGAAATACGTGCGTTCATCCAGACAGACAGACAGACGGACAGACGGACGGCCTGGCGGACATCCGACAGAACCAATATACTATGAGTACCTTCAGTATCAGAGTATAAAAATAACATACACACGAGACACGAATATCCAGGCATAGTTATACTTTAGTGGATCGCAGCTTATTTCGTGCAGCTAAGAACTGAAATTTGAAATCGCTACTGCGGCTAAACTATCAAAGACATCAATAAACAAGTAAGAGTGCTCTAGTCGGGAGTGCCCGACTAGGAGATACCCTGAACCCAGTCCTTACAATCATTCGTACTACTCTAAACACACACATGCTGCAGTACAAGCAGTACAAGCAGTGCCAGCGGTTTAAGCAGTTAGCTTGCTCTTTCGCTGAGCCCCACACAATGGAAAGTTAAATCTTAAATAACTTCTGTGTTTATTGTCCGATCATATTGAAATTTTTGGGGCAAACAATTGTCGATAATATGTGTTACCAAACCAAATTGCAAGGTCGTACCTTCAAAAATGGGTTTTTTTAACTTTTGGGGGTTTGGGGGTGGTATCCAAAAAGTGAAATATTTGTTACATGTGTATGCTATTCGAGATTATACATGTCAAATTAGGGGCCTCTAGCTCTTATAACTTGTAAGTTATATCCAAAAAACGCTGGTCTAAAATCGAAATTTATCGATAACTTTTGAACGGGACGAGCTATCGATAAATTTTAATAAACTTGATCTGTCCCGGGATTAGGAGAACTTATGTTCCAAATATGAAGTCTCTAGCTCTTGTAGTCTCTGATATCTGTGTGTTCATACAGACAGACGGACAGACGGACAGACGGACAGACAGACGGACATGGCCAGATCGACTCGGCTATTGATACTGATCAATAATATATATACTTTATATGGTCGGAGATGCTTCCTTATGCCTGTTACATACATTTGCACAAACCCATAATACCCTTTTTACCCATTTTTAATGGGTTCAGGGTATAAAAATCAAATGCAGTAATTTGAAGCAGAGTATTAACATTTATAATAATCGAAAACAATTTTATTAATTATAAAAACAAAACAATAAAAAAAACAAGTGGGGAAGGATTATCTTCGGCGTGCCGATGATTCTATACTCTTTTCGAACCTTTAGGCAATTTTCACTCTGCCAACTGCACCACTGAAATTTCAAAAGTAGTAAAAAATCGTTTTATCGCGTGCCATTTATTTTTTGCTCTAATAATTGGTATCATATGAATTTAAATTTTTCTTTTAAATTATTGAGTTCAAGCTATTTGATATATATTTGAAAAAAATATTTAGAAAAAAAAAACAATAAGTCGCGGCTGGTATTTGAACCGTGTTCTTCCGCTCATCAGCGCAGCACTCTAATACTTACGCCACCAAGCAATTTTGAATTGCGCTGAATAACTCGATTATACTAATCTTTTCTTTCGCGTTATATAGTTTTTGTTCTAAGGCATTGGTGGCAAATGAATTTGATTACAGTTATTTTATATTTGAAAACAAGAATAAGAAACAAGTAAGAGTGCTCTAGTCGGGAGTGCCCGACTACGAGATACCCTCAACCCAGTCCTTACAATCATTCATACTAATCTAAGCACACACATGCTGCAGTACAAGCAGTACAAGTAGTGCAAGCGGCTTAAGCAGTTAGCTTGCTTTTTCGCTGAGCCCCACATAATGAAAAGGTAAATCTTAAATAACTTCTGTGTTTATTGTCCGATGTTATTGAAATTTTTGTGGCAAACAATTGTTAATAATATGTGTGACCAAACCAAAGGTCGTACCGTCAAAAATGCGTTTTTTGAATTTATGGGGGGATTGGGGGTGGTATCCAAAATCTGAAATATTTGCTACATGTGTATGCTATTCGAGATTATGCATGCAAAACTTGCGGCCTACAGCTCTAATAACTTTGAAGTTACGTCCCAAAAACGCTGGTCTGAAATCAAAATTTATCGATAACTCTTAAACGGTACGAGTAGTCGATAAAATTAAATAAACTTGATCTGTCCCGGGATTACGAGAACTTATATGCAAATTATGAAGTCTCTAGGTCTTATAGTCTCTGATATCCGCGTGTTCATACAGACGGACAGACGGACGGACGGACAGACAGACGGATATGGCTAGATCGACTTGGTTGTTGATACTGATCAAGATTATATATACTTTATATGGTCGGAGATGCTTCCTTATGCCTGTTACATACTTTTGCACACTTTTTACTCATTTTCAATGGGTTCAGGGTATAAAAATGAAAATAATTATTGGTCGCAGTTTTGATGTTCGATGACAAAATGCCTTGAAGAGCAGACTGCCAAGAGCTTTCTTGCGCTTGGGTTTGTTTGTTTGCTCATATGCACCTGTTTCTCAAAATATTTAATGACGCATATCTTCGCTGCTTATGACTCAATCAATTTGCGATTTTACTCATTGATGAGTTATAAGGATGTTCAAGTGTACAAGGAAATTTAAAGCAATTGCTTAGAAAACATCGGATTTATGGCCAAAACCGACTTAGAGTTGTATGGCAGCTATAAGATATAGTGGTCTGATCCGGCCGGCTCTGACCAATGTGCTGTCCCCTTGAATAAGAAGTGTCTGTGCAAAGTTGCGTCGTGATAGCTCATAAACTGAGGGACTAGTTTGCATACATACAGACAGACAGACAGACGAAAATAGCTAGATCAATTTGTTTTGTTTTTCTAAGCATACTGGCAGTAACTTTTGGGGGTTTCAGACGCTTCCTTCTATGCGTTACAAACATCAGCACAAACTTAATATAATATTTTCTTCCCGCAGCTTATTTCGTGCACTCCATGTTGATAAACGTATTGTTCCTAATTATAATATTTAGTATTTTATATGGCCTCCTTTGTTTTTAACTTCTTTTAAATGTATTTCTATGGAAGAAACTAACTTTTTAGTTGTTTCTGTTGGAATTTTCTGCTGTTCCTCCAATAAAGCGCGATTTAGATCATTTTTATTCGATATGTTTCTCTGCCGAATGACAGTGTCCAATGTTGCCCACAAATTTTTAATCACGTGGGGACAGTTCCAGATGAACCAAGTCTTTACAATGGCTGCTGTGTGCTTGGGGCCGTTATCTTGATCTCGTATGCCCAGTTTTTGCAGAAATTTTTTTTTAATATTGAAAAATACATCTTTTCATCCATTATGCCATTAATGAAAACAAAATAAGCTGCGATCTACTGTAGTATATTATAATACACGCATTGGCGTCGCTTGTGAATGCTGTCTCATTAATGATTGTATCTACATCTGTAAGGCATATACATATTTGAATATCTGTGTAAATCTAACTGTGTTACACTCTTTGCATGCTATCGCACGACGCCCAAATTTACGACTAACACCTAGATCATGCCCATGCAGCATACTCCAAAGTACGAGCCACCACGTTACACCTGTCCCAACTCCGTGTTGTCACTGCAGCAGCAACAGTCGGATCTGGTTCACCAGCAACAGCAGCGACAGTACACGCTTTACTCGCAGCAGCCGCCGAAGCTTGATCTAAAAAGCTACCTGAAGCCGTTGCCAAAGCTGCCGGCGGATATTGATGAGAGGCGCGAGATGTCATCGACGGATGATCTCAGCTCGCGACCCCATTCGCCCTCTATGAGCAGTTCGGATGAAAGCTATTCAAAGACCACCGAGGGCGAGGGTGACGGCGACGAGGATTCGTTCCCCATGAATGGTGGCCATCTGCAGCGCAACGGTCATTGCAACAATGACGGCTACAACTTGCAAGTCGGACGCGTGAATCCGCTGCAATGGCTCTATCCCTGCGACATACAAATGGATCCTACATCGCCGGTATTGGTGCAGCTGCGCGACTTTGAGCTTAGCTCGACGACCGAGAGCCAGGGCCAGCAGACGTCCAGCAACACGCAGCACAATAGTGACAGCTGTAACAGCTTTGACTATCAGAAAACATCAGTTGTATCCGCGGCAACAGCGGGTGCAACTGGCGGAACTGCAGGTGTGGCCACAAAATCACCGTTTGAGAGGGAACTGCAAAGACTGCTCAATGAATCTTCACGATCGCGATCCCTGGCCGCTGTCTCGGCAGCGATCGTAGTGGCAACAAATTCCGATCAATCTACCACCAATTGCAGTAGTCGCCAAAACGTCGATCTGAGCTACTCAGCCAGCAAAAGCAAGCTGAGCTCTATAAATGGACATGGTCAAAGTCAGGGGCCTGCGGCCGACGGTGGCGCAATAATCAATGGTAATTTCAGCGGCGGCGGCAACTCGAATAGTCGAAACAACAACTATCAGAACGATCAGCAGGAGCACGATCTGCCCGCCATGGCCATGCAGCTTACCGGCAAGCTACCCATGAGTAAAAGCTTCATGATATCCAAGCATCCCGTCGGCCTAGAGGCAATCAAGGAAATAACGCGGCACAAGAACCCCTCCGAGTCCAGTCAAATGTGAGTAAAGCACACGCATTTTCCGTTTTCCTCATATGAAACCAAGTGTTACACAGGCACGGCACATATTTAGATTATTTTTTTTTCAAAATACATGCATACATTGTTCTCGCCAATTTTTAGTTTCCCCCGGATTTTGAAGTACAAGTATTGTTAAAAACGGTGAAAATAAAACGTTTATTTTCGTAATATTGGATTAACTTCCAAACTATAACGTTTATGTAAAAAGTGTAAATGACAAATATATACAACTGTGCAATAAAATAGTAGTGCCGTTGCGTCCGACTTATTTCAACTCCAAATCTAAAACGTCTCGAAATTATACTTTGGTTGGTATTCTGCGTACCGTAGGCAAGAAATTTACTGTTTGGAACTAATTCCACCAAATTAGGTCGACAACAATCAAAGTACTGACCACCACTCTAGTATCTCTTTTAATCATGTTTGTGGTCTCAAAAGGGGTGGTCTCCCTATATAGCAGAGTTTGTCTGTCATGAGAAATCGGTATTTTCCGTTTGGCGAAGCAAATTTAAAGGTTCTGCCCGACTAGGAGATACCCTGAACCAAGTCCTTACAATCATGCATACTAGTTTAAACACACACATGCACACAGTGCAAGCGGTTTAAGCAGTTAGCTTGCTTTTCACCGAGCCCCACACAATGGAAAGTAAAATCTTAAAAAACTTCTGTGTTTATTGTCCGATCGTTTAGAAATTTTTAGGACATAACATTGGCTATAAAATGTGTGACCAAACCAAATTGCAAGGTCGTACCTACAAAAATGCGTTTTTATAATTTGGGGGAAATTGCGGGGTGGTATCAAAAAAGTGAAAAATGTATTACATGTGTATGCTATGCGAAATTATACATGCCAAATTAGGGGCCTCTAGCTCTTATAACTTGTAAGTTATAGCCCAAAAACGCTAGTCTGAAATCGAAATTTATCGATAACTTTTGAATGGGTCGAGTTATCGATAAAATGAAAAAACTTCATCTGTCCCGGCACTACGAGAACTTATATTTCAAATATGAAGTCTCTAGCTCTTGTAGTCTCTGATATCCGCGTGTTCATACAGACGGACGGACAGACGGTCAGACGGACAGACGGACAGACGGACAGACAGACAGACGGACATAGCTAAATCGACTCGTCTGTTGATACTGATCAAGAATATATACTTTATATGGTCGGAGATGCTTCCTTATGCCTGTTACATACTTTTGCACAAAACCATAATACCCTTTTTACCCATTTTTAATGGGTTCAGGGTATAAAAACACAATTTGAAACTAAAGCACCTGAACCTTTGTTTTCAAAACCTAATATTCTCATCTATTAAATTAAATCTCGCTTGGTCAATTAGAAAGGCAGAAAAAGTCAGAATTGAGGTTTGAATGCTCATGGCTGCGGCACTACTATTTCATTACACACAACTGTAATTATTTTGACGTATTGATATAAAATCGGTTGATCTATCATCATGTCAAACATGTAAATGAAGAAAAAATCTTTAAAACAAGTAAGAATGCTCTAGACAGAAATGCCGGACTGGGAGACCCCTGACACAGTCCTTACATGCATTCATAGTTTCGTATTTGTGTACATACACAAAAACACACAAGCTCTTCAAGCAATGCAAGCAGTTTACCCATTGAGCCCGCTTCTTCACTTAGCTACTGAAATCGATGTTGATCGAAAACTTTTGAATGGCACGGGTTATCAAATTAAATAAAAAAAACTTGATCTGACGGTGGAATTAAGTTCACGTACACGTATACATTCCAAATATAAAGTCTCTAGCTCTTACAGTCTCCCTGTTAATACCGATGAAGAATATATATACTTGATATGGTCGAGAATGGTTCCTTATGCCTTTTACATACTTTTGCACAACTTAATTTGACCATTTTTACCAATTTTTAATGTGCTCAGAGTATACACTTAAAGCCATACTTTAAAAAAGATGTATCATTGAAGAAATTTTTGGTCTCAGCCCTATGTCAAATCCACGGCTAAGCTTTGTTGCATAGTGCTATCATGCATATTCCAAGCAGCCGCTTTTGCATTGCCATTTCCATTGACATTTTGCCCATGCTTAAAAAAGATCTTATTATACATAGTATACGAATATGTTCTTTAGTATAAATCGACAAAGTACAAACAATTAGATATCTTAATACCCTGATACTGAAGGTATATTTGTTTTGTGTAAAAGTTGAAATTAAGACAAGTTGTGTAGGCAATATTAAAGGGAGCACATAACAGATTTTTAACTGAAGAAATAGTGGAGTCAAAGGAGAACAGATAAAATAACTTAATATAATTGATACAGAAGTCTTCTTAAACTTATCGGAAGATGGAGGGGCAAAAAATGTCTAGTTGACTAGAAACTAGTATCTTTTAATCTCACTAGATAAAATTTTGTGCAGGAAAAGCATGCCATGGTATGTTGTACGATCTTTGGCGTAAGCCAAAGTAGAGCGTTTTCTCATACGCAGGTAGTTGTCTATCGCGATACCAATTTAGACCACGAAGGGCATAGATAAGAAATTGTTTTTGGACAGACTCAACCTGATATTGAAATTTTTGGTACTGAAATAACCAAACACAAGATCCATACTCAAGAATAGGCATAACCAGAGAAACAAACAGCTGCTTGGTGGTAAGGATGAAAAAATTCTTTATACCATCTCCTAATAAAGTTGACCACACCTGCTGCTTTTATTAAGTATATATATTCTTGATCAGTATCAACAGCCGAGTCGATTTAGCAAATTCCGTCTGTGTGTCTGTCCGTCCGTCTGTATGAACACGCTGTTATCAGAGACTATATTGTTTTTGGGACATAACTTCACAGTTATAAGAGCTGGATGCCCCAAATGACATGTATAATCTCGAATAGCTTACATATGCAACAAAATATTTCACTTTTTGGATACCACCGCCCAATACCCCTAAAAATTCAAATAAACCCATTTTTGAAGGTATAACCTTGCAATTTGGTTTGATTTTTATTTATCGCCAATATTATGCCAAAAAGATTGCTTTAGATTTAACTTTCCATTGTGTGGGGCTTAGTGAAGAAGCTGCTGTACTCGAACCCAGGACCTTTCGTTCGCCAGGGCGCCACTTTATCCCTTACGCCACAAACCGTTTTGATGATCGATGACAAAATCCCTTGAAGAGCAGACTGTCAAAAGCATTCTTGTTTTGTTTTCCTGCAACCTGCAACTCGCGTATGTCAGCGCAGCACTCTACTACTTACACCAAGCAGTTTTAAAAATTGCTGACATACTCGATTATACTGATTGTTTGTTTTTTCGCGTGGTATTGTTTTTGTTCTAAGACATTGGAAGCAAATTAATTTGAAAACAGTTGTTTTATATTTGAAAGGAAAATAAGAAAAAAATGAAAATATATGATCGCTGCTGTCGTTTGCCACGGCGTCAATTTACCCCTTACGCCACAAACCGTTTCGATAGTCGATGACAAAATCCCTTCAAGAGCAGACTGTCAAAAGCTTACTTGCGCTTGACTTTGTTTGCTCCTATGCAAAATATTTAATGACGCATATCTTCGCTGTTTATGACTCAATCGATTTCTGGTTTTATCCATTGATGAGTTATAAGGATGTTCAAGTGTACAAGGAAATTGAAAGTAATTGCTTTGAAAACATCGGACTTATGGCCAAAACCGACTTAGAGTTGTATGGCAGCTATAAGACATAGTATTCCGATCCGGCCGGCTCCGACCAATGTGCTGTCCCCTTGAATAATAAGGGTCTGTGCAAAGTTGCATCGCGATAGCTCAAAAACTGAGGGACTAGTTTGTATACATTCAGACAGACAGACAGTCAGACAGACGGACATGGCTAGATCAATTTGTTTTGTTTTTCTAAGCATACTGGCAGTAACTTTTGGGGGTCTCAGACGCTTCCTTCTATGCGTTACAAACTTCAGCACAAACTTAATATACTATTTTTTTCGAAAAGAGTATAAAAAGGTATCCTTAGAAATTGTCAATATCTTGTGTTGATTTTAAAGATCTTAACCTTGAAGCCATATGTAATTTTTCCATAGGATTATTCGCTAAGGATATATTTAAGACTAAACTGGGAGTTTTGAATCAAAATTTACCATTCTAAAAAAACCGAAAGTTTTTTAAATTCAGGACTTGTTTTCAAGCTATGGTGTGATTCAAGACAAATTCATTTAAATCGGTAAACAATTAACGTAGCTATTAGCTCTTGTCCATAAAAAGGTTTCGTTATTTGTTTACTGATTTTAATGAAAGGACACTTATTTTTTTGTTGTTACGAATCCCACTATAGCACTATACATCTAACTTTTTTCGCTTAAGTCAAAAACGGCTCCCGGAATAATTTCTTGAATCTTTTTTGACTCAGCGGCAAATTTTAAATAAGAAGTTTACATCAGGTGTTTGGGATACAATTTTTTTGCTAGTGTTATCATTGGAATTATTAGGTATGGTTTACGACGATAAAATGTCATAAAATTTACTTTTAAGATATTAAGGGAAGGCAGTTAATGCAACACCAATTCTTAAGAGAGTCAAGCTCACTTTGAAGATGAAGGGGAGCAAATATATCATCAGAATATAGACATAGACATCGTCAGCATACATCAACACCCGTGAGTACAATAGGACATGTTGCAGATCGTTGATAAGCAAATTAAAAGTAAATGCCCAAGATGACTATCCTGTGGGACTATAGACGTGACATGTCGAAACACCTCAAATCTTTCCCACAATATTAAAGATAGAGTCACTAAATTTGGAATGTAGATTCCAAGTGACCTCCCAATGTATTTCCCGCCAGCGCTAGCTTAAACGCCTGCCAGCTACCCCACCCTCACGAATCGTGGGAGCCTATATCGCCCCCTTTTTATACCCTGCACCCATTTAAAATGGGTTAAAGGGGTATTATGGTTTTGTGCAAAAGTATGTATCAGACATAAGGAAGCATCTCCGACCATATAAAGTATATATATTCTTGATCAGTATCAACACCCGAGTCGATCTAGATATGTGCGTCAGTCCGTCTGTATGAGCACGCAGATATCAGAGACTATAATTGCTAGAGAATTCATATTTGGAATATAAGTTCTCGTAGTCCCGGGACAGCTTATTTCATTTTATCGACAACTCGTCCCGCTCAAAAGTTATCGATAAATTTCGACTTCACACCAGTGTTTTTTGGGCATAACTTGAAAGTTATAAGAGCTAGATGCCCCAAATTGGGCATGTATAATCTCGAATCATACACATATTACAAATATTTAATTTTTTTGATACCTTCCCCCAATCCCCCAAAAAGTTCAAAAAACATATTTTTCAAAGTACGACCTTGCAATTTGGTTTGGTCACACATATTATTGACAATTGCTTGCCCCACAAATTTCAATTACGATCGGACAATAGACACAGGAGTTGTTTAAGCTTTATCTTTCCATATGTGGGGCTCAGTGAAGAAGCAAGATAACTGCTTAAACCGCATGCACTGCTTGCAGTATGTGTGTGTTTGTATGTATGTGCACTATTAGGCAAGTATGAAAAAGGGTATAATGAAGCTGTTCAAGTATTTCACTTTTTGGATAACACCCCTCAATTCCCCAAAAAAAAAGAAGCATTTTTGAAGTTATCACCTTGCAATTTGGTTTGGTCATACATTTTATAGCCAATGTTATGTCCTAAACATTTCAGAAAGATCGGACAGTAAACACAGAATTTATTTAAGATTTTTATGTCCATTACATGTATGTAGACACACTGATAGATTAGTATGAATGTAAGGACTGGGTTGAGGGTAACTCCTAGTCGGGCACTCCCGACTAGAGCACTCTTACTTTTTCAGAGCTAGAATCACAAAACTCGAAAGGTAGATTACTATTAAGTTTGAAATTTAGATATAAGATACACAAAATAACAAAACCCGAAAAAAAATTTAATTTAAAAGCTATAAGTGTTGATTAGCCGGCTTCAGGTCAAGAGAAACCATTTATTTTGTTATGGTTTTCCGATATATTTAAAACGCAACAACGGCAGCTAGTTTGACAACTCCACGCCAAGAAGTGAAGATATGCAACAAATTTCCCTGAAGATGGTTGCCGTTGTTGCAGCGGAAATAATCGGAAAAACAAAACCAAATAAATTTGTTCTTTTCATCACCGCTTAGGAATTTCAAAGCTAAACTAAAACTCTCATACCAATATACACAATTTAGTCTTTAAATCTCATTCATACTATCAGAAGTGATGGAAAAGTTTCTTATTATCACTATGCATAGTATGCATTGCATACCATAATTTTAGTGCTCTTACTTAGTTGATATAGTTTGTTTTCTGGGCTATTTTGTAATGGGACTTTACTGTTCGAGTAATGTCAACTTTTAATTAGTTGATATAAACTTAAATAATGGGTACAGCTTGCGAATAAAAATATATCTAAAGAGTAATGTAATCCACAACTTTCAGGCAAACATCGGACACAGAATCGTGCGAGATTCTGCACGAGAATCGCACCCAGATGTATATGCTAGCCATGTTGGAGCTGCAGGTAGCCAAGGACCACCAGCTTCAACAGCAGCAGCCGAGATCACATCGACAGCGTCCCAGCTCCAAGGAACTGCAACAGAGCTACGAAAGCCTTGACAGACTAGAAGGTGTTTTGCCGCCTCAGCAGCAGTTGCAGCGGCAACGCCATCACCACCACCATCAGCAGCGGCAGCAACAGCAGCGCTACAACTATGTGGAGCACGAGGAACGCGATGACACGGAGGACAACTTGGCCGATGAGGAGTTCGAGGATGATGAAGTCGGAAGCGATGGGCGACAGAAACGGTTGCTGCAGAGTGATCAAAAGAAGCTAAAGAATGACAAGCAGCAGGTAAAGTCTCACAACGTGGAACTGAAGCAGCAGCAGGAACAAAAGCTGCTAAGGGACACCGCGCCGCTGAGCAATGGCAGTCTGCGCCTGGAGGCGAATGTGATAAACGATGAGCTGAAGTATGGTGCGGCGCATCACAACCACCAGTCCATGGACTCCAATCCCCTGGAAAGTCAATCAGAATGGTCGGATGATGATTGCCGCGAGGAGGCCACAGGTGAATTAGTGCGAAAAATTCTCAATAGCAGTCATAGTTTAACTCCCTTCTCTCACAGGCGGCGCCGAATCAACAGGTTACATAACTGATGAGCCTGGCCTTGAGAATATCTCGCTATTGAATGAGGCAGGTCTGACCGACGCCGAAGGCGCCTTATCGGACGTTAACTCACTGTACAACGCGCCGGATGTGGATGACACCTCAGTGTCAAGTCGGGCCAGCTCTCGCCTGCTTAGCCTGGATTCGCTCAGCGGCCTCTACGATTGTGATTTTGACTCTAAGCATGAGTTGGCAATTGTGAATGCCTCTCACAAGATAACCAGCAAGTTTGGTCCACCGCCGTCGCCTGCTCAATAGCAGCCATTGGCAACAGCAGGAGTTTCAGGAGCGCAACCGTGACGACCACAACAAAGCTAAGGGATTTGTACTTAAAACTTAAGAAGTCCAAGATATCATAAAAGGAAGAGTACACAAAGGCAACCAGAAAACCAGCACTCAAAACGTTGTTACTCCAAATTTACAGTTCTATAACTGCAAAGCTAGTTATTAGGCTTATATATTATATATAGATACATTTGTAGGCATTGTACAGGAATGAAAATTCAATCGAGATACTTTGCGTAAATTCCCAAGGGATGATTTCCATTACTTCTACTTATGTAGCAACACGACACTCTCTTCATAAATATGGTTTTTTGTACACACATATTTTCTGTATATACATCGATAATCTTATGCAAATTGGCCCAGTTAAGCGATCCAGTCCAAAAACTAATTATGACTTATGTTCAATATATTTCTATAAATTATACAAAATAAATGTATACGCATGTCTATGCGTTTAGCTTTAGGCAAACAAACAAACAGCATTACAATTGTAATAATAAGGGATTTGTGGTTAATTCATTGTGATTTGCTTCTAAAAGATATAATTTGCATACATTTTACACATTATACTCATATGTGCATAAGTGCAAACCCATAATACATAATTTGATATGTATATCTACATGTATGCCTATATTATTATTAAATCAAATAGATAACTACAACAAATGCATGACACGTTGTAAATAAAGCGAAATATTAATTTTTAACCCCAAAGCCTGGCACTCAGCTCGTAGGAAATTTTCGCGAATGAAAATACACATTAATTGAAGGTTGTGGATCGTAAAACAAAAAAGACCCAAACCAATAAAATATGTCAAATTCTGATTTTAGATTGAGTTATCAGTTGTGTTTGCTTACATAACATAAAGTTTTGTACATTTTTTTAAATGAACACCCAACTACAAAACAGGAAAGCAGTTATTTTGATATTGATTAAAACAACATCAGTTAACCAAAAACAAGTAAGACTGCTCTAGACGGGAGTGCCCGACTAAGAGATACCCTGAACCCAGTCTTCACATTCATTCATACTAACCTATCAGTGTACATACACGCAAGCAAACACATGCTGCAAGCAGTGCAAGCAGTTAAAGCAGCTATCTTGCTTCTTCACTGAGCCTCACATATGGAAAGTTAAAGCTTAAACAACTTCTGTGTCTATTGTCCGTTCTTATTGAAAATTGTTAAGCATCGGGATTGCCCGACTAGGAGATACCCTGAACCCAGTCCTTACATTCATTCATACTAATCTATCAGTATACATACGTGAAATCATATTGAAAATTTTTGGTCATAAAATTGGCAATAAAATGTGCGACAAACACAAATTGCAAGGTCATAAACTCGTGATATCCAAAAAGTGAAATTTGTTACATGTGCATGCTTTTTGATATTATACATGCCAAATTTGGGGACTCTAGCTCTTATAACTTTTAAGTTATGACCTAAAAACGCTCGTCTGTAATCAAATTTTATCGATAACTTTTAAACGGGACGAGTTATCGATAAAATGAAACAAACTTGTACTGTCCCGGCACTACGAGAACTTATATTTTAAAAATGAAGTCTCTAGCTCTTGTAGTCTCTGATATCAGCGTGATCATACAGACGGACAGACGGACGGACAGACGGACATGGCTAGATCGACTCGGTTGTTGATACTGATTAATAATATATATACTTTATATGGTCGGAGATGCTTCCTTATGCCTGTTACATACATTTGCACAAAACCATAATACCCTTTTTACCCATTTTTAATAAGTTTAGGGTATAAAACAATTGGGGAAGGATTATCTGCGGCGTGCCGAAGATTCTATACTCTTTTCAAACCTTTAGGCAATTTTCACTCTGCCAAATTTCAAAAGTAGTAAAAAATCGTTTTATCGCGTGGAATTTGTACCTTTCGTTTGACAGGGCGCCACTTTATCCCTTACGCCACAAGCAGTTTTGATGATCGATGACAAAATCGCTTGAAGAGCAGACTATCAAAAGCTTACTTGTTTTGTTTTCCTGCAACCTGCAACTCGCGTTTGTCAGCATTTGTGTTTTCGCGTGGTATTGGTTTTGTTCTAAGCCATTGGAAGCAAATTAATTTGATTACAGTTATATATTTGAAAGGAAGAAAAAGAAACAAGTAAGAGTGCTCTGAGTCGGGAGTGCCCGACTACGAGATACCTGAACCCAGTCCTTACACTAATTCGTACTACTCTAAACCACACATGCTGCAGTACAAGCAGTACAAGCAGTGCAAGCGGTTTAAGCAGTTAGCTTGCTCTTTCGCTGAGCCCCACACAATGGAAAGTTAAATCTTAAATAACTTCTGTGTTTATTGTCCGATCTTATTGAAATTTTTGGGGCAAGCAATTGTCGATAATATGTGTTACCAAACCAAATTTCAAGGTCGTACCTTCAAAAATGCGTTTTTTAACTTTTGGGGGTTTTGGGGGGTGGTATCCAAAAAGTGAAATATTTGTTACATGTGTATGCTATTCGAGATTATACATGCCAAATTTGGGGTCTCTAGCTCTTATAACTTTGAAGTTATGTCCCAAAAACGCTAGTCTAAAGTCAAAATTTATCGATAAGTTTTGAATGCGACGAGTTATCGATCAAATGAAATAAACTTGATCTGTCCCGGGATTAGGAGAACTTATGTTCCAAATATGAAGTCTCTAGCTCTTGTAGTCTCTGATATCTGTGTGTTCATACAGACGGACGGACGGACGGACAGACAGACAGACGGACATGGCTAGATCGACTCGGCTGTTGATACTGATCAATAATATATATACTTTATATGGTCGGAGATGCTTCCTTATGCCTGTTACACACATTTGCACAAAACCATAATACCCTTTTTACCCATTTTTAATGGGTTCAGGGTATAAAAAGTGTTAAAATTAATAATCAGTCGCCGCCTAAACGTTCGTTAGCGTGGCTTTTTGCGCCTTACGCCACAAGCCGCTTTGATGATCGATGACAAAATCGCTTGAAGAGCGGACTGTCAAAAGCTTACTTGCGCTTGGGTTCGTTTTCCCATATGCACCTGTTTTTTTCAAAATATTTAATGACGCATATCTTTGCTATTTCTATCTCAATCGTTTTGCAAGTTTACCCATTGATGAGCTATAAAGATGTTCAGGTGTACAAGGAAATTTAAAGCACTTCAAGTTGTATGGCAGCTATAAGATATAGTAGTCCGATCCGGCCGGCTCCGACCAATGTGCTGTCCCCTTGAATAGTAAGTGTCTGTGCAAAGTTGCATCGCGATAGCTCAAAAACTGAGGGACTAGTTTGCATACATACAAGACAGACAGACAGACGGACATGGCTAGATCAATTTGTTTTGTTTTCTAAGCATACTGGCGCAACTTTTGGGGTCTCAGACGCTTCCTTCTATGCGTTACAAACTTCAGCACAAATTAATATACTATTTCTCTTCGAAAAGAGTATAAAAAGGTATCCTTAGAAATTGTCAATATCTTGTGTTGATTTTAAAGATCTTAACCTTGAAGCCATACAAAAACGGTACAACGCGAAAAAAAAACGATCAGATAATTGACCAATTGTTACAGCAAAAAAAATAAATGCCACACTACAAAACTATGTTTTACTACTTTTGAAATTTCAGTGGTGCAGTTGGCATAGTGAAAATTGCCTAAAGGTTCGAAAAGAGTATAGAATCTTCGGCACGCCGAAGATAATCCTTTCCCACTTGTTTTTACTGCACTCGTAGAATGATGTTTACGAAAGGCATACAAAAGAAAACAAGTAAGAGTGCTCTAGTCGGGAGTGCCCGACTACGAGATACCCTGAACCCAGTCCTTACAATCATTCGTACTAATCTAAACGCACACATGCTGCATGTACAAGCAGTACAAGCTTTGCAAGCGGTCTAAGCAGTAAGCTTGCTTTTCGCTGAGCCCCACACAATGGAAAAGTTGAATCTTAAATAACTTCTGTGTGTATTGTCCGATCTTACTGAAATTTTGGGACATACAATTGTCAATAATATGTGTGACCAAACCAAATTGCAGGGTCGTACCTTCAAAAATGCGTTTTAACTTTTGGGGGTTTTGGGGGGTGGCATCAAAAAGTGAAATATTTGTTACATGTGTATGCTATTCGAGATTATACATGCCAAATTTGGGGTCTCTAGCTCTTATAACTTTGAAGTTATGTCCCAAAACGCTAGTCTCAAGTCAAAATTTATCGATAAGTTTGAATGCGACGAGTTATCGATCAAATGAAATAAACTTGATCTGTCCCGGGATTAGGAGAACTTATGTTCCAAATATGAAGTCTCTAGCTCTTGTAGTCTCTGATATCTGTGTGTTCATACAGACGGACGGACGGACAGACAGACAGACGGACATGGCTAGATCGACTCGGCTGTTGATACTGATCAATAATATATATACTTTATATGGTCGGAGATGCTTCCCTATGCCTGTTACACATTTGCACAAAACCATAATACCCATTTTTACCCATTTTTAATGGGTTCAGGGTATAAAAAGTATTAAATTAATAATCAGTCGCCGCCTAAACGTTCGTTAGCGTGGCTTTTTGCGCCTTACGCCACAAGCCGCTTTGATGATCGATGACAAAATCGCTTGAAGAGCAGACTGTCAAAAGCTTACTTGCGCTTGGGTTCGTTTGCCCATATGCACCTGTTTTTTTCAAAATATTTAATGACGCATATCTTTGCTATTTCTATCTCAATCGTTTTGCAAGTTTACCCATTGATGAGCTATAAAGATGTTCAGGTGTACAAGGAAATTTAAAGCACTTCAAGTTGTATGGCAGCTATAAGATATAGTAGTCCGATCCGGCCGGCTCCGACCAATGTTGTCCCCTTGAATAGTAAGTGTCTGTGCAAGTTGCATCGTGATAGCTCAAAAACTGAGGGACTAGTTTGCATACATACAGACAGACAGACAGACGGACATGGCTAGATCAATTTGTTTTGTTTTTCTAAACATACTGGCAGTAACTTTTGGGGGTCTCAGACGCTTCCTTCTATGCGTTACAAACTTCAGCACAAACTTAATATACTATTTTCTTCGAAAAGAGTATAAAAAGGTATCCTTAGAAATTGTCAATATCTTGTGTTGATTTTAAAGATCTTAACCTTGAAGCCATACAAAAACGGTACAACGCGAAAAAAAAACGATCAGATAATTGACCAATTGTTACAGCAAAAAAAATAAATGCCACACTACAAAACTATGTTTTACTACTTTTGAAATTTCAGTGGTGCAGTTGGCATAGTGAAAATTGCCTAAAGGTTTGAAAAGAGTATAGAATCTTCGGCACGCCGAAGATAATCCTTTCCCACTTGTTTTTACTGCACTCGTAGAATGATGTTTACGAAAGGCATACAAAAGAAAACAAGTAAGAGTGCTCTAGTCGGGAGTGCCCGACTACGAGATACCCTGAACCCAGTCCTTACAATCATTCGTACTAATCTAAACACACACATGCTGCAGTACAAGCAGTACAAGCTTTGCAAGCGGTCTAAGCAGTAAGCTTGCTTTTCGCTGAGCCCCACACAATGGAAAGTTGAATCTTAAATAACTTCTGTGTGTATTGTCCGATCTTACTGAAATTTTTGGGACATACAATTGTCAATAATATGTGTGACCAAACCAAATTGCAGGGTCGTACCTTCAAAAATGCATTTTTTGAACTTTTGGGGGGTTTGGGTGTGGTATCCAAAACGTGAAATATTTGTTACATGTGTATGATATTCGAGACTATACATGCCAAATTTGGGGCCTCTAGCTCTTATAACTTTGAAGTTATGTCCCAAAAACGCTAGTGTGAGATCTAAATTTATCGATAACTTTTAAACGGTATGAGTTATCGATTAAATGAAATAAACTTGATCTGTCCCGGGCCAACGAGAACTTAAAGTCCAAATATGAAGTCTCTAGCTCTTGTAGTCTCAGATATCCGCGAGTTCATACAGACGGACGGACGGACGGACGGACAGACAGACAGACGGACATGGCTAAATCGACTCGACTGTTGATACTGATCAATAATATATATACTTTATAGGGTCGGAGATGCTTCCTTATGCCTGTTACCTACTTGTGCACAAAACCATAATACCCGTTTTATTTTTAATGGGTTCAGGGTATAACAAGTAGAGAAGGATTATCTTCGGCGTGCCGAAGATTAAATACTCTTTTCGAACCTTTAAGCAATTTTCACTATTTTTCGGGACTGCTTATTTAATTCGCAGATATTAATGTCGCATACATATACCCCTACATATAAAATAAAATATATAAAGGTATTCATGTAAACAGGGACGTTTCACTATCCGCAGCTCGTGGACGCGTCCTTAGCATTCATAAGTGCTACCGAATTGAACAATAAACAAGTTTCAGTTTTTCCAAAAAGTCAAAACTACATTACATATGTATACTACAATATACATACCAAATTTTGTGCCTGTTGCTCTTATACCTTTCAAGGCCGCTGTCGGAAATTGAATTGTCATAAAACTTAATCTGAACATACGAGAGCTTATATACAGAATTTGAGATCCATATTTTTTTTCGCGTGTCATTGGTTTTGCCAATGAATTTAAATTTTTCTTTTGAATTATTCTATTAAAGCTACTTTATGTATGAAAAAAAAATTAGAAACAACTTAGGAAATTGAAAATAAATGAATTTGATTACAGCTATTATATATTTGAAAAGAAGAATAAGAAAAAATGAAAATAAATGACCAGTCGCCGCTGGCACTTGAACCCAGGACCTCTCGCTCACCAGTTCGCAACTTTACCCCTTACGCCACAAGCCGTTCTGATGATCGCTGACAAAATCCCTTGAAGAGCAGCCTGTCAAAAGCTTTCTTGTTTTGCTTTTTACTGCTTACACCAAGCAGTTTTAAGAATCGCTGACAAACTCGATTTATACTGAGCTTTTGTTTTTTCGCGTGGCGTTGTTTTTGTTCTAAGCCATTTAAAGCAAATGAATTTGATTACAGTTATTATATATTTGAAAAGAAGAATAAGAAAAAATGAAAATAAATGACCAGTCGCCGCTGGCACTTGAACCCAGGACCTCTCGCTCACCAGTTCGCAACTTTACCCCTTACGCCACAGGCCGTTTTGATTATCGATGACAAAATACCTTGAAGAGCAAGTGTACAAGGAAATTTAAGGCAATTGCTTTGAAAACATCGGATTTATGGCCAAAACCGACTTTGAGGTGTATGGCAGCTATAAGATATAGTGGTCCGATCCGGCCGGCTCCGACCAATGTGCTGTCCCCTTGAATAATAAGTGTCTGTGCAAAGTTGCATTGCGATAGCTCAAAAACCGAGGGACTAGTTTGCATACATACAGACAGACAGACTGACATGGCTAGATCAATTTCTTTTGTCATTCTAAGCATACTGGCAGTAGCTTTTGGGGGTCTCCGACGCTTCCTTCTATGCGTTACAAACTTTCTCACAAACTCAATATACTATTTTCTTCGAAAAGAGTATAAATATAAAACAAAATTCATCGGCCAGAGGTGTACTTGGCTTTATTAAGCGTTGGTCGAAAGAATTTAACGATCCTTTCACCACAAAACTGCTATATGTTTCTTTAGTTCGTCCTATCCTTGAATACTGCTCATGTATTTGGTGTCCGCAGTACCAAAACTTCCAAGAGCGTATAGAATCCGTGCAGAAGCAATTTCTGCTCTTTGCCTTACGTGGACTTAACTGGGATCCCAATCTCCGTTTGCCATCGTATTCCAGTAGGCTGTTACTTATTAATCTTCCGTCGTTACTTAACCGTAGAACAACGCTTGGTGTTGTCTTCCTACACAAGTTAATTAACGGCGACATAGACTCTTCCTTTCTGTTAGCTCGCCTAAACTTTTTTGTGCCTAGTAGGCCAACAAGAAACTACGTCCCCTTGATTTTACCTTCATGCACGACTGATTACGCTTTGCACAATCCTCTTCGTGTTCTTTGCAAGGACTACAACAAAGTGTTCCATGTCATCTCGGTTGAGCTCTCTCTCCCACTAATAAAATCTTATATTCTTTTGTATTTACGGGACACCTCTGCCCGTGTTTAGTTAAATCTATTTTCCCTTTTCTTTCTTTATTTCCCTCCTTTATTTTTCTTTATTCTCTCTCTATCTTCTATCTTTCACTTTATAAAATACTTTCTAATATATACTAACTCATTAACTACTAAACAAATTTTTATTGATTTTTGGTTTGATTGGGTTTTTCTGGGTTTCCCCAATCCTTGCAACAAATGTTGGACCAATGATTTAATTTTGCTATTGATATCCCCAGAGCCTAACGTAATTTTAACTTTATTTCTTTAATTTAATATATTTACGATTTTAAATTTATTTAAATTATTGTATATACATTAAAATTTTTATAATTTATATAAATTCTTTTGTAGTCGACGTCAGTAGTCGACAATAAATAAAAAATAAAAAAAAAAACAAAAATTATGTTGGTGTCATGAATCGGTTTAGACATTTTATTAAACAGATAAACTTAAGACTAATATATTTGATATAAATTATTTTGATATTTCGTCTGGCTGTCCTCAGCATCACATACTGCTTGCAATCGACGATTCATGGAATTAACAAGGTTTTCCATGTTGTATTAATCCATTCTTCTACTATTACGTCTTTTCGAGATTTCGGATTCATTTTGGTCACTTTTTTCTTTAAGGTCCCCATATTTTCAATGGGATTCATGTCTGGACTTTGTGGTACTATATCCAATACTTTCCACAGTTGAGAAGTAGCCACATCCTTACCATATTAGCAAATTCACATTGCGCAGCACACTTCAAAACGCGAGAACAACAATACATCAAATTCTAACATACGAGCTCACACAACCTCTCAGAAGGAAGTCAGCTTTACCACTTAAGGGTTAAAAAAGAAAGCGCTCTATGCGTTTTCGCTGCTTGCAGCATGTTGTTTGTATCTATGGACATTGATAAGTAACTGTGAATATTTTCTTCGAAAAGAGTATAATCAATAAGTCGCGGGTTGGATTTGATCCGTGCTCTTCCGCTCAGCTTGTCAGCGCAGCACTCCAATACTTACGCCATCAATCAGTTTTAAAATGCGATGACAAACTCGATTATAGTGATAGTGATTTTTTTCGCGTTGTATAGTTTTTGTTCTGAGCCATTCGTAGCAAATGAATAATATTATAGTTATTTTATATTTGAAAAGAAGAATAAGAAAAAATGAAAATAATTATTGGTCGCCGCTGGGAATCGAACCTGCACCTTTCGTTTGACAGGGCGCCACTTTATCCCTTACGCCACAAGCAGTTTTGATGATCGATGTCAAAATCGCTTGAAGAGCAGACTATCAAAAGCTTACGCTTGACTTTGTTTGCTCAAATGCACCTGTTCTTTCAAAATATTTAATGACGCATATCTTCGCTGTTTATGACTCAATCGATTTGCGATTTAACCCATTGATGAGTTATAAGGATGTTCAAGTGTACAAGGAAATTTAAGGCAATTGCTTTGAAAACATCGGATTTATGGCCAAAACCGACTTAGAGTTGTATGGCAGCTATAAGATATAGTGACCCGATCCTGGCCGGTACCAAACTATGAAACGAAATTATTGTGGGACAGACAAAGACTGCGTGGAATATTATAATGGAAGTCAACAATGGGGCTGCACATCGATCCGAAGACAATCAATACGCTCATTGTCACACCGATACTGTACACGCCGACTGCGCTGCAAATCATTGGCAAACATGATTTTCCCAAAAAAAAATTGGATTGTATGCCCAAGCCGTTTACAAAACTGTTGCAGGCCACCACTCAGCTGAGCACTATGCACTATACAGCTCGCTTTTCGCTCAACTCACAGGATATGCCAATTTTTTGCGAAGACAACATGACTCCATGGATTGGCGCCTTCCTTCAGCAGCTGGCAGTGTATGTCGCCATTTTGCCATTTCAATATCAGCGGAAATGGAAATATTCCATTTAGTAGCCAGTAAACAATAAATTTGCCTATATGTTTTCCAAGCTTAGTGTAAAATGCAGCACAAAGCCGCACTTATGGGAATTTCAATCAAAACTTATGAGCGAGGAACGTATCTGTTTGTCAGCCATATTATATAGGTATTTCGTTAAAGTTCATTATTCTTGATAACGATTCCAAATGAATCCTTTTTTGTGTTACAAAGCAAATAAATTTGTATAAAAATATTTATTTAGCTTGGAAAAACGCTTAAACGAAAAATCTCATTCGAAAGTGATGTTTTAGTGGCTGATAGAACTTTTTATTAATTTTTATAAAAAGTCTATTTCTTCATAATCATGAAAGCTAAGCCGGAAATATTCACATTTTTCGAAATATGTTTTCGAAGTAGTTAACAAAAGCCGAAATCTTGGATTATTTTAAAAACCGTCAGACTTGGTTTTTGACACCATTTTGGGATTCAACGACCGATTTTATTTTAAAACTCTCTAATGTCCAGAATTTGATCATTTTTATAGGTCGGTCAACCCTTCAGTCAACACGATTTACTCATAGCCGCCCCTAAATGGGGTGTTGTACCAAAAACGGAAAATCTCATTTTATGGTCATGAGCTTATAACTTCGTTATTTGTTTACTGATTTAAATAAAAGCACACTTATTTTCTTTGTCTAGTCCCAAGTTTAAAGAAATGTCTTCTCACGAGAAAATGGCGTTTGAAAATTGGATTTTTTTAAATGGTAAATTTGAAATCCAATGGAAAATTTACATATGGCTTGAAGGTAAATGTCTTTAAAGACAACACAAGATATTGACAATTTCTAAGGCCCAAAAACTGGTTTCAAATAAGAAAATATGATCCGATTCTCGGGATGTATTTGGCTGTTGTATGGTGTAATATTAAAGCGCCAATATAAAGTGAAAGTCTTCAGCATTCTTTTTGTTCCTATTTTATGTTTTAACTCGCATATTTCTGTTGTCTCAACTAAAGCAGGAAGTGTGATCGACTTTATAAGGAGTTGGTATAAAGAATTTTCTGACACTTACACCACCACGCAGCTGTTTGTTTCTCTGGTTATACCTATTCTTGAGTATGGATCTTGTGTTTGGTCCCTTCAGTACCAAAAATTTCAATATCAGGTTGTCTGTCCAAAAACAATGTCTTATATATGCACTTCGTTGCCTAGATAGACAACTTCACGCGTATAAGACGTTCCGCTTATTAGATTTACTTTCGTCAAAAAATCGTACAACATACCATGGCGTGCTTTTCCTGCACAAGCTTTTATCAAGTGAGATTGATAGATACTAGCTTCTCGTCAACTAGACATCTTTTGCTCCTCAATCTTCCGATAAGTTTATCGAACTACGCCCAACAAGAAGCCTTCCGTACCTTCTGTAGCAATTATATTAAGTTATTTTATCTGCTCTTTTTTGACTCCACCATTTCTTTAGTTAAAAGTCTGTTATGTCCTCCCTATACAACTTTTCTTAGTTTAAGCTTTTAATTTATTCTTAAATTATCTTAAATAAATAAATGTTATCGACTGACACAAAAATCCTAAGACTTTGTTCGAAGCAGATAACTACGAATATATATTCGCAGCTTCAACTAGCTAGCTTCAATAGCGTCGAAAAAGATGCGTTCATCCGGACAGTCAGACAATATATAGAGCATTGAACAAAATTAATATACCTTCGGTATCACAGTATTAAAATATCTTGTCATATGAAGCTTGTGCACTCAATTTATTTATAAATATTAGCATCACATTAATCTTTTATATCAAGTGGTTGTGAATGCATTGAATTGAATCGTTCGAATCTAATTTTGAATACTTTTGTAGACCAATACTTAAGAACACATTCATATACTACATACTTATACACAATAATAAGAGCTTATTTGGGCATGGGAAGAAGGTATTTCACGTTTTTGGGGAGATGGGGGTACGATATACGAAAAGTGAAATATTATTTACATGTGTATGGTACTCGAGACTAAGCAAACAAAATTTGGTATAACTTTCAAGTTATATCCATGAAAAACTGGTCTGCAATCGAAATGTATCGATAACTTTGAACGGGTCGAGTTATTGATAAAATTAAACAAACTGGATCTGTCCAGAGACTACGACAACTTACATTCCAAATATAAAGTCTCTAGCTTTTGTATTCTCTGATATCCGCGTGATTATACACACGGACGGAATGACGATATAGTATACTTGATATGGTCGGAGATGCTTCCTTAGGGTATACAAATACAGCCCATTCCTCTAATCCGTTCGGATCGGATCATTATATCTGATAGCTGCCATACAACCGGAAGATGGTTTTTGGCCATTTACCCCATTTTTTCGAGTTATCGCATTCAATTGCCTCGTACACTTGAATATCCTTACTACTCATCGATTTTTAAAACTCAGTGATTGAGCAATAAATAGCGCACATATGAATCATAAGCTATTTTCGAAGAAAGAGGTGTGCAGATATAGCTGCGAAAAAGCTAGATTTTCGATTTTGGAAATAGATACCTTTAGTAAAATTTCCATATTTGCGAATTTAGTGTGTTGATTGTAAAGACTTTCAGTTTTTTGAAGACAGTATAAAATAACTTATTAGCAGTAAGTTAAATGCAAGTTTAACAAAGGATTATTCGATTACGTGCTATTTAAGACTAACATGAAAATTTTGTATCAAAATTAACTATTTTAAATTTTGTTCCTGACAACGTTTCAAAATGACAGCTGTTTTTGGTACAAGCCAATAAAATTGAAGAAAAATCTTGATTATACTTTTTTCGAAGAAAATAGTATATTAAGTTTGTGCTGAAGTTTGTAACGCATAGAAGGACGCGTCGGAGACCCCCAAAAGTTACTGCCAGTATGCTTAGAATGACAAAATAAATTGATCTAGCCATGTCCGTCTGTCTGTCTGTCTGTCTGTTTGTCTGTATGTATGGAAACTAGTCCCTCAGTTTTTGAGCTATCGCAATACAAGTTTGCACAGACACTTATTATTTTAGGGGACAGCACATTGGTCGGAGCCGGCCGGATCCGACAACTATATCTTATAGCTGCCATACTACTTGAAGTCGGTTTTGGTCATATCTCCCATGTTTTCAAAGCTATCGCAAAGAAACTTTGCACAGATACTTATTATTCAAATATACATCCCATTGATCGGAGCCGACCGGATCGGACCACTATATCTTATAGCTGACATAACTCTAAGTCGGTTTTGGCCATACATCCGATTTTTTCAAAGTAATAGCTTTAAATTTCCTTGTACACTTGAACATTCTTATAACTCATCAATGGGTAAAATTACAAATAGATTAAGTCATAAATAGCGAAGGTATGCGTCATTAAATATTTAGAAAAACAGGTGCATATGAGCAAACAAAGTCAAGCGCAATTAATTTTTGACAGTCTGCTCATCAAGGGATTTAGTCATCGACCATCAAAGCTGTTTGTAACGTAAGGGGTAAAGCGACGCCCTGGCAAACGAAAGGTCGCTGGTACGAGTCTCAGCGGCGACCGGTCATTCATTTTCATTTTTATACCCTGAACCCATTAAAAATGGCTAAAAAGGGTATTATGGTTTTGTGCAAAAGTATGTAACAGGTATAAGGAAGCATCTCCGACCATATAATGTATATATATTCTGGATCAGTATAAACAGCCTAGTCGATTTAGCCATGTCCGTTTGTCTGTCTGTCCGTCTGGCCGTCTGACCGTCTGTCTCTATGAACACGCAGATATCAGAGACTACAAGAGCTAGAGCCTTCATATTTGGAATATAAGTTCTAGTAGTGCCGGGACAGATCAAGTTTATTTCATTTTATCGATAACTCGTCCGTTCGATTTCAGACCTGCGTTTTTGGGTTATAACTTAAAAGTTATAAGAGCTAGAGGCCCCAAATTTGACATGTATATTCTTCAATAGCATACACATGTAACATATATTTCATTTTTTGGATACCCCCCCCAATCCCACCAAAAGTTCAAAAAACGCATTTTCGAAGGTACGATCTTGCGATATGGTTTGGTCAATAAGATCGGCCATTAAACACATTAAAGATTTAACTTTCCATTGTGTGGGGCTCAGTGAAAAAGCAAGCTAACTGCTTAGACCGCTTGCACTGCTTGTACTGCAGCATGTGTGTGTTTAGATTAGTATGAATTATTGTAAGGACTGGGTTCAGGGTATCTCGTAGTCGGTCACTCCCGACTAGAGCATTCTTACTTGTTTTCTTATTCTTCCTTTCAAATTTAATATAACTAACATGGAAATTTGCGAAACGATGTTGATAGACTCTTGAAATTTTTTGTGTTATGATTATAGTTATTATTTGATTACTCTAGCTTCAAAATTGTGGAGATATTCACGTTTAATCGATTTGTGATTTGAGGTGTATCGACATGTTATCGATTTGCCAGCCTCCCAGTGGGCGTGGTATAAATTTTGAACAAACTTGATCTGCAGCAAATAGCTATGATCATGACCTCCCGAAAGAATTCGATCCTAGGTTAGTCGGCCACGCCCATTATTACGCCCACCAGCCCCCCTCCAAAAATTATTTGAAATGCTTATATCTCCCGCAGTTTTGGAACTAAGGTCACCATATTTGGAATATATATTACTGGTGACGTCTTCTACAGATCACAGAAAAAATTTCGACCACGCCGACTCCCGCCCCTGTAATAGCGAATATCGATATACATGAAAGCACAATTCGATAACACGTGTATATTTCCCGCAATTTTGAAGCTAGAGTCCCCAAATTTGGAATTTAGACTTGGGCTGACCAGCCCAAAAGAGTGCGTTCTGCATTTTTCGGCCACGCCCACTAGAACGCCCCCAAGCCACCCCGCCCCCACGAAACACGGAAGCCTATATTTCGCTCAGTTTGAGAGCTAAGGCCACCAAACTTTGGGGAGAGACTTTCGGCCAAGTCCACTAAAGATCGGTCAAAAAGTTTGGGGGCCACACACCTTCCCGCCCCCAAAAATCGCGAAAATGTATATCTTCCACAGTTTTAGAGCTAGAGTCACCAAATTTGTAAGATAGACGTCTGGTCACCATCTCTTACTATCGGTTACAAATTTTGGGGCCACGCCCCCTCCCTCCCCCAAAAATTGCAAAAATGTATATCTTCCTCTTAAGATCGACCACCCCCCCTCCCGTCCCCAAAAACTTGGAAGGCCGATTTTTGGTCGCCCATACACAAGCAAAAATGTTCTGTTCACTTGCTTTCAGCTGTGCTTAAAATGATACCAGAGTATTACGCAGTCGGCTCCACCCGACTGCAACGTTCTCACTTGTTTCTTATTCTTGTTTTCAAATATAAAAATAACTGTAATCAAATTCATTTGCTACCAATGCCTTAGAACAAGAACTATATAACGCGGTAGAAAAGATCAGTATAATCGAGTTTGTCAGCGCAATTCAAAACGGCTTGGTGGCGTAAGTATTAGAGTGATGCGCTGATGAGCGGAAGAACACGGTTCAAATACCAGCCGCGACATACTGTTTTTTTTAAATTATTTTTTTCAAATATATATCAAATAGCTTGAACTCAATAATTTAAAAGAAAAATTTAAATTCATATGATACCAATTATTAGAGCAAAAAAAAAATGCCACGCGATAAAACGATTTTTTACTACTTTTGAAATTTCAGTGGTGCAGTTGGCAGAGTGAAAATTGCCTAAAGGTTCGAAAAGAGTATAGAATATTCGGCACGCCAAAGATAATCCTTTCCCACTTGTTTTTAATTTTTGCAGTGCCGTTCTTAGCTAAATAAAAAATTTTTTTTTTTTATTTTTCAAGAAGGTAACCATAAATATCAATGTTGTTGATTTTAAAGACTTTTACCTATTTGCTAGTTAGTAAGGAAACATTTTTAACACTCCGATACTTTAGGTATCATAGTATTTTGGTTTTGTGGAGCGTTCGTCATGATCCGGCGGTCAGCCTAAATTAGTACCCTGCTTGCTAGACCTTATCATTTGAACAGACTTGTCTAGAGATACCAATATGCCAAATGATCTGTTTACAAGCCAGCTTTTAATCAGTTGGTAGTGTGGCACAGGCACCACACGCATGAGTTTGTAGGTCAGTTCATCATGCCAAGAAGAGCCTTGACTATGCTTCCTCCAATACCATCCAAAACCAGCAACTCTAACTGTTGCGCTTTTATCGCCATTTGCAGCTCAGCAGATGATATGACTAGTGGCTCATCATAACTCATCATGCTCCAACTCCCTGCGAAGATTGTTTTCCACGGGAGTCAAGCATGGCCAACCGGATTTAATCGCTATTTTCTCATGATCCGAACGACGCCAGCCATCATAATAAGTATCCATAGGCTATGCTCAGCCGGGAGTTGGGGTTTGACTGTTCCAGCATATCCTCCAAGAAGGCTGAGCGAGCAGCACACAACACGATCTTGAGCTATTTAGGACTCAATCGTTTTGCAATTTTTAACATTGATGAGCTATAAGGATGTTGAAGTGTACAAGAAAATTTAAGGAGATTGCTTTGAAAACATCGGATATATGGCCAAAACCGACTTCCAGTTGAATGGCAGCTATAAGATATAGTGGTCCAATCCGGCAGGTTCCGACCAATGTGTATTTGAGTAATAGGTCTCTGTGCAAAGTTCCATCGCAATAGCTCAAAAACTGAGGGACTCCATTTTTTTTTAAAGATTTTCTAAAGCTCCACTCAGGGGTAGATACCAGGAATGCCACACTCCTTTTTTGCTTGTCCGCATATTACAGCCAACGTTTCATCCGCCTTCTGCTTAACTTGCAAAACATCAGTGCCACGCTAAGTCACACCCACAAAGGATAAGGTAAAAGCCAGCTACATCGGGGTAACAACAGGACAAGGGACGCTAAGCTTGGGACACACATCAGCTTTTTTTATTCAGGACAATATTTTCAGTTCAGCTTGAGGCCTTCTCTGCAAAAAAAACCACTTAACCCAAAGATCAAGGACCAACGTTCAAGCAAAGAAATCATTGTGGCATAACAGGCTTAGCCCGAGAAGAGCCACCCTTACGGTCTCGTGACTTAGACGATAGACGTCAAAATTAGACTTGTTATTCTCCTTCGGATCCAGCTCCATGAAAAGATTCGGCTTCTTGTCCGACCTTCATATACATTCTTATATACCAGAAGCAATCGACTAAAAAGGGACTGCAAAAACGTCTATGCGATTGGACGTTCAATTATGCCTCGTGAGCCTTAGATGTAGAGCTTTAGAGCTGTATATGACGCTAAGATTTTATTCGGTGTTAAAAAGAAAGTGCGTTTTAAGAGAGTGGATGTTACATTTTATAAAGATTCTGCGTGTTAGTTAAATCGGTAAATATGAATCATATAGTTAATTCATAATTTAAATATTAAACAAACAATTGCGTAGATAGACGTAATAAAATTATTGATTTATAAATTGAATTTAAGTTAAACAATAAATTGCTTTTGAGGCACTCCGACAACAGCTGTAATCGAGAATATTGCATGTAAAATTTTTTTAAATTTTTTGGGTACCGTACTAAACACAGAAGTTATTTAAGATATATCTTTCCATAGTGTGGGGCTTTCCGAAGAAGTTAGCCTGCTGTATGTGCATTGATAAGTATGAATGGATGTAAAGACTGGATTCGGGGTATCTCCTAGTCGGGCACTCCCGACTAGAGCAATTGTGTATATATATATATTTTTTTTTTATTTTTTTTTTAGGCAAGCTACACATTGTGTACCCTGTATCCAGACCGGTATGATTATACTCTTTTCGAAGAAAATAGTATATTAAGTTTGTGCTGAAGTTTGTAACGCATAGAAGGAAGCGTCGGAGACCGCCAAAAGTTACTGCCAGTATGCTTAGAAAAACAAAACAAATTGATCTAGACATGTCTGTCTGTATGTATGCAAACTAGTAGTGCACAGACACTTATTATTCAAGAAAACAGCACATTGGTCGGAGCCGGCCGGATCGGACCACTATTCTATAGCTGCCATACAACTTGAAGTCGGTTTTGGTCATAAATATGGCTATCGCCATAAAACTTTGTACAAAAACTTATTATTCAAAGAAACAGCACATTGGTCAGTGCAGGCCGTATCAGACCACTATATCTTATAGCTGTCATACAACTCTAAGTCGGTTTTGGCCATAAGTCCGATGTTTTCAAAGCAATTGCCTTAAATTTCCTTGTACACTTATACCTTATACCTCATCAATGGGTAAAATTGCAAAACGATTGAGTCATAAACAGCGAAGATATGCGTCATTAAATATTTTCAAAAAAATGTGCATATGAGCAAACAAAGTCAAGCGCAAGTAAGCTTTTGACAGTCTGCTCTTCAAGGGATTTTGTCATCGATCATCAAAGCTGCTTGTGCTTGTGCTGACAAACGAAAGCTCGCGGGTACGAAACTCAGCGGCGACTGGTCATAGCAAAAACTATACAACGCAAAAGAAAATATCAGTATAATCGAATTTGTCAGCGCATTTCAAAACTGCTTGGTGGCGTAAGTATTAGAGTCCTGGGCTGACAAACGGGAGAGCACGGTTCAAATCCCAGCCGCGACTTATTGCTTTTTATTTTTTGTCTAATTATTTGTGTTAAATATATATCAAATAGCTTGAATTCAATAGTTTAAAAGAAAAATTTAAATTCATATGATAGCAATCCTTAGAGCAAAAAAATAAATGCCACGTGAAAAATCGATTTCTTCCTACTTTTGAAATTTCAGTGGTGCAGTTGGCAGAGTGAAAATTGCCTAAAGGTTCGAAAAGAGTATAGAATCTTCGGCACGCCGAAGATAATCCTTTCCCACTTGATTTAAACTAAAAACCCCATCTCAGTGGGGAGATGCCGCTATTATTAGCACGTTTGCCAAAGAAGCGTGCCATTCCGCGACCGTGATGTGATTGTGATCTATCAAACGTGCGCGATATCGGTTAGAGCTATTTTCAATGGCCTCGAACACCGTTGGTATTTTAAGGTCGTTGAAGATAGTCTCATTCTTCACGTAATGGTGCCACTGAATAATGGTCATCCAGCATAAAGACTGCGTTATAATAGCTTGAACTCTTCTTAGAGTGGTGTAACATGCAGTCCCCCAGCCAGTTATACCCCGATTTAGCGTTGGCAGTATAATGGCCTTAAATAGCCTCACCTTGGCTGTTAGGGAAAGACCATTTCCTGGTCTGAGGAGCCAGTCCGATTTCGGCAGTTTTATGTTCACCGTTCCACGCACGTTTTTAAAATGGATGGCTGCTCCATGTAAGTCGCCTGAACAGGGTCACTCATAAATAAGTGATTTTGTCAGTGTGCGCGATCCTCTTACCATCTAAATAAAGCCGACGTGAGCGACCAGGCCGGAGTGCAAACGTAAGGTGTTGGGTTTTTCAATATTGGGCTCTATAATCCACCGCACTCGAACTCATCCAGGAATTCTTGGGCACTTCTGGAGGCGGGCGTTGAGCTACAGCTAGAAAAGCTCTGTCGTCAGCATATGTTACCGCCAAATAGCCGCGGGTATTGAAGATGGGGAGATCCGCCGTAAATACAGTGTATAGGATTGGCCCAAGAATAATACCGTGAGGTACACCACCCCGAATGGCACGCATTCCGAAGCGGGCTTCTCTGCATTTTACAGAAAATGCTCTGCCTTCCAGGAAAGAGACAAGCACCCTTCAAAGCCCATCAGGGAGCAGCGGCATTAGCTTGTAGCAGAGGCCCTCATGTCAGACCCTATCAAAAGCCTGCCGAATATCGAGGAAAACCGAGGCACATTATTTTTTTCATCTCGAACGCGCTGAGGATGTGGCTTACAGCACGGTGGACTTGCTCAACAGCATTATAGCGTCCTCGGAAGCCAAATTGATTGTCGGGTAGCGCGTTTTTAAGAAGTATCAGCGGCCAGAAGACGCGTTACCAGGATTCTCTCAAAAACCTTTGAAAAAGTGGGCAGGCTGATCGGCTTGAACGAATCTGGATTGTGAGGATACTTGCCTTTCTTTGACACCATAACAATATGAGCGCGCTTCCATGGGGTCGGGAAAGACCCAAGTAAAGTATAGCGTTGAGCAGCCGACAAAGCTGTGAGACAATTACGCTGGGTAATGCCTTGGCCACTTTCCCATCAATAGAATCCGTACCAGGTGCCTTAGAGGGAATCAACCTCTTAATCTGGGACCGTACCTCATCAGCACTAACCGGCTGAACAAATCGTCACGAATCAAAAGGAGTGAAGCGGACTTTGAGCTCATTCGCAAAAGCTTCAGCAATATCGTCATCAGTACGAGCCCATATACCATCATTACGCCGAAGAGGGAGCCTGCGAAGAGGCTGTCGCTTGATGCTATGTCAGGGTCATTCCACCTAGCCAGATCAAGCAGATGACGCGTCCTCATCCTCTCGCGACGCAGAGAATGCCCTCGTCTAGCCAAAGCCGATATCTCAGTTTTTGAGGATGCCCAAGATGGCAGAGGTGCGCATGGGATTCCGGTAGCTGGAGTAGCAACAAGGTAAATCTTGTCAACCAGATCCTGAGCATCAATGTCAGCAGTAGTGTCAAGAAGGAGTGGGTTAGTAATAGCTTGCGTCGAGAGCCATAGTCTTTTATGTTGATGTTGATGATGTCGATAATGACAGCTACATTAGAGATGCCCATGTTTCAACGTTGTCGGATCGCGATACCTAATTATGGTCTAAGTATCATTATTTGGAACGCCAATGGCATCATTGGTAAGATCCTGGAGGTCAAACATCTTCTCCAGGACAAGGATATTGACATCCTTCTTGTTTCAGAAACAAACTTCGTTCCGCATTCATGGCATTCAGTGGTACGATTGGTGAGCCTCAACTACAAGCTATTTCTATATCCTTGGTCACTGGTATTGAAAGAGATTCTGTTTCAGCTGTGTACTGCCGCCTGGCCATCGTCAGTGTTGGACTTCTAGAGAGTATCATCGCCCATTTTTCTCTATAGGCAACCTGATAGGCCAATGCTTTAATGTCCTACAGCTTCGTATTATTTCCAGCCGGTTCAAGCTCTATATAGAACGTGCTACGATTGTGCACTCCTTTCTTAACTGGTGGGTTGTACAGGATTTCGAGGAGTGTGTCCTTGAGCCCTTAGCTCAGTACAATGGTTTTGTGCAAAAGTACGTAACAGGCATAAAGAAGCATCTCCGACCATATAAAATTTATTTATATTCTTGATCAGTATCAATATCCGTGTCGTTCTAGCTATGTCCGTCTGTCTGTCCGTTTGTCCGTCCGTCCATCTGTATGAACACACAGATATCAGAGACTATTAGAGCTAGAGACATCATATATGAAATATAAGTTCTTGTAGTCCTGGGACAGATCAAGTTTGTTTTATTTTATCGTTCAAAAGTTATCGATAAATTTCGATTTAAGACCAGTTTTTTTTTACATAACTTGAAAGTTATAGGAGCTAAAGGCACCAAATTTGGTATGTATAGTCTCGAAGAGCATACACATGTACCAAATATTTCACTTTGGATACCACATTTAGTTTCGTTCACCTCACGGAAACATTTTTATTACATGCTCCTTGCAGCTATGGAGATGCCATTGTAAGTTTAAATATCTGTTGGTGATAGGGGAGGTAGACAACAAATTTACGATCACGTTGACAAAGAACAAAATAATATATGCCTCCATCTGTAATTCTTTCAGTAGTATCGCGTATAGAGAAGGCACGCCCGAATATTATAGTGCATTTACATTGCAGCCCCAACTGTACCAATGAAAAACGCCTTGTTACGTTTCTTTTTTCGCCCCAGCCCATGCGAAATATAAGTAGTTGAGTTTGGAAAAGGGGTTGCAACAAGCGTTGCAGCGAGTCTTGCTAGTATAGGAAATCGCAATGACTGCAAAATCACTAAAATACAGAGGCACGAATAAAGTTGAAGGCAAAATACAAAATCTAAACAAATTACTCCAAGCAACAGCCAAATGTTTCGCAAACACCACTATTTATACTCTTTTCGAAGAAACTAGTAAATTAACTTTGGGCTGAAGCTTGTAATGCATAGAAGGAAGCGTCGCATACCCCCAAAAGTTAGCTCCAGTATACAAAGAATGACAAAAAAAATTAATTAAAATTTATTTATTTATAAATTTATATACAGAGACTTATTATTCAAATATACAGCACATTAGTGGGAACCAGCCAGATCGGACCACTATATCTTATAGCTGCTATAACACTCGAAGTTGGTTATAGCTATATACCCCATGTTTTCAAAGCTTTCGCCTTAAATTTCCTTGTACACTTGAACAAACTAATTATTCATCAATGCGTAAATATTCAAAACGATTGGGTCATAAATAGCGAAGATATCCGTCATTAAATATTTTGAAATAACAGGGAGCCCTTTTCGATTTATTAAATTTTGTTAAGTTTTTTTTCATATATAAAATTTCAGTTCATATTATACCAATTCTTAGAAAAAAATGATTCGCGAAAAAACGATTTTTTAAAGTATAAGAAATTTTGGTGGTGCAGTTGGTCGAGTAAAAATTGCCTCAAGGCTCGAAAAGATGAAGATATTCCTTGTTTAACTTGTTATACTCTGATACCGAAGGTAATCATAGTATATTGGTTTTGTCGGATGTCCGTCTGGCCGTCCGTCTGTCTGTTTGGATGATCGCACGTATTTCCGAAACGATGTTAGATAGACTCTTGAAATCTTTTGTGTTATGATTATAGCTATCTGCTTCAGATCAAGTTTGTTTCAAATTTATGCCACACCCACTGGGAGGCTGGCAAATCGATAACATGTCGATACACCTCAAATCACAAATCGATTAAACGTGAATATCTCCCACAATTTTGAAGCTAGAGTAATCAAATTTGGTAGTTATATTGCTGGTGACCTCCCAAAAAAATTGGATCCTAGGTTTATCGGCCATACCCATTATTACGCCCACCAGCCCCCCTGCAAAATTAGTTTGAAATGCCTTTGATAGATATAAGTTTTGGAGCTAAGGTCACCATATTTGGAATATGTATTACTGGTGACGTCCTCTGCAGATCACAGAAAAATGAATTCGACCACGCCCACTCCCGCCCCGTAATCGCAAAAATCGATATACATGAATGCACAATTCGCTGACCAGCCCAAAAGATAGCGTCCTGGATTTTCCGGTCACGCCACCACGAAACACGGAAGCCTATATCTCCCACAGTTTAAGAGCTAGGGCCACCAAACTTTGAGGGTAGACTTCTGGCCAAGTCCTCTAAAGATCGAACAATTAATTTTGGGGCCACGCCTCTCCGCCCCCAAAATCACGAAAATGCATATCTTCCACAGTTTTAGAGCTGAAATCACCAAATTTGGAAAATAGACTTCTGGTCACCTCTTAACATCGACCACGCCCCCTCCCGTCCCCAAAAACTTGGAGGGCCGACTTCTGGTCACCCATACACCAGCAAAAATGTTCTGTTCACTTGCTTTCAGCTGTTCTTAAAATGGTAACAGAGAATTACGCAGTCGGCTCCGCCCGACTGCAGCGTTCTCACTTGTTATACTCTGATACCGAAGGTACTCATAGTATATTGGTTTTGTCGAATGTCCGTCAGGCCGTCCGTCTGTCCGTCTGTCTGTCTGGATGAACGCGCGTATTTCCGAAACGATATTAGATAGACTCTTGAAATCTTTTGCGTTATGATTATAGCTATCTGCTTCAGATCAAGTTTATTCCAAATTTATGCCACGCCCACTGGGAGGCTGGCAAATCGATAACATGTCGATACACCTCAAATCACAAATCGATTAAGCGTGAATAACTCCCACAATTTTAAAGCTAGAGTAATCAAATTTGGTAGGTATATTGCTGGTGACCTCCCGAAAAAATTGGATCCTAGGTTAATCGGCCACGCCCATTATTACGCCCACCAGCCCCCCTCCAAAATTAATTTGAAATGCTTATATCTCCCGCAGTTTTAGAGCTAAAGTCACCATATTTGGAATATATATTACTGGTGACGTCCTCTACAGATTACAGAAACAAAATTTTGACCACGCCCACTCCCGCCCCCGTAATCGCGAAAATCGATATACATGAATGCACAATTCGATAACACGTGTATATTTCCCGCAATTTTGAAGCTAGAGTCCCCAAATTTGGAATTTAGACTAGGGCTGACCAGCCCAAAAGATTGCGTCCTGGATTTTCCGGCCACGCCCACTAGAACGCCCCCAGCCACCCCGCCCCCACGAAACACGGAAGCCTATATCTCGCACAGTTTAAGAGCTAGGGCCACCAAAATTGGAGGATAGACTTATTGTCAGCCCCCCTAAAGATCGGCAAAAAATTTTGGGGCCCCGCCCCTCCCGCCCCCAAAAATCGCGAAAATGTATATCTTCCACAGTTTTAGAGCTAGAGTCACCAAAATTGGAGGATAGACTTATTGTCAGCCCCCCTAAAGATCGGCAAAAATTTTGGGGCCCCGCCCCCTCCCGCCCCCAAAAATCGCGAAAATTTATATCTTCCACAGTTTCAGAGCTAGAGTCATTAAACTTGGAAGATAGAATTCTGGTCAGCCCCTCTAAATATCGGTAAAAAAAAATTTGGGGCCCCGCCCCAAAAATCGCGAAAATGTATATCTTCCACAGTTTTAGAGCTAGAGTCACCAAAATTGGAGGATAGACTTATTGTCAGCCCCTAAAGATCGGCAAAAATAATATCGTTTCGGAAATACGCGCGTTCATCCAGACAGACAGACGGACAGACGGACGGCCTGACGGACATTCGACAAAACCAATATACTATGAGTACCTTCGGTATCAGAGTATAACAAGTGAGAACGTTGCAGTCGGGCGGAGCCGACTGCGTAATACTCTGATACCATTTTAAGAACAGCTGAAAGCAAGTGAACAGAAAATTTTTGCTGGTGTTTGGGTGACCCGAAATCGGCATTCCAAGTTTTTGGGAACGGGAGGGGCATGGTCGATCTTAAGAGGGGTGACCAGAAGTCTATCCTCCAATTTTGGTGACTCTAGCTCTAAAACTGTGGAAGATATACATTTTCGCGATTTTTGGGGGCGGGAGGGGGCGTGGCCCCAAATTTTTTTTTACCGATATTTAGAGGGGCTGACCAGAATTCTATCTTCCAAGTTTAATGACTCTAGCTCTGAAACTGTGGAAGATATAAATTTTCGCGATTTTTGGGGGCGGGAGGGCGGGGCCCCAAAATTTTTTGCCGATCTTTAGGGGGGCTGACAATAAGTCTATCCTCCAATTTTGGTGACTCTAGCTCTAAAACTGTGGAAGATATACATTTTCGCGATTTTTGGGGGCGGGAGGGGGCGGGGCCCCAAAATTTTTTGCCGATCTTTAGGGGGGCTGACAATAAGTCTATCCTCCAATTTTGGTGGCCCTAGCTCTTAAACTGTGCGAGATATAGGCTTCCGTGTTTCGTGGGGGCGGGGTGGCTGGGGGGCGTTCTAGTGGGCGTGGCCGGAAAATCCAGGACGCAATCTTTTGGGCTGGTCAGCCCTAGTCTAAATTCCAAATTTGGGGACTCTAGCTTCAAAATTGCGGGAAATATACACGTGTTATCGAATTGTGCATTCATGTATATCGATTTTCGCGATTACGGGGGCGGGAGTGGGCGTGGTCAAAATTTTGTTTTTGTAATCTGTAGAGGACGTCACCAGTAATATATATTCCAAATATGGTGACTTTAGCTCTAAAACTGCGGGAGATATAAGCATTTCAAATTAATTTTGGAGGGGGGGCTGGTGGGCGTAATAATGGGCGTGGCCGATTAACCTAGGATCCAATTTTTTCGGGAGGTCACCAGCAATATACCTACCAAATTTGATTACTCTAGCTTCAAAATTGTGGGAGTTATTCACGCTTAATCGATTTGTGATTTGAGGTGTATCGACATGTTATCGATTTGCCAGCCTCCCAGTGGGCGTGGCATAAATTTGGAATAAACTTGATCTGAAGCAGATAGCTATAATCATAACGCAAAAGATTTCAAGAGTCTATCTAATATCGTTTCGGAAATACGCGCGTTCATCCAGACAGACAGACGGACAGACGGACAGACGGACGGCCTGACGGACATTCGACAAAACCAATATACTATGAGTACCTTCGGTATCAGAGTATAAATATATTAAGTTTGTGCTGAAGTTTGTAACGCATAGAAGGAAGCGTTGGAGACCCCCAAAAGTTACTGCCAGTATGCTTCGAAAAACAAAACAAATTGATCGAGCCATGTCCGTCTGTCTATCTGTCTGTATGTATGCAAACTTGTCCCTCAGTTTTTGAGCTATCGCGATGCATCTTTGCACAGACACTTATTATTTAAGGGGACAGCACATTGGTTGGAGCCGGCCGGATCGGACCACTATATCTTATAGCTGCCATACAACTTGAAGTCGGTTTTAGTCATAAATCCGATGTTTTCAAAGGAATTGCTTTCAATTTTCTTGTACACTTGAACATCCATATAACTCATCAATGGGTAAAATCGCAAAACAATTCAGTCATAAATAGCGAAGATATGCGTCATTAAATATTTTGAAAAAACAGGTGCATATGAGCAAACAAACCCAAGCGCAAGTAAGCTTTTGACAGTCTGCTCTTCAATCGATTTTATCATCGAACACCAAAACAGCTTGTGGCGTAAGGTAAAGGTCCCAGGTTCGAGTCTCAGCGCCGGCTGATCATGTGTCTTAATTTTTTTCTTATTCTTCCATTCAAATATAAAACAAGTGGGAAGGATTATCTTCGGCGTGCCGAAGATTCTATACTCTTGCCGAACCTTTAGGCAATTTTCACTCTGCCAACTGCACCACTGAAATTTCAAAAGTAGTAAAAAATCGTTTTATCGCGTGGCATTTATTTTTTGCGCTAAGAATTGGTATCATATGAATTTCAAGTTTTCTTTTAGATTATCGGATTCAAGCTATTTGATATATATTTGAAAAAAATAATTAGAAAAAAAATAAAAAGCAATAAGTCGCGGCTGGGATCTGAACCGTGTTCTCCCCCGTTTGTCAGCGCAGTACTGTAATCCCTACGCCAGAAAGCAGTATTGAAATGCGCTGACAAACTCGATTATACTGAGTAATTGTTTTTTCGCATGGACACACAGACAGATGGACGGACATGGCTAGATCAATTTGTTTTGTCATTCTAAGAATACTTGCAGTAGCTTTTGGTGGTCTCCGACGCTTGCTTCTATGCATTACAAACTTCAGCACAAAGTGAATATACTTACATTCATTCATACTAACCAGTCAGTGTATGTACATTTTTTATTTATTTTATTTTATTTATTGTCGACTATTGACAGTCGACACAAAAGAATTTATATAAAATTATAAAACATTTTAATGTATATACAAGAATTTAAATAAATTTAAAATCGTAAATATATTAAATTAAAGAAATAAAGTTAAAATTACGTTAGGCTCTGGGGATATCAATAGCAAAATTAAATCATTGGTCCAACATTTGTTGCAAGGATTGGGGAAACCCAGAAAAACCCAATCAAACCAAAAATCAATAAAAATTTGTTTAGTAGTTAATGAGTTAGTATATATTAGAAAGTATTTTATAAAGTGAAAAATAGAAGATAGAGAGAGAATAAAGAAAAATAAAGGAGGGAAATAAAGAAAGAAAAGGGAAAATAGATTTAACTAAACACGGGCAGAGGTGTCCCGTAAATACAAAAGAATATAAGATTTTATTAGTGGGAGAGAGAGCTCAACCGAGATGACATGGAACACTTTGTTGTAGTCCTTGCAAAGAACACGAAGAGGATTGTGCAAAGCGTAATCAGTCGTGCATGAAGGTAAAATCAAGGGGACGTAGTTTCTTGTTGGCCTACTAGGCACAAAAAAGTTTAGGCGAGCTAACAGAAAGGAAGAGTCTATGTCGCCGTTAATTAACTTGTGTAGGAAGACAACACCAAGCGTTGTTCTACGGTTAAGTAACGACGGAAGATTAATAAGTAACAGCCTACTGGAATACGATGGCAAACGGAGATTGGGATCCCAGTTAAGTCCACGTAAGGCAAAGAGCAGAAATTGCTTCTGCACGGATTCAATACGCTCTTGGAAGTTTTGGTACTGCGGACACCAAATACATGAGCAGTATTCAAGGATAGGACGAACTAAAGAAACATATAGCAGTTTTGTGGTGAAAGGATCGTTAAATTCTTTCGACCAACGCTTAATAAAGCCAAGTACACCTCTGGCCTCATTAGTGATAGTCGACATATGCATATTAAAGTTAAGCTTGTTGTCAAAAATGACTCCAAGATCTTTAACTGTAAAGATACGTTGCAATGGAACATTGTCAATCGTATAAGTGGTTAAGTAGGGTCTAGTCCGACTAAAAGTCATGAACATACATTTTGAACAATTTAGCTGCAGTTGATTGGCCGAACACCAGCGCTGCATAGAGTTCAAATCATCTTGCAGATGAGTATGACACAAGGGATCGGTGTACGAAAAAATAAGTTTCACATCATCTGCGTACATAAGAATACGAGAGTGTGATACAATCGAAGGCAGGTCATTAATGAAAAGAGTAAACAATAAAGGTCCAAGATGACTACCTTGAGGTACACCAGAAGTAACGTGAACCATTTTCGAGGTAGTCGACCTAAGCAATACTCTTTGAGTGCGACCTTTCAAATAGGTGGCAATCCATAAAAGAAATGAGGGAGGGAATCCTAAACAATCAAGCTTATATAGCAATATATCATGGTTAACAGAGTCAAATGCTTTACTGAAGTCAGTATATATAACGTCAGTTTGCATTTTCGATAGAAATGCATCATTTACCAGGGAGGTAAATTCAAGCAAGTTGGTCGTAGTGGAATGACTCTTAATAAAACCATGTTGGGCAGGGGAAATAATCGACTTACAGAGATGTTGCAAAGTCGAAGTAAGGATTTTTTCAAATAATTTTGGGATGGCTGATAACTTTGCAATACCTCTATAATTCGAAATATCTGACTTCCCACCTTTTTTATGTAAAGGAATCACAAACGATTCCTTCCATATAGATGGGAAGACTGCAGAATCAAGGGATAGATTAAAAAGCTTTAGCAATGGTTGAATAAGCGAATTACAGCACTCCTTGAGCACACAACTAGGGATGTTGTCAGGCCCTGGAGAGAAAGAAGATTTTAGAGATTTAATAGAAGATAGAAGTGAAGTGTTAGAGATGGTTGGGGTAAATAGGTGGTTAGAAGGCGAAATTTGAAAATGATAAGACACATTAGTAGGGGTGACAGAGGAATAGGTTGACTGAAAAAATTTAGCAAATAGGTCAGAAGCAGCAGAATCATTACTAGCTTTTTCTATCCCAAGAAAAAACGAAGAAGGCAAACCAGAAGATTTGCGCTTGGAATTCACAAAGTTGTAAAATTGTTTAGGATCCTGACTAAACTGACGTTTGCAGCGAGCAAGATAATTCTCATAGCATTGAGAGTTTAGAAGAAAAAAGTTTGACTTGGCTATAGAATATTTAGACAAATCGAAATTGGAGCCAGACTTCTTAAATTTTTTAAAACACTTTGATTTTTGGTTTTTTAAATAAGAAAGTCTTGGCGTGAACCATGGTGGTTTCTTCAAACCAGATGTTCGAATGTATTTTGGTATACAAACGTCAAAGAGCGCATATATGTTTTCGTAGAATCTTTTAATAGCTACATCTATATCAACAGCATTGTCTAAAAAAGACCAATCAGTTGAATAAATAAGCTGATTAAGTAGGGTGTAATTCCCCTTACGAAAACAAAATATTGGCATATTTGAGGTTGGTGAAGGTAAGGCGGAAGCTTTTGAAAAGAAAAGAGAAATTTCTATAGTGGAATGGTAAGAATCTTCAGGGACAGTTACTGGAGGTGACCTAGACACAGAAGCACTGGGACAGTCGTTGATAAAAACGAGATCAAGTATTCTATTAAATTGGTTATGAATTGAATTGATCTGAAACAACGAAAGATCAAACATGCCATCAATAAAATCATGCTGAGCTGACGGAATAAGATAATTTGTGCTGCTGAAAAATGACCATATGATATTTGGCAGATTAAAATCGCCTAAAACCACAAAAAGGTCATTATCACGCACATGGGTAGAAACTTCTCTGATATAAGATATGTGTCTCATATAAACTTGAATATCAGAAGAGGGAGGGATATAAGAGCAAGTAATAAAAAGAGCCATTGATGGGAATATTACTTTAGCAGCAACAATTTCTACATCAGCAGGCATAGTAAAATTAAAAAGTTCAGATTGGAGCGTGGCTTTAATGGCAATTAGAACACCACCACCTCTAGTCGGCCGGTCACGTCTATAGATATTAAAATTATTTGAAAAAATCTCGCAATCAGAAACAGTAGTGTTTAACCAAGTTTCAGAGAAAGCGATAATATCTGACTCAAAAGATGTGCTATTTGAGAATAGACTTTTAAGTTTAGACATAAGGCCTCTAACATTCTGATATTGAATGGTAGTTAAATCAAAATTCAGTTTTTTGAGGGATTGCTGGATGCTGAACTACCAGCTGGAAGTGTGACAGGTGGAGGGATGTTTCGAATTTTTGGCTTAAATTCATGAACAATCATGTGTGGTGGCCAAAATTTCGGGTCACAAATTATGTGGAAAGTATCATTTGGAACACTTATTTTGAAAGACGCTATTTCACGAGGTGAAGAAAAATTAAATTTGGTGACTAATACGCTAGCGATAGTTTTGCTAGCAATGTATGAGACTATAGAGTCTGAAGTAGTATCAGAAGCAAGCCTAGATATAAAAACTTGCTTCCTAGGGGCAATCACATTTAAAACAGGTGGTTGCGCTGAAATTGCAATATTAGAATTGTTGCTAATTCCATTTGTAATCGGGCTATGAGTTGTTCTGCGTTTCCGCCGAGAAACAACTCGCACCGATGTTGACAGATCTACAGAAGGGGGTATGATAGGATCCACTGTGGTTGGTAGTGGAGTAATTTGGAGGGATGGAGAAGGAGACAAAGAAAGTATTGGCGAAACGTCCACATTTTTTGGAGTTGCCAAAAGAGTCGGAGTACACTGGGCAGCAGAAGGCAGCACAGATACAGGCACACTTAAGAAGTGCGACTCTAGCTGGCGAGCAGGGGGGGACTCAAAGTTATATTGGCTAAGCAGTTCAGCGCTTGATTCGAAATCATTCGCAAGAAGCTTAGCCACAGTTTGCAATTTAGTAAACTGATTTCTCACGGAATTATACATGCGTGAGAAGTCAGTTTGTATGTCTATGCATACTGGGCACGACCATTTCAAGCCACCGCTGCCTTTTTTAGCAATTGCGGTGACTTTGTCACATTCGCGACCAGTAAGTCCTGCACATTTAGCATGCATAATATTATCACACAGCCAACAGAAAATAAATTGTGGCTGTGCAGCATCATCAGCCTGCTTAAAAGTGCAATTAAGTTTGCAGCACGACATATTGACTACTGGGGTCTAATAAATTACACAAATATGATACAGAAATTTGCGAGAGCGCAAAGCAAAGAGAGGCGTAGAAATTGAAGCAACCAAAAAAAAAGCACTCAAGTTTAACTCAAAACTAGAGTCAATACACAAATAATAATGCGTGTGAAGAACAAAACAATAACAACAAGTTAGGTGAGCGCGGCGCACAAAGAGAATATGCACAGGCGAACACACGCACAAACAGATGCTTGCAAACGAAAGCACCGAAACAAGATAAGCAGACGAAAAAAAAGAACACAAACAACAAGTGCAGAACTGACGCCGCGTTAGTAAATTGAATAATTGCTATTATTCTATGCACAGCTGATAAAACTTTGCACAAAAACCAAAGTGTTATCACTTGACCACAATATTGGGTAAATTTTAGATAATTAAATGCTTTAACAGCGTTAAGAAAAAATAAAAGTTGCAGAGCACAATAAAACACGTCAATTACACTCAAGCTGAGATCTCTTACATACAAACATACTCATGCTACAAGCAGTGCGAGCAATGCAAGCAGTCTAAGCAGTTAGCTTGCTTCTTTACACAATGGTAAGTTATATCTTTAAAATCGTACTGTCATGTTTTACGTCGCTCCTTAATTATACCCTGAACCCATTAAAAATGGGTAAAAAGGGTATTATGGTTTTGTGCAAATGTATGTAACAGGCATAAGGAAGCATCTCCGACCATATAAAGTATATATATTATTGATCAGTATCAACAGCCGAGTCGATCTAGCCATGTCCGTCTGTCTGTCCGTCTGTCCGTCTGTCCGTCTGTCCGTCCGTCCGTCTGTCCGTCTGTCCGTCTGTATGAACACACAGATATCAGAGACTACAAGAGCTAGAGACTTCATATTTGGAACATAAGTTCTCCTAATCCCGGGACAGATCAAGTTTATTTCATTTGATCGATAACTCGTCGCATTCAAAAGTTATCGATAAATTTTGATTTTAGACTTGCGTTTTTGGGACATAACTTCAAAGTTATAAGAGCTAGAGACCCCAAATTTGGCATGTATAATCTCGAATAGCATACACATGTAACAAATATTTCACTTTTTGAATACCACCCCCCAAACCCCCAAAAGTTAAAAAAACCCATTTTTGAAGGTACGACCTTGCAATTCGGTTTGGCAACACATATTATCGACAATTGCTTGCCCCAAAAATTTCAATAAGATCGGACAATAAACACAGAAGTTTTTTAAGATTTAACTTTCCATTGTGTGGGGCTCAGCGAAAGAGCAAGCTAACTGCTTAAACCGCTTGCACTGCTTGTACTGCTTGTACTGCAGCATGTGTGAGTTTAGAGTAGTGCGAATGATTGTAAGGACTGGGTTCAGGGTATCTCGTAGTCGGGCACTCGACTAGAGCACTCTTACTTGTTTTTTCTGTAAAAATTAAATAAACTTTGAATTCATTAAACAAGAGAGTCAGCTTTCACTGTGAACGGTCGTGTCGCGCATGATCTAAGCTCCAGCTAAATACTTTGGATTCTTACCTCTGCGCTATGCTAAAAATAGCACACATTGGCTAGCTGAGCACCGCGTAAAACGGTGTCGGCAAAAGTTCGCGAAATACATTAATTAAGCAGTGCGAAAAAGCTGCGAGCACTGCCCATTGGGCAATATATTGCCCCTCAACATGCGCACAGCCGCACAAGAGGGGTAGTAAAATTCTGCTTATCAGCAATGAATAACGATAAAATAACAATTGACCCTCAGCCTGGCGACGAGCTGAACCAAAGAAGTCGGACGCTAAACTTTCAGAAAATGAAAAAAATAGCTGGTCAAACACCAGCTGTATTGAGATCGACGTTAATGGAAGACCTTTCCGCACGGGGTACAAATCAAGCCGCTTCTGGTTACGTACACGAAGCCTCTATTGTTCCCGTCACATCGACAGTCACTTTTTCTGTAGCCTCTAATTCAGCCGTTACTTATACGACAACTTGCTCACCTGGAGGAGCTTATACATTTGGCAATGAGCCAATAATGGTCAGCAGCTCAAGCCAACTATTTGGATCAACCACACTAAGTCAGCAGCCATGTGGTACAAGTTGCGCACTACCACCTCTTGCTAAAAATGTTGCATTGCCCATATTCCAGCCTGCTTCAGTCACCTGGCAAATTATCACATCAAAGAAGAGAAGGCCTTCAGGGTCACCCAAAAAGACTGCGAATAAAAGACCCTTACTGATAACAGAAAATCAGTTTTCTGTTCTCGCTGCGCAAGAAGATTGCCAAGCTGACGATAACGTTGACATGGAAGTTGTTCAGGTCGAAACCGACAATGAGGAGACGTGGCAGCCTCAAGTAGCCAAATCACAGTGTTGGCTGTCACCGATGTACCAGCCTTGGAGAAATACCTTGACTCGGCGGTGCCCACCGACTCATATGAGCTCAAAGCTGCTCGTAATGGCAACTTGCGCATTTACGCTCGCGACTCTGAAGCCCACAGAGCCATCACAAAAAATCTTTCCAAAGTAAATCTTCAATATAAGCACTTCTGCCTCCCTGAAGACAGACCCTTTAGAGTGGTGGTATGCAACTTGGCTGCCTCTATGATGACCTGGAGTGTGTCAATTGTCATGGAAAACACGAGGCAACCCATAAGGGCTGCAAAATATACGTCCAACGGCTCAAAAGCCGTAAAAGTGGAATTAACACTGGTCCCATAACTCGCGAAGGATATTCTCAGCACCCTCGCACCAACAAACAGCAGGTAATTCCAACCGCAATCGAGCGACAGGGCCAGTCTTATGCAGACGCGTCAAGAACTGAGCAACAGAGGAGAGGATTTGATAGGAATGGCACACAACAGCATCGGGGTTCTACCTCTAATACAAGCTATCAGTCACCTCAGGGTGCCGACCAACTACATCAACGTGTAGTGAATCCAAAACAACCACAGCATCATGATCAAACGACAATTGATGGCTCACTAGCACAAATCATTTCAATGCAGCAAACTATAGCAGGTCTCCAGAAGCCTTTGCTGAGCTACTTCAGGAGATCAAGGAGCTCAGAGGTTCCAAACCGTGGAAGCAGCTCAATTAATGGCTTCTGTGCTGCGCCTCGGTACCTGGAACGCTCGTAGTATCTTCCCAAATACTAATGAGCTCAAAGTGTTTCTGAACTGGCATGAAATTGACATCATGGTTATCTCAGAGACCTTCTTACACGGTGGCTCCTACTTCAATATGGTAGGTTACACCTGCTATCGAGCAAATCACCCTGGAGGCCACCCAAGATGAGGAGCATGTGTGCTAGTCAGGCAGGGATTAGTACACTATCACCTTCAACCGATCACGACTAACCATGTACAGTTGGCAAATGTAATGGTACCCACCAATTTGGGCGAAGTCGCGGTGGCTGCAACGTACCTTCCACCAGGATTGCCTTGGAGTACCCCAGACTTTGGCAGACTACTGGATCAGCTTGGTAAAAAATTTATCTTTGGGGTGACTTCAACGCAAAGCATCAGCTCTGGGGTAGCAAGATGGCGAACGCTAGAGGCACTGCGCTTAATGACGCAATTACCTGCAGTGGAACTCAAGTGCTGGCCACTGGCAGGCCCACTTACTACCCGTATAATAGGAGGGACATCGACTGCATCGACTTTTACATGTACAAGGGAATAGCTAACAGTATGTTCACGGTGCGGGAAGAGTATGAACTAACATCAGACCACTTGTCCTTGGTTGCTTCACTATCAATGTCGCCACAGCGCACTACTCCAATGCCAAGGCTTGTTCCGCGTGGTGCCAATATTCGACTTTTTTAAGAGGAGCTGAACAATAGTTTTAACATCAATGCGGTGTTAAACACGGCGGAGGAGGTCGATCAAGCCGTTGAAACTTTTATTAACAAGGCTAAAGATGCAGCCCATATTGCGGCTCTAGCAGGTGCAACTCCCTATAGCTGTCGGGCTTCTAACGCTTAAGACTTAACGACTCAGACGCGATTACATCAGGACCAACGACCCAGCAATCGACAGGCTGTACCGCAGGATCTCTAACAGAGTGAGAAAAGTATTAGCCATATTAAAAAGAGAAGCCACAGACGCTATTCTGGAAGAAGCTACTCCCGACGAAAGCTCGAACTTTGCGCTCTGGAAGCTTACGAGGAGACTTAAGAGGCAAGTTGCACCAAAGTTTCCAGTTCGAAACCCTGATGGTTCTTGGGCAAGATCCCCCAGGACAGAGCCGAAGCGTTTGCGAAGAATCTGGAGAAAAGATTTCAGCCGTTCGAGACAGCGTCGACAAGAAGAGTACAGCAGTGGCTGAATATCTAGAAGCACCTTTGCAGATGACCCTTCCTGTAGACCCAATCAGCCTAACTGAAGTAGAAAAAGTGATCAAAGGACTTCGCAATAGGAAGACTCCAGGCGAGGACCAGTTTGGCAATCGCTCCATCAAGCTGCTCCCTCGCAGAGCTTTGCTATTCCTCTGCTGATATTCAACTCTGCTCTTCGACTCGGACACTTCCCAAGCGCCTGGCAGAAGGCCAACATCATCATGCTGCACAAAAGTGGGAAGCCAGCAGATGAGCTGGACTCGTATCGCCCGATAAGTCTTCTGCCAGCATTTGGAAAAATTTTGGAGAGGTGTATCCTTACAAGAATTCTTGACACCAGGGCGGTCAAAAAGGCAATCCCGAAATTTAAATTTGGATTCAGACTCAGGCATGGCACGCCCGAACAACTCCACCGTGATTCCACGGAAAGGAGTATGTCGTTGGAGCCTATTTGGATATCCAGCAGGCTTTTGATAGAGTGTGGCATGCAGGACTTCTGCACAAGCTTAAAGGATTACTCAATCCACAGCTCTACCTAATCATCAAATGTTTTCTTAACGAGTGTTCTTTTAAAGTTGTTCAGGACGGGCTGTCCTCGCAACCAAAGAGTGGCAGAGCTGGCGTACCTCAGGGTAGCGTGTTGGAGCCAACGCTATACAGCCTGTACACACATGACATGCCATCTGTCGATGACATGCCGATGTCGGATCCCAAGAATTTACTTGTTGCTACCTTTGCAGATGACACTGCAGCTATGACCAGGGACAAATGCGTCTACACAGCCACGGATCATCTCCAGATCTATTTAAAAAAGTTTGAGAGCTGGGCATGCCGCTGGAACATCGCAATAAACGCCGTTAAGTGCGTATCCGTTATGTACACTCTAAGAAAAGGCACCTCCCCTGGTGTCTTTATACATGGAGAGCTCATAGAGCACAAAGATGCGCACAAATACCTTGGCGTCA
>JAWNLL010000125.1:600000-872749 GCA_035042425.1 Drosophila flavopinicola
CAAGGTCATACCTTCATAAAAAGGAATTGTGCTTTTTTGCGGGGAACGAGCTAGCGCTATCAATAAAGTCAACTATTTTTCACATGTGTATGCTTTTCAAGATTAGACATAACAAATTTGGTGCCTCTAGCTCTTATAACTTTCAAAAAATGGTTATAAGACGCAGGTCGTAATTGATCGATAACTTTTGAACGAAACTAGTTATCGATTAAATTAAATAAACTTGATCTGAGCAGGGAATATGAAAACAAAAATTCCAAACATCAAGTCTTTCGCTCAAATAGACTCTGAGATCCGTGCTCATACAGACATACAGATATAGCTATGTATATCGATTCTGGTGTTAATATTGATCAATGTAAATACTTAAGATGCTTCCTTAAGCCAGTAACATACATTTGAACAACTTCATTTGACACATTTACAATTTTTAAATTAAATTACGCCTACATGCTTAAATTTGAATACATACAAAGCATGCCTTGAATATCGTGTATATGTTTTTCAGGCAACTGTTTATCAAACAGTCAAAAATAGTATACCTAAAACTTGTTGTGAAATCATATCAAATATAGGAAAAAGAAAAATTATATTTTAAACGACTGAAGATGGACACTGTTAATCTGGAAGATACCGAATCGATTTGGAACTCTACTCAAACTTCCCATTTCGTATTGCCGGCTGTCAAGCGCATTACGAACATAGCCAAATTTGTGGAGGAATCGGATCATTTGCATGCCATTGAATTGATTGAGGAACAGGAACAGCAGTGCGAGAACATACTCAAGTTGATAAAGAAACAGGTGCAGCTAAAGATGGACTCACTGCATCAGCTCAAGGACGATATGCTCGATCTGAAGCGTCAGGTCAACGAGCCGGATGCAGGCGAACGTTTCATTAAAGACAAAAAGGTGCTGGTCAAATTCTTAGACGAGACCGAATCGAAGGAGTACGAAATACCAGAAGCTTTGGAAAGCTACAGTCGCAAGATGAGTTCATTGTACGGTGAAATTGTCGCATTCGACAGCGATGTCAACTATATGTCCTATTTGGGAAGTATTGCCAAGATAAACAAGGCACGTGTCATGGATTATGTGAAACTCATGAAGCTAAACGAGGTCAATGAGCTAATAATCAAGAAGAAGGGCGCTGGCGATGCAAACTAGCTCTACATAGCCCGATATGTATTGTTTACCATATTGTTAGTTTAAAATTAAATTTATTTTGGCAGTTAGAAGCATTGATATGTTAAGTATAAACCAATGCAGAACATACAATTTATCATTGTTTCATTATTATTATAATTTTTTTAAATGACCTTCCAAGTGATCTAGCTCCCAAACTTTGCCAAAACAATGCCGATTTTCAATAGTCAAAAAGCCAATCAAATTTTACATGTGTCTGCTATTCGAGATTATATATGTATATATCAAATTTGCTGCCTCTAGTTCTTATAACTTTCAAGTGATGTAAAAAAAAACGCTGGTCTGAAATCGAAATACTATATCGCTAGCTTTTGACCAGGACGATTTATCGATAAAATGAAATAAACTTGATCTGTCCCGCGACTACAAGAACTTATATTCAAAATATGAAGTCTCTAGCTCTCATTGTCTCTGATATCCGCGTGTTCATACAGACAGACAGACAGAAACAGATATGGCTGTTGATACTAATCAAGAATATACATGTATACTTTATATAGTCGGAGATGCCCCCTTATGCCTGTTACATACTTTGGCACAACTTCAAAATACGTTATTTTTAATAGGATACAGGATACAAAAATTAAGCAAAAATGGAAATTGTTAGACAAGGTGTCCAAATTCAATTATAGGAAACACGTTTTTCAATAGTTATGCGATATTGTCCAATTGTTGCATGTTCTGTTCATCTGTATTTTAAGGCCTAGGCTGACAAATGTTCTTATATCAGCAAGGCTGAAGTGAAATATTATTAACAAATCTGTATAAAATCACATGAAATTAACTTTATCTACAACTATTGGAAAAATTTGAGGTTTTCAATACCATAGATGTGGCTTAAAGTTTAGAACAGATAGAGTCGCAAATAAGTATAAGAAACATACATTTTGAAAAATATTAAGCAAAAATAAAAACAAGTTTGCTCGAGGTATTTGGAAAACAACAAATTTGCTGGAGACATGATGTGTGTTGTTTTTGCCCGGTAGTTCCAATAAAATATTATGTTATTTGTATAATATAAATATAAATATTTGTAACTCACACACATGCATTGGGTTTATAGTTAGAGTTAATGCTAAATAATTCCCAGATATTCGTACAATTTTTATTTCAAACAGATGCATTTTATTCTGGGCACTATTATAGTAGATTCAGCCCACAAGGAAAACATTGCTTCCCAGCAAGCACACAATCTGGATAAGTACCGACGGGTCGACTTTTCGCTTAAAAAAACTAAATGATTATCTACTTGGGGCCCAGCATCTCCTCGGGTCGCACCCAGTCCTTGAACTGCTGCTCGGTTAGGTAGCCCAGATTGATGGCCTCCTCCATGAGCGTGGTGCCATTCTTGTGAGCCGTCTTCGCGATCTTGGCAGCTTTGTCGTAGCCAATGTGCGGATTCAGAGCTGTCACCAGCATCAGCGATTCGTTCATGATCTTGGCAATGCGATCCGTGTTGGCCTGAATGCCATTGACGCAGTTGGCCGTAAACGTGCGGCTGCCGTCGGCTGTTGAATGAGACTTGTGTTAGGAAAGGATGCGAGCTTGATGCCATACAGGCACTTACAGAGCAGACGTATGGAGCGCAGCACGTTGGACACGATCAGTGGCTTGAACACGTTCAGCTCGAAGTGGCCGCTGGCGCCGCCCACAGTGACGGCCACCTGGTTGCCCATCACCTGGGCGGAGAGCATGGTTAGTGATTCGCACTGTGTGGGATTCACCTTGCCGGGCATAATGGAGCTGCCCGGCTCATTCTCTGGCAGTGAGAGCTCGCCGAGACCGCAACGCGGTCCGGAGCCCAAAAAGCGTATATCGTTGGCGATCTTCATCAGGCTGACGGCAATGGTGTTCAGCACGCCGTGCACCTCGACCATCGCATCACGGGCGGCCAGCGCCTCGAACTTGTTGGGCGCCGTCACGAAGGGCAGCGACGTCAGCTGGGCAATCTTGGCGGCGCACTTCTCGGCGAAGCCTTTGCGCGTGTTCAGGCCGGTGCCGACGGCTGTGCCGCCCAGGGCCAGCTCGTAGACGCGCGGCAGGCAGGCATCGATGCGCTCCAGGGCGTATGCCAGCTGTTGGGCATAGCCACCGAACTCCTGACCCAGGGTGAGTGGCACTGCGTCCATCGTGTGGGTGCGACCGATCTTGATGATGTCCTTGAACTCGTTCGACTTGGCGGCGAGTGCGTCGTGGAGTATCTTGATCGCCGGCTTTAGATTGTTGTTCAGCTCGAGGGCAACCGAAATGTGTATGGCCGTGGGGAAGGTGTCGTTGGAGCTCTGCGATTTGTTCACATGATCGTTGGGATGCACGGGCGTCTTGGAGCCCAGCTTGCCGCCCATCAGCTCGATGGCGCGATTGCTGATAACCTGAAAGCGATGAATACGGAGTCGATAGTACAGTTGAGTTTAACGTTCTAGATCGATTCCGTGAATCCTTCATTTGAATGCCACAATCGTCCAGTAGGTCAATTACATAGGTCTCATAATAGTTCAGTCATATTTTGTTAATAGATTCTGTTGTTCGTTTTGCCCGTTATTGATAATAGTTTTCGAATATAGGATTGGATTCCAATTTCAAAATATGTATGATAATAGGATCTAGTATGAACGACTATTGAGATCGATTATTTGAGAGTCGAATGATCGAAATGAACGTTAATCAGGAGCTCGTTCAGTCATTCAGCTTAAGGATTGGTTCAATCAATCCTAGTCGAACAAATTCCGGACAACTTTAGAGTACTGAGTACAGTGGCCCAAAGCTTCGTGGAGTCTCACCTCGTTGACGTTCATGTTGCTCTGGGTGCCAGAGCCCGTCTGCCAGATGACGAGTGGAAAGTGATCGTCGTACAGCTTGCCGGAGATGACATCATCCGCCGCCTTCGAGATGGCCTCGCTCACCTTCTCGTCGAGGCCGAACTCCTTGTTGACCTCGGCGGCGGCCTTCTTCAAGATGCCCATGGCCTGCACGACGGGTTTCTATGGAAACAAAGACAACAAATCACTGCTACTGCTATTCCAACGGATCAATCCCCGCCCAAGCTCACCGGCATGCGTTCCGTGGGTCCGCCAATGGGGAAGTTGATCTGGGAGCGCATCGTCTGGGCACCATAGTACTTCTCAGCGGGCACCTTCAGTTCGCCGAACGTGTCGCTCTCCACGCGAAATTCCTGCGAGGCCTGTCAACGATAGCAAGAAGAAGAATACATATGTATATGTATTTAAGGACCTCTCAGTTGGGTTGGTAACAATAGGCAAATGTCCCAGCTGCTGACCATTATGATTGCTTTAGCTGCGCGTAATTAAATGATTGCGATTGCGAGCGGCTCTGATGGCTGTGGATGAATGTGGAATCAGATAAGTCGCGACCGGTCGCAAACGCGGCCGCGACCATAAAGTTAAATAAAACAACAACAACAACAACAGCAGCAGTGAAATGCCGACAGTGGCGAAAAATCAACACATGAGGCAGCTCAGCAGCGTGAAGCATATTGAATTCTCACGCGCCAGCACAACACTCATATGCCCTACAGCGAGTTCTGAGCAAGTTACAAAGTTCCGAATAACAGCAAATACACAGATGTAGCAGCAAATATTGAATAAAAGGTAACACATGTTTTTCGATACAGTTGCGTGATACCTCGTGATAGATTATTGCGTTATTTATAACTATGCCTTTTGAAATTTCAGCTTTGGGCTATTGTCGAATAGGTCACAACAGTGTTAGTTATGCAACACTGCATTACATTTTTAGACTTTCATTTTTGTCTTTGCTACTTTTAATAAGAAACTTAGTTATTTACTTCTCCGCTATGAAGTTTGCTAAGAAAATATATTCATAATTTGAGAGCCATTAAATTACTGGTTTTTTCAGGGCATTGAATGTGCTTGAGTGCTGAATAAGATTCTCAACGACCAGACCAACACAAGGGGCGCTTTTACTTCTCAGCTGCGCAATGTATGTGTGCATGTGTGTGTGTGACAGTGATTGTGCGCTAATCGGAGTGTATGTGTGTGTGTGTGTGTGTGTGTGTGTGTGTGTGTGTGTGTGCGAAAAAAGATTCACACTTTATATACTATTTATGTACGTAAACAAGCCACAATCAAGTGCTAAAAGAAAGAACAAACGAGTAAAAGCAACAACACTTAATGCGAGAGATTAGAGCAAAGCCGAAAGAGCTAACGAGAAACGGTAGTCAGATTAGTCTGTGTGGGATGGTAGGTTGGTTCTCAAGTGTTTTTCGCACAGCTGTGCGACAATCCTTTTACAAACTTCAATCCGAATTCAATTCATTCTGATCAAATTAACCGGTTTACATTGCCAAAACCTGAATAATTGCCAATTGGATTGTGTTTGTGAACAAACTGCTGGTCAGGGCCAGTTTTAGCGAAAACTCTGTGAAATCGGCTTACAAGACATATACATAAACATATAAATATGTACATACATACATATGTATTTATGCATTGATGATGATGATCGATGCAGGGTCAAAACCATTTAAGCTAGAAGGCTGAAATTTTCACAGCAGTTTCCTCTTATGAAGTGAGCACTAATATTGAAAAATTCGATGCCCAAGCTGGGAAAATGAAAAATCATTGTATGAAACCTCATCCGATCGGGAAAATACATCAAAAAGTGCATACCAATATTTTGGAAAATTCACCTCCATTAGGTGGAAAATGGGAAATCAAGGATGTATGGGAATAAGCTCAATCTTGTCTGACTATCTTTAAACACATTTTCTAAGCTCTACAAAAGTATTTTACATTTTTGGAAAATTCTCCTCCAAGTTTGAAAAATTGCCGAAAAACTGTTGCACCAACTTTTTGTTTCTCATTCGATTGAATTTCAAATATTCTATAAAAACGATCTTGGATGGAAAATGTTGACGTCAATTTATAATTTTCGCCCAGTTCAAACTAATTTTGAATGCATCAAGTATTGAAAACTTGATTTTGAAATCTTGGAAAATCTGCACCTAAGGTTGGTAGACAGGTGAACCTTTAAAATAAAAAAAACGTATTCGTTTCGTTTTTGGAAAACACCCCTTGTGCAAAATTATGCAAAATTGGTCCGATTAGCTTCAAATTCTTTAAAAACTCAACATAAAACGTGTTTAAGTAGACATCTCATAATTAAATAATTAATAATTTAAAATAAATCAAATCAATTCAATGCTACTTAGCTAATAAATTCCAATATCATTAACAAAATTATTAGCAGCGATAATTTCCGTTTTCTGTGCATCAGAATTTGTATCCGTATCTATGTTAGAAATCAAATCAGATCAGATATTATTGATGTTACATGTTGGAATTTGCAATCAAAATCAAAGTAACTAACTAAATACGTACGTTACTAACTTTTAATCAAAGAAAATATATAAATATATTAAAGCAATAAATTATGGAATTGTGAATAATGTCAAAATTTTACCCTAAGAAATTGCATGCGCCTACATTCCAAATATTCCAATGCTATAGCTTTACCCAAAATGGAACCGATTTTCAACAAGCATTACCTTGTTGATCCTGGCTTAGCCTTCAGATTAATACTGTATTTATGCTAAAATTCGAATAGCGTGTCATAACTAAGTCTCATTTACTGGTATGCAATACTTATTAGTTATAGATTTGTATACACATACTACATATGTACATATATCCAAGTTTTTTTTATTAAAAGTAAAAAAAAACAAGTGGGGAAGGATTATCTTGGGCGTGCCGAAGATTTTATACTCTTTTCGAACCTTTAGGCAATTTTCACTCTGCCAACTGCACCACCGAAATATTTAATGGCGCATATCTTTGCTATTTATACGTCAATCGATTGGAAATTTTAAACATTGATGAGTTATAGAGATGTTCAAGTGTACAAGGATATTTGAGGCAGCTATAAGATATAGTGCTCCGATCAGGCCGGTTCCGACAAATGTGATGTCTCTTTAAATAATAAGTATCAGTTCAAAGTTTCGTCGCGATAGATTCAAAAACATGGGATATATGGCCAAAACCGACTTTGAGTTGTATGGCAGCTATAAGATATAGTAGTTCGATCCGGCCGGTTCCGACCAATGTGCTGTCTCGTTGAATAATAAGTGTCCGTGCAAAGTTTTATCACGATAGCTCCAAAACTGAGGGACTAGTTTGCACACATACAGACAGACAGACAGACAGACAGACGGACATGGCTAGATCAATTTGTTTTGTTTTTCTAAGCATACTGGCAGTAACTTTTAGGGGTCTTTGACGCTTCCTTCTATGCGTTACAAACTTCAGCAAAAAACTGAATATACTATTTTCTTCGAAAAAAGTATAAGCATATTCTAAACTAAATATAAATATATACATACACACATATAATATTCAATACTAACGAAGAGTAGAGCAAGATTATATCCATATGTTTATTATCTGATACCGAAGGTATTCATAGTATAATGGGTTTGTCGAATGTCCGTCAGGCCGTCAGTCTGTATAAGCGCACGTATTTCCGAAACTATATAAGATAGAGACTTGAAACTTGGAGTGTTATACTTGTAGCTATCTGCTTCAGATCAAGTATGTTTCAAATTTATGCCTGGGAGGCTGGGCAATCGATAACACATCGATACACCTCAAATCGCAAATCGATTGAACGTGGATATTTCCCACAATTTGCTCTTGACCTCCCCAAAAAATTGGATCCTAGGTTTCCCAGTCACGCCCACTAGTACGCCCAACAGCCCCCCCTCCAAAATTAATCGGAAATACTTATATCTCCCGCAGTTTTAGAGCTAAAGACACCGTATTTGGAATATATTTTACTGGTGATGCCCGCCACAGACCACAGAATCTTCGATCACATCCACTCCTGCCCCCGTAATCGCGAATTTCTATGTACATGAAAACACAATTCGATAACATGTGTATAGTTAACGCAATTTTGAAGCTACTCAGCAAATTTGGAATTAAGACTGGGGCTGACCAGCCCAAAATATTGCGACCTGGATTTCCCCCCAGCCCCCACGACTAACGCATGCCTATATCTAGTACAGTTTAAGAGGTAGAGCCACCTAACTTTGAAGGTAGACTTCTCACCAATCCCTCTAAAGATCGAAGATAATCCTTTCCCACTTGTTTTTATCTCTTATATATCTTATATCTTATCGAACAAAGTTTTTTGCATAGTGATTATATATCATCATCATTATAGTCAATCAATGTCTAACTTGAAGTGCTTGCGATATTCCCAAGCTGTAATTCTTATTTGTACGACACTAAACGGTCTAATAGGATTCCATAATTAGTGCGTTCCACGATATTGTGTTGGCTTTTGGTTGGAGTGCTAAGCAACTTGTTGAAATCTTCTCTATTGACCGTAGGAATGTGAAATGTGGCTGTGGCATCAACTTCACTGGTCTTTCCTAGAGAACCGCTTGACTTGGTTTTCATCTCAACGGACACTGAAAAATCCTATTTGATTATGAAATGCCGGCAAATCGCCCCGGTAGCGATTCCAATTGGAGTTCGCTTTTGTACAAAGTCATGTGTGTGTGTGTGTGAGTGCGTTAGACGTTTAAATCCGCTCTTGAAGACTCTTGGATTGCTCGTTGCTTTAGAATTTGGCCAAAAAAGCAACAGTGCAGGCCAAAAGAGAAATGCAAAATTACATAAGCGCACATCCGACGATAAATCTCCTTACCATGCGAAGACTGCACGCTGCGCTCGCCCATGGCTTGGTCAGCTGTTGAACGCTGCGGAGCGTGGAGCGCTGCAAAAGCGGTAGCACCATCTTTATTTTATATTAATAGTTAATTGCAGCAATCGCAAATATAAATAAAAAGCCGCGTATATTTCACTCGCTCACAACTAGCGGGACCAGGCAGGCAACACAACAAAAACAATTAGTGCGGTTGGCGATTGTATTGTAGTTTGATACGATACATCGATAAGTGTATTCATCGCATTGAACTAGTCTGTAGAGATGCGCAGTAAATGAAAATAATTTATTTTTAGCACGCACTAGTATCAAAGATAAGTCTTTATGTTTATATGAAATAATAGCGCTGGAAATAACACATGCCTATACACATGCTAAATATCTGTATACATATCGCACGTGCTATCGCCCATCTCTAGCAAACAGCTGTGACAGCTGCCTGCCGAGTTGCTGCTGGCGAGAGAAAAGTGCTGCGAATAAATTCTAAATTGTAAAGCATTCAACGCCACGGCCCACACAATGTCAGCGTTAATGAAGTCACTGTGCCTGGCCAAAAAATTGAGCGCCGCCAATCCTGCTCTGCCGCTTCAGATTGCCCGCAGTCGTAAGTGCATTTCCATTGCGATCTCTGTTTTGTTTACGTAACTTTTGCGAATAGTCTAAACAAGTCAGTTGAATTGATTTATAGTTGCCGGCTGGAACAAGGATTACAAGCCGGCGCCCTATCCGAAAACAGAGAAGGAACGCTTGGCGGCCGCCAAGAAGTACTATCTGCTGCCGGAGGAGTACAAACCCTATGCGGACAATGGCCTAGGCTTTGGCGACTATCCCAAAGTTGGCGGCGGACTCGGCATTGAGAACAAGGATAGCTACTATCCCTATGATTATCCCGAGCACAAGCGCAACTTGCACGAGCCCGTAAGTTGCATAGCATCATCAGCAGCAATCAATTCCTACACAAATATTAACACGTTGAATCTTACAGATTTCAGCGGATCATGATTTATACAGCGAGGATCGCTTCTCGCAGGCTGATACCCCACGCTACAAGAACTCCTACTACTTTGTGTGCTTTTTGGGCGTCATGTCCGGCTGCTTGGCGCTCTACTACTGGCTGGAGGACAAGAAAATGTATCGCCCCGTTGCTGCCAAGCAATATCCCGCTGATGGCGTCAAACACTACACCTTCGAGCGTTAAGGAGCCGGGAGCTCCGGCGGTGCCACACAATGGAACAGCAGATTTGTGTATTAACTTAGTTCTTGTTATGCTCCGCCTTACTATTAAATAGGCAATTTACCAACGCATATGTACAATTAAAAACAACAACAAAATCCCAATTCGTATATCTTCAGTTTAGAAGAAAGAAAGTCTATATATTCTTGATCAGTATCAACAGCCGAGTCGATCTAGCCTGTCTATCTGTCTGCATGTATGAACACGCTGATATCAGAGGCTATAATAGCTAGACTTAATATTTGGAATATAAGTTCTCGTAGTCCCGGGACAGATCAAGTTTGTATCAATAATATCGATAAATAAACATAGAAGTTGTTTAAGATTGAACTTCCATAGTGTGGAGCTCAGTGAAGAATCGAGCTAACTGCTTAAACTTGCAGTGCTTTTACTGCTTTCAGCATGAATGAATGTGACGACTGTGTTCAGGGTATCTTCTAGTCGGGCACTCCCGACTAGAGCACTCTTACTTGCTTTTGAAATATAAATGCCGAATTCTGGCATTAAAAGATTGGAGATTGGATAGAGTAAATCGGATGTGGTTAAAATTCAGAGCTTGTATAAGAAACATTTTGATCCTCAATGCAAGAATTCTTATATCCTCATTAGCACAAAATATATATATGTATATATACAAATTACAAATTTCAGAAATTAGAACCACCACTGATCCAACAGATTTTAATTTCCGAGCGTCCACTGCAGAAAGTGTTGTTTTTTGTTTCAAGTGCGCTACATATAACAGTTTTTTAAAATTTCTACTGTCTTTTGGTAGGTATATCATATTGAATTCTATTAATAAACCCGCATTCTAAAAATGTCTCTTCAAAAACGTGCAATATCTAAAAAAATTAAAATCACTTAAAAAATTTTAATGTTTTGGTTATAAATTCTGGTCGCTATCGACGTTGTAATAACTGGAAGTTCTCTAATTTCCGGGAGTCTATTGTATAACAATATTCAGTATAATCTGTATATTTCAGACACCCGGTAATTCGAACTTGACAGTAAATGCAAAAAAGTGAATAAAGCGAGATCTTTTTATGGTGTTCCCACTCTAATTACATATTTATGATAGGCAAAAGTAAGAAGCTATAGCTAATCAAAATATCTAGTGAAATGCTAGATATTTCTACAATAGATAGAATTTCAGAGCATATTAATTTATTATTATTGGCAACATAGCCTACAAATTTAAAAAATAAGTTTAAATGAATTTCATATTGAATGAAATAAATATAAAATTTAAGTTTTGCAATCTGCTGGAATTCACTTACATATATGTATCGTAATGAATAGAGAACAAATTTAACAAATGCAAAAAAGAATTTAGTTTTAAATGATTTACTTACAAATACAATCAATTCTTGTAGTCACTTAATGCTAAACTATGCTAATTACAAGCTAGATGAAATCTGAGCGTAGAACAATGAATTCAAGAATAAAAGCTGATACTGTAGAGAATAAAAAAAAACGAACAAACTTAACTGCCTACAAATGAGATGACAAATAAATAATTGATGGCGGTCACTCCACAATGTAGTTGGGATGCACAACCAAAAGCGGATCGTTTTCCAATTCATCATCGTCCGCTGATGCCTTGGGACTCTTGGCGAACGGCTTGAGATGTGCTGTCTTCAGTGGTATTATGACCTGATCATGATAGATCAGTCGATCTATCAGCTTCTCGATGAGGTTCTTGCGCGAGATGAGCTCATCCTCGGACTCGATCTGTTCGGCCACTTGCTCCAGGTACCAGGTGACTACATCGCTGCGCTTCATGCCCGTGTCACTGCCCTCGACTTCGCAGCGCGCCTCCTCGCCGCGCATATGGAGCACCAGCATCGTCGACAGGTTCTTGTAGTCCTCGAAGGACAGCGTGAACTTCTTCTTCTGCACAGCCGTGCCGGACGTGTCCAGTGTGGCCGCATCGCCATCTTGATTGGCCGCCGCCGCATTGTTCTCCATGTCGATGTCGTGCTCGATGCCATCGTCCACATCTGGCTCGTCGTCGTCCAGGTGGATGTCCGGCTGTTCGACGCGTATGATCGACTTGTTGAGCAGCCGGAAGGCCTCCTTGACGTGCCGCTCGAGCACCCGATTGGAGCACTCCAGCTTGGCCATGGCCTCGCTCAGCCGAATCATGGACTCCAGCTGTCGCACCGTTATCCGCCACGTGCTGCGCCCCGAGGAGCCCGTGTCCCGCTGTCGCAGATGCCCGTAGTTCTCCACGAGCATCTTGGCAGCCTCGGTGCCAATTATGGGTTTGAACTGTCGGGCGAAGGTCACGTAGCGAAGCACCTCCTCGCGTGTATACGCCCGCTCCACAGACTCCTCGATGTTCGAGTGCAGGTCGACAATCTTGCGGGCGATCGCGTAGTCGACCACCTCGTTGCACTCGTCCACCAGAATGAAGAACAGGTCGAAACGGGACATGATCGGCGCGGACAGCTGAATGTTCTGCTGTAGGCTCTTGGAGCGATCGTAGCGCCCATTGATGGGATTGGCGGCAGCCAGGATGGAAGTGCGTGCGTTAAGAGTGGCCCGGACGCCAGCGCGCGCTATCGAGATGGTCTGCTGCTCCATGGCCTCGTGGATGGCAACCTGGTCGCGCAGATCCATCTTGTCGAACTCGTCGATGCAGCAGATACCGTTATCCGCCAGCATGAGCGCGCCTGCCTCGATCACAAAGTCAAAGCTCTCCTCGTCGCGCACCACGGCAGCCGTAAGACCAGCGGCCGAGGAGGCCTTGCCCGAGGTGTAGATAGCACGGGGCGAAAAGTCCGAGACCTGCTTGAGGAACTGTGACTTCGCCGTGCTGGGATCACCCACTATGCAGACGTTGATGTCGCCACGCAGCGAGGTCTTCTCTATTGTGGTCTTCGCGACGCCGCTGAAGAGCTGCAGCAGAATACCACGCTTGACCTCGTCGTTGCCGTATATCGAGGGAAAGAGGCTGCTGATCAGGTTCTGGTAGAGATTGCGGTCCCTGGACATCTCGTAGATCTTCTGCCACTCGGCCTCGGTCATCTGCTTCTTCATGTCCTCGGCGGTCACGTCCGACATGGGCAGATCAGTGCCACCGAAGCGGGCGGTGGTCGCCTGGACGCTGCACGCGAGGAACGCCATGCGGTAGTTGAGTTCACGGACGCCGAGGGCCTTAAGGCCGGTGACGCCCTCGGAGCCCTCGCCGGGCTTATGGCGGGAGCCCATTTCGGTTTTTGTGCCGGGCATGCTCAGCACACTGACATCCGGCACCACAATGAGGGTGCCTGTGAAGTCATAGCGATCACCCGCCTGCACCGTCTCCACCAGCTCGGAACGCAAGATGATCTCGACGGCGCGCGGTATGCAGCCACGAGGGAGTTCCGCCTGCGTTTCCTGTATGCGGATCTTCTGGAAGTCGAGGAACAGCGACTTTTCCACGTCTAGCATGAATCGGCGGCGATTGGAGCAGACGGGATTGCGACAGATAGTCGGATTAGTAAACTTGAACTGCTGCTCCACATTGCGTATCTCCGTCTGGCAGTCGAGGCACATGAAGGTGCCGGACACCAGCTCTGGGTGGACAGGATGGGTACGCACCACCTGGCCGGAGATGCGGATGAGGGTTCCGATCTTGGAGGTGGTCAGGTCGCGAACCTTGTGGCGCGTCGGCACCTCTGTGAAGGCCACGTAACAGTCCTTGTGCGTCTTCAGGCCAACGCGATCCTTCACATAGTTCGAGATGGATTGGCAGAGGAACGGATAGACGTGATAGTACTCTTCGATGATGACCGTCGCCAGGTTCTGATCATACTTCTCCACATCCTCGAAGCTCACTTCGAGCGTGCAGCGATCGGGCGACTCAAGCTTCTCCGCCGGACGCGTATATTTTATTTCGCCATCCTCTTTGAACTCTTCGAGGAAATCTTGGAATAGTTTCTGGGTGCGTATGCCCACGTCGTCCTTGACGCGCAGCTGGCCGATTTGTGCGTCCGCAACATCCATTTCGTTTGATTTCTGCACTCAAAATAAACTTTAAACGCGCAAAATATAACTATGTTGACTGATGCTAATTATTTAGCTGCCGCTGCGTGTTTTGCCAATTTTCGCGCCTTTTTGTGACAATTCGTGTGACAGCGGCGATATGTGAAATATCGATAGTTGGGCAGCCATCGGTTTCTTTTTATGTTGCTCGCATTGGGGTATTTCTGATATTTATACATTGGCTGAAAGCAGGGATAATTCTAATAACGAAAGTTCAATCTATAACTTGTGCATATTATCTCATTATGGTATTTTTATACCCTGAACCCATTCAATGGGCAGAAGTATGTAACAGGCATAAGGAAGCATCTCCGACCATAAAAATGTTATATACATACATTGTATATTCTTGATCAGTATCAACAGCCGAGTCGATCTAGCCTGTCTATCTGTCTGCCTGTATGAACACGCGGATATCAGAGGCTATAATAGCTAGACTTAATATTTGGAATATAAGTTCTCGTAGTCCCGGGAGAGATAGTTTGTTTCATTGTATCGATAACTTGACCCGTTCACAAGTTATCGATCAATTTCGATTTCAGGCCAGTGTTTTTGGGATATAACTTAAAAGTTATAAGAGCTAGAGTCCCTAAATTAGGCATGTATAATCTCAAATATCATACACAGGTAACAATTATTTCACTTTTTGGATTATTTTGCACAAGCATGTTCAAACATCAATACCCCACACAAGCTTATTCTTGAACAGTTTCAACAATAGATATTTTCAGAGCATATTAATGTATTATTATTGGCAACACAGCCTACAAGTTTGAATATAAGTTTAAATGTATCTCATAATTAATGAAATGTAAAAAAAAGAAAAGTTTTGCAGTTAGCAGGGACGCACTTATCCAATAAATTTTGAGAAAAAAATTTCATCGTCCGAATTCTTCAGTACTTCAGCTTGACCATGGTCTTGCTTAGCTATGGTCTCCAGCTGGCGCACCGTGATCCGCCACGTGCTGAGCACCGAGGAGCCCGTGTACCACTGTCTCTGATCTTCTTATATTTCCCCGAGCATCTCGGCCGCCTTGTTGCCAATGATGGGCTTCAACTGCAGGGAGAAGAACACGTGGCAGAGCACTCCAGAGGACTCCTCGATGTTCGAGTTGAAATCGACTATCTTGCGAAGAATGGCAAGGCCGACCACCTCACTGCATTCGTCCGCCAGAATGTAGAAGGGATCGAACGGGGACATGATGGGCGAGGACAGTTGCAGGCTCTGCTGCCGCATATTGATATTGGAGCGATCGTAGCGTCCGTTGATGGGTTTTGCGGCAGCCAGGACTCATCGCGCGTGCAGTGATTGGGCGACTCGATTTCGTCATCCTCTTTGAACAACTCGATTAAATCCTGTCCCATTTGTTCGTCCACAACATCCATTTCGTTCGACTTCTGCAAAATTTATCCCCGTTGACTTATGCTATTTATTTATCTGCCGCTGCGAATTTCGAGCCTGTGTGTGACAATTCGTAATGACCGGCGTGATGTGAAGTATCGATTGATAGACAACTATCGATTGCTTGAATGTTGCTCGCATTGGGGTATTTGCTCATTAGCTGCAAGCAGTTATAGTTCTAGTTACGAAAAATCAATCATAACTTTTGCATTTTATTCGCGTTATGGTATTTTTAATATTTAAAATTGTATTCATCGATTGCTGCGCGCCTAAGTCTTTGTTACAGTTTGGTGGCACTGCATGCACTATCGGAATATCTGTATAATCGGTTTTTAGTGCAGCGAGTGAGGTGACTGAGACGAAGAAATTTTTGATTCCGAAATTTCGTTAGAGAAATACTTTAGTTAATTACGAGTTATCAGAGCATAACAAGAGCAATTACTTTTCCAAAGCACCTGCGACTGTCAAGTGATTTGGGCCCAGCCATACCCCAATACACTGACACAAGCAAAATTGGCAAAGCTGTCAGACAAATGCGCGATGAGCGAGTGGGCGGCAATCAAAATTTGCATCCTTTGGAGGCTGGAAAGGCTTTAGTCAGATGTTAGGTGCCAATTAATCAGTATTTACGCATTGCCTCAAGTGTGCTCTGTGTAATATAATCGAAGTTCTTACCAGCGCCACCTTTGTTTTAATGTTGCACTTTTTAAGGTATCTTTTTTTTGTATTTTCATTATTTTTCTTTTGCCGGCGACGCACAGTGCATGCTGAAAGTTGTGGTACAGGAAATGAATTGCGGTGATGCAAGTAAGCCTGTAACGTTTGTTTACAATTCACAGTGGCGACAATTTGAGTCCAGCTGAATTTCTAATTGCTAAAATAGAATGACAAACCATTCATGTCATTCAGGCATGCTCTCATTTTGGAATCCACAAAACTATTTTGGATTCGAATGAAATCCACAAAAATATGTTGGATTCGATTTGAATTCACACGCAAATAAAATAAGGACTAAAAAGTAAATGGCAAACTAATAAATCCTACTTTTTTATATATTCTGAAAAAATTTGCCACTCTTAGTTTTACAAACGAGAATGCATGCCTGATTATTGATAAATATTTATTTTTAAGAGAATTTAACTATTTTCCTTGTAATCACTTTGCTGGCGGTCAGCAATGTGTCTGTATCATTATTATTATTCTTGAAATTCTAAAATTAAAAGTCACATTTAAATCGTCCATTCAGTTTTGTCAATTCTGCAATGTGAAATTCTGTCCACACGATCTTTTCATCAACACACGTGCCGATCTCGGTCCATGCACCCGCATCCATGATGAGGAGGCGAAGCATCTGCATGAGGAGGCGAAGCATCTGCATGAGGAGGCGAGGCATCTGCATGAGGAGGCGCGTCCGTCGTAGCTCAAACGCAATTTGATGATGCATGATGTGGACCGTGAGATACAGGAGGGCAAGCAGCGCCTGGAATTGAAGCAGTGGGATCATCCGCCGGTGCCGGCGCAGCAGGCAAGCACCAGGAGCAGCTGACCAATCTGAATGCACGCATCAACAAGCTGCTGGCCGAGGCCGAGGAGGCGGGCACGCCCACGTCGACACCGAGTGTCGGCAAACCGCCCAGCGGCGACCAAGCGCTGATCAGTCCCATTGCCAACAGCAGCGATGCGGGCGCCAACGGCAACACCGAATCTAACGATGTACTCGAGGACGCAACAACACCACATCAGTCGACCCAAAGTCGAACTCCAAATTTGTGTTAAACTGGTTACACAACGAGCTGCCCGAAAAGAAGATGAAGGTCTCAGAAATCTGCGGAGCCTTCCGCATTGTGGACGATGACTAGCAGCGCATCGAAGAACACCTGAGGGCAAACTGCATTTGGGCTACTCCAAACTGCACAAGGCTGTCGCCGAGATCAACGAGCGCTGCCAGAAGGAGGAGCATGATGAGATTGAGTGCAGGCGTCGCGCTGATCGTTTGCAGCGCTTCCACAATACAAACATCGACTGGCGGTAAGGCAAACGATTCCATCAAGCACAACTCTAGAAATGTTCAGCTTATCCTTGGAATAACTGTGTGTAGGAGGAACTGTTTCTGTTGAAATAACTCGTAAACGATAGATGATGATTTTAGTAATGCGGGAAAGTGTAAAAATTAATTTCATTAGAAAGCAAATAATTGTATTTAAGTAGGTTAAATAAGCCTTGAATAGTACAGCTAAGCAATTGATTTGATTCGCAGTGTAATAGCAGGTATTACAGGAACTAGATTAATAACCTTATATTTAACAATTAAATTCAGTAGCTAAGAACTCTGATGAATAACAATAGTTATTATGTTATTAATCATATTGTAATACTGTATAAGCCTGCGGTTCATTTCGGCATCTTAAACAACTGACTCTACACTTTCATTAACATTTTTCTTATCTATCGCTCTCTTTCTCCTGCCATATCGCCATCTCACACATGCTCATGCAGAATCGATTTGTTGCTTGACGAGAGTAAAATGTTGTGAATAAATGCCAAATTGTAAAGCAATCAGCGACATAACCCCAGCAATAAAGGCATTTCCTTTTCTGCTTTGTTTATGCAACTTGTAGTAAGTTATTTGAATCAGTTTACAGTTGTCGGCTGTTTTCTTACCATAATTTGCTTTAAATATTAATGACGTATGCTGAAGTTATGTTAAACACGTTCAAGGATTCGGAGTATTTTAAAGAGAGTAAATCGAATCTGTCTAAAATAGATTCCTTAATAATACAATGGGCTAAGTACAAGTACTCTTATGTCCATATTAACATCGAACATTATATAGCAGTCATGGCAACCATAATCAATATCAATATATCAGTTTAAACTCGATATTACGGACACCTAAGTAATTTCTTTTCTTTCCGAATATCATTTTGTATTCTTTTTAATTGGGCGAATAATGCCACAGCTGTATACGAAAATCCGTTAAATGCAATCAAGTTATGAAATTACATCTTTTTATGATCTTGCCACAGTAATTACTTATTAATATATAGGCAAAAGTAATAAATTGTAATATCGATTGCTTGAATGTTGCTCGCATTGGGGTATTTGCTCATTAGCTGCAAGCAGTTATAGTTCTAGTTACGAAAAATCAATCATAACTTGTGCATTTTATTCGCGTTATGGTATTTTTAATAATTGAGAAGCATTCATCGTTAGCCACGCGCCTAAATCTCTTGCAACAGTCTGGCAGCGCTGCCTGCACTATCGCAATGTCTGTGTAAGGATTGCGGCTGTTGTGGCAAGTTACCATCGCTAGAGTGTGAGCTGATTGCGACGAGGGAGTTATTGATTTCAAAATTTCATTAGAGAAATACTTTTACTTCTGCCGATTTAATGATACTCGTTAGCTAATTGCGAGCTATCGGAGAACAACAAGAGCAATTACGTTTACACAGCACCTGTGCATGTCAACTGATTTGGGCCCAGCCATACACCCATACACCGACACATAGTTCGCACACAAGCAAAATGGTGGACGCCGCCAGACAAATGCTCGATGAGCTAATGGGCCGCAATCGAAATTTGCATCCTTCAGAGGCTGGGCAGGCGGTCAACTGGGAAGATTCAGAGGTGAGTCGCCGATTAATCAGTATTTACGCATTGCCTCAAATGTGATCTGTGTGATATAATCGCATTTCTTGGCAGCGCCGCCGTTTTAATGTTGCACTTTTTATACCCTGAACCCATTAAAAATGGGTAAAAAGGGTATAATGAAGTTGTGCAAAAGTATGTAACAGGCATAAGGAAGCATCTCCGACCATATAAAGTATATATATTATTGATCAGTATCAACAGCCGAGTCGATCTAGCCATGTCCGTCTGTCTGTCCGTCTGTCCGTCTGACCGTCTGTCCGTCTGTCCGTCTGTCCGTCTGTCTGTCTGTATGAACACACAGATATCAGAGACTACAAGAGCTAGAGACTTCATATTTGGAACATAAGTTCTCCTAATCCCGGGACAGATCAAGTTTATTAAAATTTATCGATAGCTCGTCCCGTTCAAAAGTTATCGATAAATTTCGATTTCAGACCAGCGTTTTTTGGATATAACTTACAAGTTATAAGAGCTAGAGGCCCCTAATTTGACATGTATAATCTCGAATAGCATACACATGAACAAATTTTTCACTTTTTGGATACCACCCCCCAAACCCCCCAAAAGTTAAAAAAACGCATTTTTGAAGGTACGACCTTGCAATTTGGTTTGGTCACACATATTATCGACAATTGTTTGCCCCAAAAATTTCAATAAGATCGGACGATAAACACAGAAGTTATTTAAGATTTAACTTTCCATTATGTGGGGCTCAGCGAAAAGCAAGCTAACTGCTTAGACCGCTTGCACTGCTTGTACTGCTTGTACTGCAGCATGTGTGTGTTTAGATTAATATGAATGATTGTAAGGACTGGGTTCAGGGTATCTCGTAGTCGGGCACTCCCGACTAGAGCACTCTTACTTGTTATGGTATCTTTTTATACCCTGAACCCATTAAAAATGGGTAAAAAGGGTATTATGGGTTTGTGCAAATGTATGTAACAGGCATAAGGAAGCATCTCCGACCATATAAAGTATATATATTATTGATCAGTATCAATAGCCGAGTCGATCTGGCCATGTCCGTCTGTCTGTCCGTCTGTCTGTCCGTCTGTCCGTCTGTCTGTCTGTATGAACACACAGATATCAGAGACTACAAGAGCTAGAGACTTCATATTTGGAACATAAGTTCTCCTAATCCCGGGACAGATCAAGTTTATTAAAATTTATCGATAGCTCGTCCCGTTCAAAAGTTATCGATAAATTTCGATTTTAGACCAGCGTTTTTTGGATATAACTTACAAGTTATAAGAGCTAGAGGCCCCTAATTTGACATGTATAATCTCGAATAGCATACACATGAACAAATTTTTCACTTTTTGGATACCACCCCCCAAACCCCCCAAAAGTTAAAAAAACGCATTTTTGAAGGTACGACCTTGCAATTTGGTTTGGTCACACATATTATTGACAATTGTTTGCCCCAAAAATTTCAATAAGATCGGACGATAAACACAGAAGTTATTTAAGATTTAACTTTCCATTATGTGGGGCTCAGCGAAAAGCAAGCTAACTGCTTAGACCGCTTGCACTGCTTGTACTGCTTGTACTGCAGCATGTGTGTGTTTAGAGTAGTACGAATGATTGTAAGGACTGGGTTCAGGGTATCTCCTAGTCGGGCACTCCCGACTAGAGCACTCTTACTTGTTTTTCTTTTGCCGGCGACGCACAGTGCATGCTGAAAGTTGTGGTACGGGAAATTAATTGCGGTGATGGAAGTGAGCGTGCAACGTTTGTTTACAATTCACATTGGCGACATTTGAGTCCAGCTGCATTCCTCATTGTTTATTATTCTGTTCAAACATAATAATAAACACTTTTCATTTAGGCTTTCATTTCGAAATCCACATTAAAATGTTGGATTCAAATTGAATCCACACGCAAATACAATGGGGACTTAAAGTAATAAAGAAAACCCAAATCAGTAATGTAAATGTTTTTTTTTTGTATAAACAACTAAAATGTAATATATAATGTTTTACAAATTTAATGTTCTTTAGTGACTAATGCCTTAAATTACCAAAATTACAACTCATATTTGACTCTTTCATTCAGTTTTGTCAATTCTACAATGTGAAATTCTGTCCGCACGATCTGTTTATCAACACACGTGCCGATCTCGGTCCGTGCACCCGCATCCACGATGAGGAGGCGAAGCATCTGTACGAGGAGGCGCGTCCGTCGCAGCGCAAACGGCACACGGAGGACGAGTTTCTGCGCTTCTGCAACGTGATGCTACATGATGTGGACCGCAAGATACAGAAGGGCAAGCAGCGCCTGCAGCTGATGCAGCGGGATCATCCGCCGGTGTCGGCGCAGCAGGCGAGCAAGCACCAGGAGCAGCTGACCAATCTGAATGCACGCATCAACAAGCTGCTGGCCGAGGCCGAGGAGGCGGGCATTCGGGGCGATGTCGACCAGGCGCAGGATCTGATGACGCACTGCGACAAGCTGAAGGAGGAGAAAGAAACGCTGCAGCAGCAGTACGAGGCACACCTCAAGCAATACCAAAAGCTTCGAGCAGTGCCGCCACCGACCACGCCCACAGTCACGCCCACGTCCACACCGAGTGCCGGCGAGCCGCCCAGCGGCGACCAAGCGCTGGCCAGTCCCATTGCCAACAGCAGCGATGTGGGCGCCAACGACAGCACCGAATCCAACGATGCACTCGAGGACAACAGCAGCACAGCCCAGTCAACGGCAACTGCAACTGCAGCAGGAGCAGCATCCGAATCACCAAGCGCTAGCAACAACGCCACGTCAGATGACCCAAAGGCGGACTCCAAAATAGATCCCAAAACGGGCGCGAACTGGTCGCACGAGGTGCTGCCCGAGAAGCAGATGAAAGTCTGCGAAATCTGCGGAGCCTTTCTCATTGTCGGCGACGCCCAGCAGCGCATCGAGGACCATCTGATGGGCAAACAGCACTTGGGCTACTCAAAGCTGCGAAATGCCGTCGCCGAGATAAACGAGCGGCGACAGAAGGAGCACGAGGAGGAGGAGCGTAGGCGTCGTGATAATCGTGTACAACGCTTTCACAATACCTACGACAACAGGCGGTAAGGCAACGGATTTTATCAATAAATACCATTGAAATGTTTAGTCAGGAATTTGTTCAGCTTATCATTGGAAAAAAGTGTGTAGAAGGAACTAAGATGTCTTGAATAGTATAGCTCAACTGTAAATGTAATATAATATGTGATCAGATACGAATAACTTCGCTAACCTTCTAATTTAACAATTAAATTCAGTAGTTGATACACTATATTAAAAAGTTGATTATGATTAAGGAGAATTGTGTAAAATGATGAATAGCAATTGTTATTATGTTGTTAATCGTATTGTTATTCTGTACAAGCCGGTTCTTCATTTTGGCAACTTTAGCAACTAACTCGTAACACTGGCTTAATTTCTAATTACATTCTTCTAATATCGCTCTCTTTCTCCTGCCATATCGCCATCTCACACATGCTCATGCAGCGATCAGCGTGACTATCGGGAACGCAGTCGCGACTATGCGCCGAATCGACAGTCATCGGACAGACGGCATCGTAAGTTTAAGCACCGGCCCTTTTCGAGCTGAATTCAAATGCTAACTTCTCCCGCAGATCATCACAAATCCCACCATGGCCACTCGTATTCGCGCAGCGGCAGCCACACCAGCAGCAGCAGCAGTCGACACAATCACTACCGGCACGACAGTCGCGAGAGGCACTGTCGAAGTCGTAGTCGCAGTCGGTATTAGAGGAGACCAAATGCAGTGGAAGCACAGCAAACAACTATGAGAATAAGAACCGGAACAAGGAGAAGCAGCAAAGTGCTAAGCAACGTAAAAGAAAACAGCAACAAAAGCAAACAAAAATCATTAAAAAACAAATCTTGTAATCAAATTGAAATATGCAAATTAGCCAATGATGCGCAACAGCAACAGCAACAACAACAAGAGCAACTACAATATTAAGCAGGAAAACAACAACGAGAACGAACTCTGAACTCAGGCTTAGTGCCACGCCCAATCGCGCTGCCCTTCCTCTCCATGCAGCATCGAGGTACTCCAAATAATAATAACACATTTCAATAATCTGTATAAAAAACAGCAAAACCAATATACTCTTCTTCAGAGTATAAAAAAAAAATAAGATCACAGTCAAAGGGGCACACACGTGTGTGACACGTGTGAACCTTCCAAATATGCGAATGGAGGTGAGTTGAACACTTTATTAACCTCTAATCCTACACGTACTCGTACATGTACTCCTAGTCAAAAAAAAAAAGAAAAAGAACCGAAAACAAAACAAAACAAAATGTATCTCAATTGTACAGAGACAGGCACAAAAATGTCTACCTCCTATCGCTTGCTACAATCCCAAAACAAAACAATATATCAACAAGAAAAATTCCCCTAAATTCACAATCAAAGAGACACGCACACAAACATAAACACACACACACGCGCACTCACACACACACACACACACACATACTTAGTTTTATAGACGAAAGAGTTATTTTGCACGAGCCTCGGGACCGTTCCAGATTTGCTTTATACAAGTCACAAGTGTGTGTGTTACTAACGTATATGTATATTCATGTTTATAATCATATCCAGTTCTGTTCTCACATTCACACATTCATTTGTAACTTTCACTTGCTACATCTGATAAATGATTGAGTACGCAACACTCTTTCAAAATGGCAAAATGCTGTAAATTCAGCTGAATTAGACAAACTGGACAAAATCGGTTGTTGTTCTTGATATTAAATTAATTGTTAGCAATTGTGAACTGTTTCATTTCTATATGTTACAATATAACTGCTTCTCTCAAATTGTACGCAATTCAAAAAATGTCAACACTTGCACTGGAACAATGTGAGAAACGGAACAGGGCCAACAACAACAGGGTCTCTTGTCGCAATAGACTTCATAGTATGTGTATATACTATATACAAACTAATGATACCGATAACTGAGACACATCGTACGGACAGACAGATGGATATTATGATTATATGATTTTGGAATACTAGTTCCGGGGTAGGAGATCCATTCGCAGTGATCGATGTGAAAAGAACTAATGGAATCAGGTTAGTTGAGTTTTTGAACATTCGACTATTGGTATATGGTTATTTTTCGTGTGCTCCTCGAGGGCAGCATTCACAGACAACAACACCACTTGTACTCTCTTTCACACACACAAACCTACACACACACACACACACACACCATACACACGCACACTAACACACACATGCAGTGAAATAAAAGATCTCACAGAACGCTGGGAATGAAAGTATCCTTGTTGTGTACCTGTTATTGGAGATACATACGTTCAATTGATTGCACCAGGTATTTACAACTCGACAACAAATTAACTAACCTCAAAAATGAAAAAAAAAAAAAAAACAATCTTAAGTATTATATTATGATATATAATGAAACACCCACACAGATCGCGTTTGCATGGGAATGGGCATGTGCTTTGTGGTTCGCGAGGTTCACGGTTCTCGGTACAGCGAATCAGGGATCCCCGATCCAATCACTGCGCTTTTAAATTAATTGCCACCCATCAGGGTCAGGGTTGCAGGGCCCCAGAGGTACGTAATCCTCTCGATTTCTGTCTCACTGTCTCTCTCTCTCTCTTTCTCTCTCTCTTTCTTTCTATCTCTCTCTGTGTCTTTAAATGAATCTCTCCTGTAGTCGTATAGTAGGAAGTGCCTATTAATATAATAAACCAAGAACAAACTAAAGGCTCGCAAACACGTACAACATACGAACAGACAACCCAGTTAACGGCTTTCCGAGACCCGCATATGCGTCAGGTACATTTTCTTTTAATAATATGTATGCCTATTCCAAATATAAACTATATAAATAGAAATGTCAGTTTATATGTCTTTATCCGTTTATACAAAATTGTTTCCCAAAATAAGTAACCAAATGTTCGATTTTGCAACAAGCATTTCAAAATATAGATTTACTCTTTCAAATAATATTGGAAAAATACGAGATCCGTTGAGAAATACATAGTACAATTGTACCAAAGCTGGTAAATTTTTCTTCGTTGGTACATTTTCGTTGTTTATATATTCCAAATTTTAGAATCTATTGTAAAAATATGCATATGAACAAGCTAGGATTAGTTAGTACTCTTCAAATAGTTACTGGCTATAATTTTCCACGAGCTAACATATTGAAATATACAAAAGGAAGTATGTTGCACACAAATCTATTTGGAAAGAGCATAGTTGCTTCGGCTGGGCCGAATTTGATGTCATTGTTAATCGTTGTTGTACTTCCCAATGTACATACTTAATACATACTAAAAACCAAACAAAAACTTCAAATTAAATGAGAACAAAGCAAAGCGATGAGAGAAGCAGTGGTCATTATTCGGGTCGAATTCGAGTTTGCGATTCGTTAGACGATCCGACGAATCGAGATCTCGAGTCAATCGATCGAGTCAATCAAGCAGAAGAAGAGGTAATTGCAATTAAATTCCAAAACTAAAACACCAAAAATACCACTCAAATTTGTAAATTTCTTTTAACGCATATACTCACATAATACATACTTATATATTCATACATATTATATTCAATATATGTATGTATGTGTATGCATACATATGTATTGTGTGCGTAATATGCATGTAGATGCTTAACATCCAAACGTACACACACTCGATTTGTAGATAGGCGACAGCTGTGCTAAAAAGAATGCGCCACAAATTGCCGGGCAGCGTCTGAGGCAACGAAAACATTATACGAACTTGTTTCCCCCTACAAAATATGTAATTGCCAAACTGTGTAATGTGTATGTATGTATATGTTCCAAACGCCCCCATATATACAGGTAAATTTTGATTATAAAACTACATTTAAATACTAAACACAACACACACAGAAAATAATAAATGAAACAAAACCAACTCCATATACACTAAATATCGTAATCATAAGAGCCGTAGAACTTTTTTTGCAAATGGTTAAATAGCAAAAAAAAAAAAAAAAAATAAATAAATTAAACAAAATCGATCCCCCAAACTCTGAAAACCTGCCAACAGTAAAATTCCCCAAAATATTTGTTTTTTATACCCTGAACCCATTAAAAACGGGTAAAAAGGGTATAATGAAGTATTGCAAAAGTATATAAAAGGCAAAAGAAAGCTCTCCGACCACATAAAGTAAATATATTATTGATCAGTATCAACAGCCGAGTCGATCTAGCCATGTCCGTCTATCTGTCTGTCCGTCTGTATGAACACGCGGATATCAGAGACTATAAGAGTTTGAGACTCATATTTGGAATATAAGTTCTCGCAATCCCGGACAGATCAAGTTTATTTCATTTTATCGATAACTCGTCCCGTTCAAAAGTTATCGATCAATTTCAGACCAGCGTTTTTGTGACATAACTTAAAAATAGCATACATAGGTAACAATTATTTCACTTTTTGGATACCACCCCCCAATCCCCACCAAAAGATCAAAAAACGCATTTTTTACAGTACGACTTTGCAATTTGGTTTGGTCACACATTTGATTGCCATTTAGAGCCCGAAAAATATCAAAGAACAGAAGTTGTTTAAGACTTAGCTTTCAATAGTGTGGGGCTCAGTGAAGAAGCAAGCTAACTGCTTGCACTGCTTGCAGCATGTATGTACACTGATGGGATAGTTTGAAAAAATGTAAGGACTGGGTTCAGGGTATCTCCTAGTCGGGCAATCCCGACTAGAGCATTCTTACTTGTTTCTGGTGGGTTTATCTAAATAATTGCTTTAAATACCAAGTAATAACATTAATGAATAACCATAATATGCCCCAGTTATTTTTTGTGTATACTATTTTACTTACGACATTTGCGAATATCGTATGTAGTACTTACAACATATATTCTCTCGTACCCAACTACTACTCGTATACCAAGAAATTTTTTTAAAGTCTACAATTGACTTGAGCTCGCCTCGGTGTAAATACTTAAAAAAAAGAAAGAGATATATACATATATATATATATATATAGCTTTAATGTGCAGGCCACTGGGCATGTCCTTCTAGACGTGTAAGTTCACCATATTGTATACTAATGCCACTCTCTCCCAACATTGCAGGATCATCGGTGGCGTGGAATGTTACACGAGGCCAAGGACTTCTCTTGTGATCGTATTTGTCGGCTGCGAAGAGCGACTCCAGGTAACTGCTATGCCCACAACACACAGTAATGTTTCTTCAAGACAGACGAAAGCCGACGAACAGCGAGAGTAACGAGTAGCGAGTGACGGGTTCACCGTATATCTACCACTCATGTTAACTGTAATAAGCATGACATACGAGGTGAATTTCAATTTCTCTCCTTTTATATGTATCTGGCATGTTTGTGTATAGAGCAGTATATATATTTACATATATGAAAATATGTGTATTTATATAAACAACTGCCTATAAACATGCATCCTATATATTACTCTCTCTCTCTCTCTCTCTCTCTCAACCTTTCTCTGTCTGTGTCACACATTGAATTGAAGAACCAACACACACATTTCACAACACAAAAAAAAACAAGTGGGGAAGGATTATCTTCGGCGTGCCGAAGATTTTATACTCTTTTCGAACCTATAGGCAATTTTCACTCTGCCAACTGCACCACTGAAATTTCATAAGCTGTACAAAATCGTTTTGTAGCGTAACATTTTTTATACCCTGAACCCATTAAAAATGGGTAAAAAGGGTATTATGGTTTTGTGCAAAAGTATGTAACAGGCATAAGGAAGCATCTCCGACCATATAAAGTATATATATTCTTGATCAGTATCAACAGCCGAGTCGATTTAGCCATGTCCGTCTGTCTGTCCGTCTGTCCGTCTGACCGTCTGTCCGTCTGTCCGTCTGTCTGTCTGTATGAACACACAGATATCAGAGACTACAAGAGCTAGAGACTTCATATTTGGAACATAAGTTCTCCTAATCCCGGGACAGATCAAGTTTATTTCATTTTATCGATAACTCATACCGTTTAAAAGTTATCGATAAATTTCGATTTCAGACTTGCGTTTTTGGGATATAACTTCAAAGTTATAAAAGATAGAGGCTCCAAACTTGGCATGTATAATCTCGAATAGCATACACATGTAACAAATATTTCACTTTTTGGATACCACCCCCAAACCCCCAAAAGTTCAAAAAATGCATTTTTGAAGGTACGACCTTGCAATTTGGTTTGGTAACACATATTATGGACAATTGCTTGCCCCAAAAATTTCAATGAGATCGGACAATAAACATAGAAGTTATTTAAGATTTAACTTTCCATTGTGTGGGGCTCAGCGAAAAAGCAAGCTAACTGCTTAAACCGCTTGCACTGCTTATACTGCTTATACTGCAGCATGTGTGTGCTTAGATTAGTATGAATGATTGTAAGGACTGGGTTCAGGGTATCTCGTAGTCGGGCACTCCCGACTACAGCACTCTTACTTGTTTTTTTTTGTTCTAAGAATATTTAATTCATTGCCAGTTGTATAGCAGCTATAAGATATAGTGATCCGATCCGGCCGGCTCCAACCAATGTGATGTCTCTTTGAATAATAAGTATCTATGCAAAGTTTCATCGCGATAGATTAAAACAAGTAAGAGTGCTCTAGTCGGGACTGCCCGACTAGGAGATACCCTGAACCCAGTTCTGACATCCATTCATACTTGCCTAATAGTGTGCATACATACAAACACACACATACTGCAAGCTGTGAAAACGGTTTAAGCAGTTATCTTGCTTTTTCACTGAGCCCCACACAATGGAAAGTAAAATCTTAAATAACTTCTGTGTTTATTGTCCGATCTTTTTATAATTTGTAGGACATAACATTGGCTATAAAATGTGTGACCAAACCAAATTGCAAGGTCGTACCTTCAAAAATGCGTTTTTTGAATTTTTGGGGGGATTGGGGGGTGGTATCCAAAAAGTGAAATATTTGTTACATGTGTATGCTATTCGAGATTATACATGCCAAATTAGGAGCCTCTAGCTCTTATAACTTGTAAGTTATAGCCCAAAAACGCTAGTCTGAAATCTAAATTTATCGATAACTTTTGAATGGGTCGAGTTATCTATAAAATGAAATAAACTTGATCTGTCCCGGCACTACGAGAACTTATATTCCAAATATGAAGTCTCTAGCTCTTGTAGTCTCTGATATCCGCGTGTTCATACAGACAGACGGACGGACGGACGGACGGACGGACGGACAGACAGACAGACGGACGGACATGGCTAAATCGACTTGGCTGTTGATACTGATCAAGAATATATATACTTTATATGGTCGGAGATGCTTCCTTATGCCTGTTACATACTTTTGCACAAAACCATAATACCCTTTTACCCATTTTTAATGGGTTCAGGGTATAAAAACATGGGATATATGGCCAAAACCGACTTCGAGTTGTATGGCAGCTATAAGATATAGTGATCCGATCCAGCCGGCTCCAACCAAGGTGATGTCTCTTTAAATAATAAGTATCGGTGCAAAGTTTCATCGCGATAGATTAAAAAACATGGGATATATGGCCAAAACCGATTTCGAGTTGTATGGCAGCTATAAGATATAGTATTCCGATCCGGCCAGCTCCGACCAATGTGCTGTCCCCTGGAATAATAAGTGTCTGTGCAAAGTTTTATCGCGATAGCTCAAAAACTGAGGGACTAGTTTGCATACATACAGACAGACAGACAGACAGACAGACAGACAGACAGACAGACAGACGGACATGGCTAGATCAATTTGTATTGTCATTCTAAGCATACTGGCAGTAACTTTTGGGGGTCTCCGACGCTTCCTTCTATGCGTTACAAACTTCAGGACAAACTTAATATACTATTTTCTTCGAAAAGAGTATAACAAGAATAATTGTTAAATATTTTATTCTACTGGCCTCGTTGTATCCTTCACAAACATTGGCAGTAATATGATACATATGGAACCGAAATGGCTCTGTTGATTCGTGTTTTTTTTTAAATATTGTTCATCGATCTTCCGCATATTATGAAGAGTTTGTGAAGGATAACGCGCTGCCTGCGGCCATGATGCACCCGCCTTTCGTTATGTATTTAGCAAAAATATATTTTTTATTTCATTTAATTCGCATACATAAATGTTTGATTACCGAACGACAAAAAATCTAATAAATATACAAACAAAAACAACAATAAAAATGTAGTAATACAAAGTTTTTAATTATTACATACATAACTTACATTTACAATAAATACTTATTACAATTAATGATGATAACATTCAAATTCGAGACTCGCAATAATTTTTCAATCATAAAAAAAACAAAAGACGATGAACTCAAATAAAAACTTTTGCAAGACATTGCGCAATCCTCAAATTGTTTGTTTTATTTATTTATGGGAATACATAAATTGCTGGGTCTGTCCAAATTGGTTTCGTATCTAAGGTAACAAAGTGCTATTGTGTTAAGTTAATTTTTGACGGATCAACCCAAAGAAAAATGTTTAACTTGAAATGGTGAGTTTGGTCACGACCTATTTAAAAACAAGTGAAGGATTATCTTCGGTGTGCCGAAGATTTTAAACTCTTTTCGATCCTTTAGGCAATTTTCACTCTGCCAGCTGCACTACTGGCATTTTATATGCTGTCAAAAATCGTTTTATCACGTGGTATTAATTTTGTTGCTCTTAGAAATGGTATCATATGAATTACAATTTTTCTTTTGCAATATTAAATTAATTTCCAGTTGTATGGCAGCTAAAACATATAGTGGTCCGATCCGGCTGGTTCTGACCAATGTGATGTATATTTGAAATATAAGGCTCTGTGCACAGTTTTATTCCGATAGCTCCAAAACTGAGGGACTAGATACCATACATACAGACAGACGGACATGGCTGGATCAATTTGTTTTATCATTCTAAGCATACTGGAGGTAACTTTTGGGGGTCTCCGTCGCTTCCTTCTTTGCATTACAACCTTCAGCACAAAGACCTAAACCTAAATCCTAGGTACGTCCATGAGTAAGTATTACAAAAACTGAATTTACAAGCAATAGTTCCTCTTAAAGTTACAGAAACCACTTTCTGATAAGTACAAAATATGTACCTGTGGTCAAAAGAAGAATCTGTGCAGAGATTTATCATCATCGGTGAACGAAGAGTTTGGTTTTAACAGAGAATCCTTCGTCCTGCTCAGGAATATACAAATGTACATATATATAAATATATTCTGAAAAGTAAAGTCGCTTGTTTTGTTTTTAGCATTGTGTATATTTATTGTATACGTATTATAATTTTGTTGTTGCCATTTTCTTTATTTGCTTTTATAATTAATATCTACAACAATCTATATAAGTATGTATAATGGTATATGTATGTATATATATATATATATATATATATATATATATATATATAGCTATGCATGTATATGTATATCAATTTTGGTGATTAAACAATATCATATTAAAACGGAATTTGTATGATCGAATAACATAAATTCATGTGTTTGGCGAATACGAAACAAATATTCTTTTTCACTTAATCGAAAGACTTTTGCGAATATAGTACACAAATACAAATATATTAAAATGTATTTTATAAACAGATTGTTTGTGTAGAATAAGTATATGAATAATCATTAGGATAAAATGTAAATATTTTGAATAAAAGAGGAAAACCAAAGAGAACAAAAGTATAAAAAATGGGCCCTCCAATCAGCATTGAGCAATTGAGAAAATTTTTACTAACTTACATTGAGTACTAACAACAAATGATTCACTGTTTACTTTTTCTTGTTTTTATACAATTTTTACAATATTTAGCTGGGCAACTTGAATAAATTTGATAGAATTTTTGTTCTTTGCACTTTCAACTTAACCTCAAAAGTCTGTAGCTTGTAAAAAAGTGTGCCCAAAGCAGCTACTTGTTTTTGTTTCCCTTGTGTTGTGTAAGGTTTTTGAAATTTCTTGCACAGTAGTAGAAAATGTGTGTGCTGGAAAATGCGCTGCCCGATCAAATGTGTGTGTGCGTGTGTGTGTGTGTGTGTGTGTGGGAGGGATAAGGGTTGGGGAGAACATGTAATATGCATTTGTATGTGGTTGTGTGTGTGTGGGTGTGGGTGTTTGTTGACATTTCGAGAAACTGGGATATTCAGCATTCGGCAGCGATTGGTTTTGGGGGGACGAGGGACGAGGGCGGCAAACTGGAATTGTGACTACTCGTGGGCCAGCTTATTATCATGGTGTATCCTGAGTGAGACAACGCTGGCTGGTGTGGATCGTCTCTCTGGTCGTGCTCCTTGCTCGCTGCTAGTGACAGTGCTCGGTCACGTCCACAATCACCGACTTCTTCCAGCAGAACAGAAAGTAGCCAACGCCGGCGCCTAGCACCACCATCAGACAGAGCCAGACGTTGTACGTCATGAAGATCAGCATGAGCAGGAAGGAGAGCGTCACCTGGAGCACGTGCAGCAGCGTCTGATATAGGTGATTGATAGACAGCATCGTGGGTCTGTGCAACAACACAATGTTCAACATTTAATTAGATCGATTTTATCAACGTCAACTTTCCAGTTGTAACGCAAAAGAAACGTAACTTGTATTAGATTTTATAACAACATAAACAAATTAACATAAAAATAAACAAAATTGGCATAACAAGATGAATTCTGAGCTTAGCTTAACGTTTAGCATTATCTTAATTTTATTGCAGCCTTAAGGCTTCAAAAGTTATCGATAATTGTATGTATATCGCATAAGACACTAAAAGTGGAAAGGGAGAAATACTGAAAATCTTTGCGCTCTTACGAATAAATTAAATATGTACTTAATTTGATATATTTACTACTACAGATAATTCGTGATGCTTGGAGTAAAATAAAATAAATTTCAGTTTTTCTCGACTATTATTACCGAAATAAGTTTTTGGTATGGAATAGCAGATTTCTGAAACTTTTTCATTTGGTGCATTGGTTAGACTCAGTATTATAAAGATTTGTGCATGTATTAGTACTACCATAAATCTAAAACTCTAAAGTCCTACAGTTAATTAATAATTAAGTGCATACGTTTATATTCACAAAATAGTTACAGAATTAGTGTGCAAATTTGGAATGTTCCGCAAGAGTGCAGTTAACTTAGTTACTAACTGATATCTGGACAATCGTCCGTATCAAGTTCTCGGATTGCATATGTATGTAGGTAGCTAGTAGGTAGTAGGTATCAGGTTGCGATTTGTCATCGCCGATCAGACGCAAGTGTTTCGAGCGGACACACTTAAGAGACAGCGCTAATTGGCTGTGGCAATTGCGAATAACATATTGAGATTGAGGTGATTATTACTGACTAGACGCGAATGCAGGTAGAGCTACTGGACGCTTGGGATACTTACGGTTGCTTGTGCACAACTTCGCCAACGTATCTGAGGATATGAGTATTGTTGTGTGGGCACAGTTAACGGTTAACGGTAAACGGGATAGCGGTTTCGTGTGTGTGTTTGTACGAATACAGATGGGGAAGGAAATCAATATCAAATTGTTATCGTTATCGTTATCAATTTGCAAGCGGCGTCGCAAGATTTCATGATTTGTTTTTGTTTGTTTGTTTTTGTTTTCCATAGCAAGTAGCAATATGATTATCATTATTGTTATTATTATAATTGTGATTGGTATTAGATTATTTTGTTTGAAGTGTTGCACATTGGGTAAATATTAAATGATGACAATAATTTACATGAAGGCGCGCGAATTGGATATGGTACAGATGATGGCGCAGAGGCGGAAAGCGTATGATACACACAAGATACGGATATATGTATAACGGTAAACGGTAAACGGTAAACGGTAAACGGCAACGGCAAACGAAAGAAGAGAGAAAAACATATGAAGAAAAGAAAGCATTAGAATTAATATTTACAGAAGACGGCACAGGCACAGGCACAGGCAAAGTCACAGGACGAGCCAAACAATAGAAGCCTTTTCGGAACACGCAACTGAAACTCAAACAACGGCCGCTAGTTGGCACGGATGGAATACTCACTGCACGGGCGAAGGAGCGGCGGCGGCGGGTGGCGGCAGACGCGGTGCCTCCGGATTGCGCTGCGGCCCCGTCACTGGCCGATACTCGAGCAGATTGTAGGTCTTCCAGAAGAGGTACTCGCGATAGTATTTGAGACCCTCGTACAGCAGCGCCAGCAGAAAGATGGCTATCATGGAGCCAACCAGGCCCGCCACCGTGTCAATGTGCCACCAGGAGAACAGTATGGTCTCATTGTAACCAAAGTGGAACTGTCCAAAGAGATCGTTGCGTTTTATATACTGTGCGGGCTGCGGATGGGGCATGCCACTTACCGCCATGGACATCATGTGCTCCATGCCGGTGCCCGTGCCGCCGCCATGATGATGCGACCCGTGTGAGCCCAGGCCGAGATCACCATGTGGCGTCGCCAGCGGCGGACTGAGCGTTGTCGCATCCAGTGCCAGCTGATCGTGGTGCATGCCTGCATGATCGTGTCCGTGCATGGAATGGTCTATCAGTTCTGTCAAGGGTACAATCAATCGAGCTGAATTATTTTCTTATTTTAGAATTTGATCAGGTCTGCGGTCTCAGCAGAGTATCGCTCATTAAACCAATTGTACTTATAAGATTAGATGAGCCATGGAATTCCTATGCATTTTATACATTAGGGCGGGTCAAAATTTATTCGATTTATTTTTATGCCTTTGCGAAGCAAATAGTATATTAACTTTGTGCAAAAGTTGCTAATGCATAGAAGGGCGCATCAGAGACGCCCAAAAGTTACCTCCAGTATGCTTAGAATGATAAAACAAATTGATCTAGTTATGTCCGTCGTATGTATGGTATCTAGTCCCTCAGTTTTTGATCTATCGCGATGAAACTTTGTACAGACACTTATTATTCAAAGGGACAGCAATTTAGTCGAAACCAGCCGGATCGGACCACTATATCTTATAGCTGCCATAATACTCGAAGTCGGTTTTGACTATATATACCATGTTTTTAAAGCTATCGCGTTGAAACTTTGCACAGATACTGATTATTTAATGAGACAGTCCAAGCCGGCTGGATCCGACCACTATATCTTAAAGCTGCCATATAATTGGATGTTGGCTTTGGCCATATATCCGATCTTTTCAAAGCTATCGCCTTCTATTTTCTTGTACACTTGAACTTACTTATTACTCATCAATGCTTAAAATTTCAAAACGATTGGGCCATAAATAGCGAAGATATGTGTTAATACATATTTTGAAAGATCTGAACTGACTCCATTTTTAAACTTCTTAATATTTTATCTAATTTTTTTTTTTTTATAAAATAGCTTGGTTTTAATAATTCAAAAGAAAAATTTCATTTCATATTTTAACAATTCTTAGAAAAAAATGACACGCGAAAACGATTTTTTACAGAATATGAAATTTAAGTGGCTCACCTTAAAGGTGTAATGCTAAATACAAAGAGACGGGCTAGGTATGATAATATTATAGACTTGGCTGATTAAAATATTTGATCGAAATCACCGTTTACAAGAATAAATTCAATGTTTTCCCCATATCTATTGATGTAGAATGCAACTGGCATAGGAAATATCGGTGCAAATATAAACAACTTTTTCGTTTTCAAAGATATCCGGATGTGATTTGATTTAGATAGTGAGTAGGTCTAAAAGCGTATGTGCCAGTTATATCAGTCACCAGTTTTTGATGCTTACCCTAGAATAGGTTTTTTGTTGCTCGTGCCAATTTTTGTCATATGTACATACATACATATATTGCAGCAAAATACCATTTTAAACCGTCTTTCAAAAACTAGAAGATTTAAATAGATTTTTGACCAAAGTTTGTTTCTTTGCCAGTTTTTTCTCCGTAGAACATTTTCCGTGCCTACGATTTTTATTTTTTTTTCAGGCATACAACTGAACCCACTCTAGTATCATCCTTCTTAATTACATATTTGAAAAAAATAATGCTCTGATTTTCATTAGCTGCACATTCAGTTTTGAATATAATACAATTAAAATTAAAACACCTCATTACATTCAATTTATAGCAACAATAACATATTATTGTTTAAATTTTACCAACTACTTATTACATTTCCGTGTAACTGGAATGCGTTATAAGTATGTAGTACTTAGTCAATTTTTGGTACATTTGTACCATTAAAGGCCATCTTAGTCAACTATTTGTACTCACCAACACTGGGTGCGCTGTGGTGAGCATGTGCATCCATTTTGCCTTTGTTTATTGTCCAAATACAAGTCCAAGTGCTGCGATCTAGGGCCGTTTATTATCTGCGGTGAAAGTTGAGTGAACACCAATTTAGCGAAACACAATTAAACACAAAAAAGAGCAAAAAGAAAAAGGGTAACATATCAAAATGTAAAATATATCTGGATTACTGGTTCCCTTTGCCCATACGTATTTCCATTCCCGCTTCCAATCAATTGCCCAACTGACAACTAGAAAGTAATTCGTTCACTTCCAACAATGAAATGACGCAGCACAGTCAAAATACTCGGGTAGTGGAGGCACCTTTCACTCAGCCAGCCAGCAGCTCAAGCTCGGAACGAGCTTAGAAAGTACCCACTGCTCCGCCCCATTGCCAAAGGTCACACATTCCTGCAGCAGTCGCTCAAATAAATTGAAATTCCTCAACATAACTTGGCAGACAGAGAGAGAGAGAGAGAGAGAGAAGCTGGGGTAGTAGTTGAGAAAGCATCCAGCCTCAACCTAACCCAACGATTCGATTATATCTGAATTAAGATGTATGGCTAGCTGTGGAGTGGCGCTGGACCTTGGAATACCCTATATAACTGTCATGAATCGCACTTATTAAAAGCCGATTTTTATACCCTGAACACATTAAAAATGGGTAAAAAGCGTATAATGAAGTTGTGCAAAAGTATGTAACAGGCATAAGGAAGCATCTCCGACCATATAAAGTATATATATTCTTGATCAGTATCAACAGCCGAGTCGATTTAGCCATGTCCGTCCGTCTGTCTGTATGAACACGCGGATATGAGAGACTACAAGAGCTAGAGACTTCATATTTGGAATAAAAGTTCTCGTAATCCCGGCACAGATCAAATTTATTTCATTTTATCGATAACTCGTACCGTTTAAAAGTTATCGATAAAGTTCGATTTCAGACTAGCGTTTTTGGGCTATAACTTACAAGTTATAAGAGCTAGAGGCCCCTAATTTGGCATGTATAATCTCGAATAGCATACAGTAACAAATATTTCCCTTTTTGGATACCACCTCCCAATCCCCCCAAAGTTCAAAAAACGCATTTTTGAAGGTACGACCTTGCAATTTGGTTTGGTCACACATTTTATAGCCAATGTTATGTCCTGAGAAAGATCGGAAAGATCCGACTTTTTTAAGATTTTACTTTCCATTGTGTGGTGCTCGGTGAAAAGCAAGCTAACTGCTTAAACCGCTTGCACTGCTTGAACTGCAGCATGTGTAAGGACTTGGTTCACGGTATCTCCTAGTCGGGCATTCCCGTCTAGAGCACTCTTACTTGTTATATTTCCATAGGATAAGGGTATATCAATAGCGAAACGATTTTCGACCAACTTCAGACTGAAATTACTAATGATATAGTGCACTAGATAATGCAAGATCATTTATACTATTATTGAACCGTAACTGTAAACTGTTTATGTTAAGATTATGAACCCTCTCTTGAAGTTCTGATAATTCGTATTATTCCTACTTATGGTAAATCAAATATAATTGCCTTGCCCTTTTGAGTCCAACGCTTATTAGTGAGTGCACTTGTTCGACTGTATAGAGCTAACGAGTTCACTTGGGTATTATCTACATATGTATTCATATCAGACGTTTATCACACTTCACCACACACCGCAAATGTCGCCTTGGGGCGTGGAAGACGCGTCGCATTCACAATTTCAGCTTGTCTGAGTGTTGTTGTTTTGCAATTTTGGGGGCTACTGCAATGAGGGAATTTCGGACTGAGGCGCTACACATTCTGGATTGTTTTGTTTTTCTGTGTTCGCATATCAGAATGGCAGACAAAAAAAAAATGATAAGGTGCATTAGGGGCTGCTATTTGTTTGTGGTTTGGTTTGTTCTTTTTTTTGAGGGGAAGCGCGCGGATTAGATGCAATCAGCGCAATATGCACGACTATGTCAGGCACAATTTGCAAAGAGGGTATATACTATCAAAGGTATATGTATCAAAGGTCATATATTTATGGTAATTGGGTTTGGGGCGTGATAATACATATGGGGAATTACCATTCAACTTTCAATATACTAGGTAATACAGTAGTCGCTTGACAATAGAAACGCTTCAGTTCCAGAGCTGATAATAATATGTGTACATTTCTAATATCCGGAAGTACCATGTTTCTGTATTAAATATATAAAATAATAATTGTAGCACATAGCAATTGCAATTTAATTTAAAGCACTAAATTGAACAAAATTGCCAGCTAATTTTCAATGCCCATTGAATTTGCATTTGGATTTGTCTGCCTGATTATGTATGCAAAAAAAAAGTATTCTAAATACTATGGTTGAAAAGTATGCCAATTTCAGATGAATTCTAATTTGTGAGCGACCGCATTTAGTATTTGCTATAACTATTGTTTTTAACTCTCTTTCGCTCCCTACGCCTCTAGTTTTATACAATCGCAGATAAGCAATACATGAGTGCTAGTTCTTGTTTTTTAATCAACGATCACTAAACAATGTGCACAAAACATTGTAATGAGTTGTGGGAAATGCCAGTATCGTGTCTCTCTCTCTCTCTCTCTCTCTCTCTCGCTCTCTCGCTCTTAGATTTTATCTCAGTCTGAAAACAAAGTCAGTTTCAACGAGCCGGTTTGAACTACATGTTGAAATAGATCTGTTTGCTGGGTTAGTAGACGCAATTCAATAAAAGTGAAACAAATCCACGAATTGGCAAAAAACCTGCCCCTCTGAAAGACCCCATTCCATGAGTCAGTCACGAGCCACTCTCTGTATCCGGGGTATAATAGAAGACAAAAAGCTAACTGAGAAACGAGTTCCGAATCGCATTCTACATGCGATGCAAGCAAACCACAGCGAACGCAGCTGTCCATAAAAGCCATTCGGAATCAGCTTAGTATTATTTAAATGTATATAAACAATAAAAAGCATTTGAGGTTTTCGAATTTTGCTCTGCGTATGTATGTGTGTGTGTGTGTGTTGCCAAAGATAAGGCAAATCGGCATTAGAAAGCCCTCAATCGCACAATTTGAATCTGAAGCGTAAACTACATTTTCCACTGACCCCATAATATTATTTGTCCATGTGTAACTTATGGCCCATAACGGCTTTTCATCATTCCATACGCCTGTTCAGAGCTAAATAGTCGTTCACCTTGTACGCGGTAAAGTCTTGTTAACTGGTCTAACTGGCTAACTGGCCACAACTGAATAGCTTGGCCAGTCACAACAATCAAAAAGAAAACTCACCACAAACCAAAACTTAAGTATTTTGTTAGTTACTTGCTATGTGCAGTGTAACGATAGATTCGATTAACAAATAAACGTGTAGCTCGGATTTCCCAGCTAAAGAGTCACAGGTTCGAGTCCCTGGTTGCCGTATGACCTTATTTTTCTCTGGTTGGTTTCAAATATTCTTGGCTATATACACATTATTTATATTTAATTATAAAAGATATCAACTAATTTCTTTTAATATTATTTATGTACTTCTATATAATACGTATAAAATATCACTGTGTTTCTGTAATTTGGAATATAGCACAAGCTAATCTTAACATATCCGATATGGTTTTCGCTCAACTGCAATACATATTTAAAGCAAATAAAACGTTAATAATTAATAGCTCAACAATAAAGTGGTTTTCTTTTGTGCAACCATTCTTATTTAGTACATACTTAATAACATAATCCCAATTATGTGAGAAACAAAACTTAACTTATACTAAAGCCCCCGATATTATACATGAAATGTATGTAAAACTTGTGTAAGCAAGGCATATAATCAAAAATCCATAGGATTCTCCATTCGACATATCTTTAAACTATAACGTAACTTGGTGCTCCTTCATTGACTAGAACAGTTTGACCACTCATTATTCAATTTATTACTATACACTATGTACTTGGGAAATAATCCTCAGTATAGCTTATCACAAATTCAGTTACACGTAATTCTGTTATAGTTTTCATCAAACAAAGGACTAGAAACGAAACTTAAAAATACGTTGACAGGACTCGCACTTGCCCCAATGGCCCAGTTGACGCATTTTGGCCAGGAAATAACGCTCAAGATTTACGGCACAGCGATAATATTCGGTGTCCGAGTCATTGTAGGAACGACAATTGACAAAGATGCGCCTTATGTCAGCCATGAACCTGTGACGGGTCTTGTAGTGGCCGTTCTTCAGGCGCTCGCCCGCTGTCTGCAGATCCATGGGATGCTTGATGTGGTCGTAGTAATCAGGCACCTGGGATGCCTTCACGGGTTCGAGGAATGGCCAGGCCGATTTATGGCGACGCAACGATTGCAATATTTTGCCGAACGAAGTGAAGTGGATGCGAGTCACAGGCGTCTTCCTGCCGATCTGCTTGCGGCCTGGTCGCGATTCAGCGGATATGGTGCCGCCGTTCTCAGAACATGCCAGACGCGGACGCACCGCGGCCTGTCGTTGACCAAGTAGAATAGCGCAATGATTGCATACTGCGGCTTGGAGCTTTGTGCTCGCAATACTGGATTGCAGATCGCAGTGCATGAGAGTGGCGAATTCGCACTTCTTGATGAGGCCGTCATAGATGGCAAGTGGCAAGCGAATCTTCTTGGTGAAGCCCTGCTTCTTGAAAAACCCGATGGCATTGCAGTCGGCATAGGTGAGCAGATGCTGTATGCCCTTGTGTAGGCTGTGCTCCCTCATCCGAGTCATCAGCTGACTACCGAACCCCCTCAACTGCACCTTCGGAGCGATGGCACAAAACACAATCTCGTTGAAGCCTCGTTCCGGAAACGAACAGAAACATATGCCCCCAATTGCCCGCTTGCGTTTGACCACAGTCAGGGTCTGGTGCTGCGGATCGCGCACAATCTGCTTGACATAATCACGCGTCATCCCGGGCAGCTGCTGGCGAAAAATCGACTGCAGAGTGCGTAGATACACCACCGTTTGCTTGTCGTCCTGCTGCTTGTCAGATTTGCGTATAATTAGGAACTCGACGACACCCTGCTCCTCCTCGGCCCTTATGCCACCGAAGTGCGGTATATTGTGGGCATTCTGTGCCTCCGTGTTGCGTGAGTTAGTGGACTGTGATACGGCCTGCATGGCATCTAATCCTTCCCGCACGGGCGAATCGTTCTCGGCATCAGCGTTAGTTTGTGTGCTCAATCTTGATCGCTTTCTGAGCGATTCGCCTAGCAACTGCTTGAGTGCCTGACTAGTTGAATCGCTTCTTTTCATTTTGCTTCGCAATCATTGCAATGATTCAAACATAAAAACAAAAGTATTATAATTAAAGTGATTGTTTTGGAAGCAAAAACTATCTTCGAATTGCGTCAACTACTTATTACTTATAGCATGCTGGTTTTCAATATTTACTTAAAAGCTTAAATGTTGTGGTAAATTTGCCTCTTGCACATTGTGCAACAATCTCCATACAAGAGATCAGAAATCAGGCAAATGGCAAACGGGTAACGGGTATTTTATTTGTTTGAATTCGCTAAGCGAGCTGCAACAAAAAAAAAAAACGTTTTTGTATCTCCCTTTGAGAGTGACTTTCTCGCGCAAAAAGACTTTCCTTTTCAGCTGGATACATTAGCAGAGATTAACAGCTTTGAAAGCTTGTCTTATTTATGTATATTTATGGCCAGTGTATGCACATACACATACACATACATACAAATATTATTTGATAATGCTCATATAACTTTAGTTTTTGCTTAAAATAAATGCATTTGCATATGCAAGTATCAATAAATATCATACAAACAAATTTAATTTTATAATTACTTAGCCCCTTAGAAGTTATGGTTTACATATGTACATATAAAGCGCCTGCAACTCATTTGCAGTTTTTGTAGGGGACATATTTAATCTATTGTGCATCGCAATGCAAACACTTGTAATCGTTTTTTATGCGCAAACTTGTTTGAGCAACACTGGGAAGAGAGAGAGAGAGAGCGCGATAGAGAGTGAGTGTCACTCATCAACAGTCGGAGACTGTGATTGGTGTATGTGTTTGTTAGTGCGTTCGTTGCAGGTGTATATGTATGTGTGTGCGTGTGTTACGTCACAGTGCGCGCTACATTCGAGTTGCGAGACAATTGCAAAGATTGCGCGATGCGATCTAAATTCGAAATCGATCACAAAGCAAAAAGATTTAAATACCAACACCAACACACACACGCACGTGAGGACTGCGACTGTATGTGTACGTGTGAATGCATATAACTGTTAAATGGCGAATCAACTGATTAACGAGCGTGGCAGCCCCCGCTGATAAACGAGTGCCCCGCACGTATTTCTGTATGTTGATAAGTGTTGTATGAAAAGCAACTACAGCAACAATTACATATTGTTATTGTGCACACACGCACACTTGTACTTACTGCACTGCACTTTCCGGGCGCGACTGCGACTGCGACTGCTGCAAATGCGTATACGATTACGGATACAAAATAAGCCGGTACACAAAAACTGGGGGGAATGTGTCGAGCTGAAACAGAGATCAGCTATGAATAAGCTACTGCGATGTAATATTTGTGGAAGTGGAATCACTACTTGAGTACAAAAGCACAAAATCACTATCGTAGTTGCGTTGAGAGTCATATCATAACGGCTTGACAAAGAAGCTGACTGCCCGGCTCTGACAACAAAAACAAAGCACATCAGTGAGATGCACAATCAGAACAGCTGTTCATAACGGCATAATTGAGCAATCTATCTGAAGCAATGACAACGACGTCGACTGCTTGCAGGTGGTCCAATCATTAGCGTGACAACAATGTTGACTGCGTCCACTTATGCACTTTGTTCATTTTATACACAACATAACTAAAAAAAAATTAAATGCAAGCAAAACCGCACACTGGCAACTTTCGTTATTTAATCACACAATTAACGTGTTTTTATTTGCGCGTGTGTGTATTGGAGACTTATGAACCACTTTGTTGCACTATCAGTCTATAATTGAGTTATTGTTTATTTTATAATACTGCGTTATTTACTTCTTTTTTCCGTTTAATAATATTGGAAGAAACAACGAAAATGCGCACGTCCGCCCGCAGACAACTTGTTCGCACGATTAAAGTATCACCTACTCCAAGACACCGTTGTTGACATCGATTGCCGAGCTTTTTGCAATGCAAATCGATAGTTTTTCTATCGAGTGTTTTACGCATATCTGATACTGCTATGTGTGGTACGCATCATATTGTAAACAAAACTCTCTTAAGACCAAAATTATGCAAGACCTATCATATTTTATAAATACCATAATATTATGTCATAGCAATTGTAAATAGTATAAATAAATACATATAAAACAGCTGGCAAGTGTGTACACAGCTGGTCAGAGTTAAGCACGGAGTGTGTATACACTGCCGCAAGAGTGTGCACCTAACCGATTTAGTTTGTTCACTATTTATACGCAGTAAATATACCGAAAACGTTGAATATTAAAGGCCAAGGTGTGTAAATTATTAATTTATTACTCGTTTCTTGTTCTGATATTATTCTCTTGTGCTTAGCACATACATTTGATATACACCAGCTGCTGCGCATCCTAGCGAACAGTCAAAACAAAAACACGTGCACCCGCAGCTGCAAGCAAAACAAATCAAATTTATTTCAATTTACCAAGTAAATATCCCAAAACCGCTGCAAGATGGGTATGGTACAGAAGCGTAAGAAGATGCACTATGGCGACACGCATCTACAGCGTCGCTGGCGTGTGCGCAACCGCCGCCGGGATCTCGATCAAATCGACGATGATATGCGCACTCGCAGCGCTGAGCTGATCAACCAGGGCGTGGATCTGGAGAAGCCGGGATTTGCGCAGTTCTATTGCGTGCACTGTGCTAAGTACTTCATCGATGATGTGGCCATGCAGGCGCACTTTCGCACCAAAGTGCACAAGCGCCGCCTCAAAGCGCTCGAGTTGGAGCCCTACACCATCGAGGAGTCAGAGCGGGCTGCTGGCCGCGGCAGTTTCCAGAAGGCCAAGAAACGCGTGATCGAGACGCAGCCAACCAAGGATGACGTAAAGGCGGGCAAACGCATCAAAGTCGAGGAGAAGCCAGAGTCCAGCCAGCCCATGGAAGATGACACGCCCACAACGTCCGCTAAAGTGACCCGAAAGAGAGCCAACAAAGTAAAGACCTAAAGCAGACAACAATCTTCTCTTTAGCTTAATAGACTCCTTGTTTTTATGTATGTAAACTTCTTCAAATGTAAATATCATGTGCTTAGCTTGCGAAAACATGATAGCCGATGTAAATCTTTACATCACAAAAAACAATGTAAGCTAAATATACATACGTATGTTACATTACAAATTTGTGCACTCCTTTTAAAAAGTGGACGCTCCGACGTTCCTAAATAACGTTTTTGTAAAATTAACACTGAAGCACTCTAAAATATGTTAAGCTGAGCATACAACATATTGAGTTGTTTAATCGACAAGAAAAATGTGGTTGCAACAGTTATTAAACCGCAAACTTGGCATCGAGTTTCAAATAACTTACGTTATGCATACGCAAGTCCTATTCAATTGAGTTGCATGAGAAACCTATTTAGAAAACAAATTGTGATGTAGGACGCAAACCACATAAAACTAAGATTTTCATTTATTTCCGTTTTTTCTTCACTTTATTATGGGCAAATTTGACACTGACGAAAATCTGGGCAAGCTGGGCAAGATGCAAAAAAAACAAGTTGCTCTAGTCTAGTCTAGATACCCTGAACCCAGTCCTTACATTCATTCCCACTAAGCAATCAATGTACATACATGCAAGCAGTGCAAGCAGTTCAAACAGTAAGCTTGCTTCTTCACTGAGCCCCACACAATGGAAAGTTTAGTCTTAAACACCTTCTGTGTTTATTGTCCGATCTTATTGATACGTGTTCTTTTTCCGACGAGCTCAATTTCAGTAGATTTAATTCAAAACGAAGAAGGAAGACTATTTTGTATACTCCATACAATCGCATATAGGCGATTTCATCAACATCATGAGCACAATCACTATCCAACAAGATGGGGACAGAAACCACACCTCCAATCTTCTCCAGAACTGGCTCTCCGTGCAGCAACATACAAACAACATAGCGTCTTCTGATTCGTTCGCTAACTATTCCTTGAGAAAAATTCAACTCATTTAATATTTAGAATTTAAGCCAGCAACACAAGTGTCGCTCCAATTATGCCCAAGCGTAAAAAACCATTTTTGTTTGTTTCTTTTGAAATTGCAAGGTATAAATATAATTTCTTGTATCAAGCTACTCATTTCTCACTTGGTTGAGCTGCCTATGTACATATATTGTACAAGTCATTTTTCGTACATATGCCATTTGCATTAAAAACTATTCGAAATATACATGTACATTGTACAAACTACATACAAATATCATACAACAGAACTGGCTGCTGCTTTTAAGTAATCTTAAGTATGCTTACTTGTTTTCAAGTAAATTGCATTTAGAGCCGCTCCGACAAAAAAAAAAACAATTTGATGTGTATAAGTATATGTATAAATTTAATGTATGTATTTTTGGTGTACATAGAGTGGTGTTGATCGAAAACCAATCGAAATTGATTTGGATTTTGAGTATAACTATTTTTTGCATTGGTGTTTTATTTTTTGTTTTTAAGTATTTGCGACCGAGGGCGGCAATTTGAGTTTTCGGTTTTTTGTTGTTGTTTGTTTGTTTGTTTGTTTGTTTGTTTTGTGATCCCTTTTCGTAATCCTCTGTTAAGATATGCATGGTGCTGGATGATAACTGGGCAGTGTGGATGATGATGATGAGCATGAAGATTTCTATATATATATATATGTGTGTGTTTGTGTGTGTGTGTGTGGATGGATGGATGGTGTGTGTGGGTGTGTGTGTGTTTATACATATATACAAAGCTAGACACTGGTGTGAAAAAAAAATATTACATTCTAGAGGCTGTTAAAAAGGGGTCTCGACTAGTTTTCACAATTTGTTTAAAGTTGTTGAACGCAGCTGCTCAGCAGTTGCAGTTGCAGTTGCAGCGTCTGCTCCTCCTGCTACGCCAGCTCCTGGTGCTGCAGCTTTGGTGGCGCGCCTGCGCGTCGCTTGCTTCGGTGGCTCGCTGCTGCGCACTTTGGCAGCCGTCGCTGCCGTCGCTACCGCCACATTCGCTGGCTGATCCATGAAGAACGGATGCTTGAGCGCCTCTTCAGCGGTGATGCGACGCAGCGGATTGACCTCGAGCAGGCGACCCAGCAGATCGTAGGCGCTGGCCGGAAAGCATTCGTACGGCTCGAGCGGCTCCGTCACGTAGTCACTCACATCGCACAGGCAATTGAAGAAGTATTGATCACAGTTCTTGCACACATCGATGCGGCCGTCGGCGGGCTCGTGCTTGCGCACCATCTGTGGATCGCTGAAGATCAGGCGGTGTCGGAAGCGCAGGCACAGCTTGCGCAGATTCAACGGCTTCGAGCGGTGGCTAATTGTCACCATGCGCTCCAGGGCCAAGGCCGTTTTGCGGATGGCCCGATCGCCAAAGATGGTGACGATCTCGGCCAGCGCCACGAAATCGTTGGGCGCCTTGAAGAACGGATACACCGATGAGAGTATGGACATGAAGATGACGCCCGCTGCCCAGACGTCCACGGCAGTTGTCTGATCCGCATACTTGAGCAGCACCTCCGGCGGGCGATAGCCGGGCGTGCCCGCCCGCGACGCGTGCACCTCCTTCTTCATCAGGCAGTTGAGGCAGACGGACGGATTGGCAAAGCAAAAGCATTTGCCGCCGTTGACAGCGCCGCCAGCCGCAGTTCCAGCTCCAGCGCCAGCCGTGCGATTCGTGTTGTATTTGCTGCTACTTGCTGCAGCTGTTGCAGCACTTTGCTCCGGATGTGCCTGTGCTGCAGTTGGTGCTGTTGTAATTGCTGCTGTTTCGGTCTGCTGCTGCTTGGCATCATCGGTCCCTTTGGCGCTCTGCGCTATCTCATTGACCGGCTTGAGCGGCATCTTGTTCCAGTTGCTCGACGCTGTCTCGTCGACGAGTCGCATGCGCTTCACAGCGCCTCCGAGTGCTGCCTCCGAGGGAGTTGCTGCCGGCACCACCGGCATCTGTTGTTGCTGCTGCTCGCGCGGTCGCTTGCTGTTGTGGGGCATAATCACGGTTCCGGATGCATTGCATCTGAATGCCACCTGGAGCTGCTGCTGCTGATTGTTGGACGCATTCACGTTCACGTGCTGGGCGAGCCCAAAGTCGACTAGCAGAAACTGACCCTGGCGGCGATTGTACAGAAAGTTGCTCGGCTTCACGTCGCGGTGGATGACGTTGAACTTGTGCACGTGACCCAGCGCCAGCAGTAGATTGCGCATGTACAGGCGTATCTCCGGCACGTCCATCTTGGTGTAGAAGTCGTGGAAGCGGTCGTGCGGCATGTAGGGCATCACGAAGGCAGCGGATGCCTCGCAGCGCAGACAGCAGTGGATGCCGACGACGTTGTCGGTGCCGCTGCAAGGAGAACAAAGCGAAACAGAGCCGAGATTAGAATTAGTTGAACAATATCATTGCCTCTAATATTATCTATTATTGTTCGATGACAAAACTCTCGACTGGAAAGCGAACTATTCGACCGGGAATCCCCAATAGTATATGCGGGAATCTCCCTGTGGTTAGGGGATCAACTCAATTACAGGGTCAAAAAAATCAGAGTTTTTTTACTCGTCTAGTAAATTCATGTAGATTATGGCTGGAAAGCTTGAGAGGGTAATTCAAAGTAGTTTACGAGCTATGATCACGAGAGCGAATAACTCTTCCATACGATCGTTAAAACCACACAGCTGGATTTTCAGTTACTATGTTTTTGAGATTGATTACGAAATAGCTAATAACTTTATCGACAAAAAACTAAAGCGGCATTTTTAAACTATTGATTACTTTGTAGAATTAACCATAGCACAAAATTATCACCAACCAACGAATTAAATTTGCAGTAGTAAGTAGTAGTAAACTAATCTATGCATATTTTGCATTTATTATACATGAGCGTTTCCATGGTGTCGCTCCCGGAACGTTAAACTAATTTTAAGTAAAAACCAGGCAAAAAAAAAAGGTTTTTTCTGACAACAGTCTTAACTTATAGCTCTCAAGTACTCCTATAATAGGTGCTATGAGCTTGATTTTATGACATTTTTTTGGAGATATTTGCAAAAAAAAACAAGTGGAGAAGGATTATCTTCGGCGTGCCGAAGATTAAATACTCTTTTCGAACCTTAAAGCAATTTTTACTATTTTTCCGTGACTGCTTATTTAATTCGCAGATATTAATGTCGCATACATATACCCCTACATATAAAATAAAATATATAAAGGTATTCATGTAAACAGGGACGTTTCACTATCCGCAGCTCGTGGACGCGTCCCTTAGCATTCATAAGTGCTACCGAATTGAACAATATACAAGTTTCAGTTTTTCCAAAAGTCAAAACTACATTACATATGTATACTACAATATACATACCAAATTTTGTGCCTGTTGCTCTTATACCTTTCAAGGCTGCTGTCGGAAATTGAATTGTCATAAAACTTAATCTGAACATACGAGAGCTTATATTCAGAATTTGAGATCCATATTTTTTTTCGCGTGTCATTGGTTTTGCCAATGAATTTAAATTTTTCTTTTGAATTATTCTATTAAAGCTACTTTATGTATGAAAAAAAAATTAGAAACAATTTAGGAAATTGAAAATAAATGAATTTGACTACAGCTATTATATATTTGAAAAGAAGAATAAGAAAAAATGAAAATAAATGACCAGTCGCCGCTGGTTTCGAACCCAGGACCTCTCGCTCACCAGTTCGCAACTTTACCCACTACGCCACAAGCCGTTTTGATGATCGCTGACAAAATCCCTTGAAGAGCAGACTGTCAAAAGCTTTCTTGTTTTGCTTTGTACTGCTTACACCAAGCAGTTTTAAGAATCGCTAACAAACTCGATTTATACTGAGCTTTTGTTTTTTCGCGTGGCATTGTTTTTGTTCTAAGCCATTGAAAGCAAATTAATTTGATTACAGTTATATATTTGGAAGGAAGAAAAAGAAAAAAGTATTAAATTAATAATCAGTCGCCGCCGAGGCTCGAACTTGCGAAACCTGCGTTCGTTAGCGCGGCTCTTTACGCCATACGCCACAAACCGTTTTGATGATCGGTGACAAAATACCTTGAAGAGCAGACTATCAAAAGCTTTCTTGCGCTTGACTTTGTTTGCTCAGACTATCAAAAGCTTTCTTGCGCTTGACTTTGTTTGCTCATATGCACCTGTTTTTTCAAAATATTTAATGACGCATATCTTCGCTGTTTATGACTCAATCGATTTGCGATTTTACCCATCGATGAGTTATATGGATGTTCAAGTGTACAAGGAAATTTAAGGCAATTGCTTTGAAAACATCGGATTTATGGCCAAAACCGACTTTGAGGTGTATTGCAGCTATAAGATATAGTGGTCCGATCCGGCCGGCTCCGACCAATGTGCTGTCCCCTTGAATAATAAGTGTCTGTGCAAAGTTGCATCGCGATAGCTCAAAAACTGAGGGACTAGTTTGCATACATACAGACAGACAGACAGACAGACAGACGGACATGGCTAGATCAATTTGTTGTGTTTTTATAAGCATATTGGCAGTAACTTTTGGGGGTCTCAGACGCTTCCTTCTATGCGTTACAAACTTCAGGACAAACTTAATATACTATTTTCTTCGAAAAGAGTATAAACAAAGTCTCACGGGACAAATATATATGTAAATGGTTTCCGCGGCCAACAATTCAAGCGCCGATAAGCGAAACCTGAGGCCATATATCAATGTAACTAATCTTAGAATGTTCTGTATTGATTTCTATTGAAAATGGTTTTGATTTCACCCAAAAAATATTTACACTTTTTTTTAAATGTCGTAATCTTTCCATTGTGATATTAATGTTGTTTCTGTTGCTGTTTTACGAAATTATTTATAAACAACCTTAGTAAAAATGTTTTTAAGTCAACTGAAGTATTAAATGTATTAGTCTCGACATAATAACAACGAACTTAACAAAAATTTGTAGTATGAACAAAATAAACAAGTGTTATATTACTGGGCAACATTGTTTTGTATAATCAACTAGGCTTGAGAATAGAAATTTGTTATAAACTGAGTGCGGCTCCCGGCAAAAAGATAAATATTTATCAAAAACATAAATAAGATTTCGTAATTTTAATCAAGAAATTTATAAAAAAAGAATTCTCACTCATGACAGCAAACGACTTTGTAGCTCCTGCCAACCAAGCTAAAACAAGTATGGAAGGATTATCTTCGAGCCTTTTGGCAATTTTCAGAAGGTTATATTTTCATTATAAGTATGCTATAAAATTTTCCACGACTGCTTATTTAATTTGTTGGTGACACTCTTGCACAAATATGCCTCTACAAGAAAAGTAATTCTATAAAAGTATTAATGTAAACAGGGACGCTCCACTATCCGCATCCCGTAGCATTCTGCCGATTCTCAGGATGGACGCGGTATTTTTTTGTATCTAAATATTTAAATTTTGAAAAATATTATTTTATAGTTTTCTAAATAAACAAAGGCACACTGTATACTCGAAATAACATGATTACGTAGTTTAATATCATTTGTATGGCAGCTATAAGATATAGTGGTCCGATCCGGCCGGTTCCGACTAATGTGCAGTCCCTTTGAATAATTAGTCTATGTGTAAAGTTTCATTGCGATTGTTCAAAGCCTGAGGGACTAGTATCCATACATATATACAGACAGACGGACATGGCTAGAACAAGGCGATCAAAATATGCGGTAAGGCAATGCAAAAACTTTGTTATTTACTATCGCATTGTTTCTTATGCACTTTTTTTTATATTCTCTTTACCTTCAGAAAGATTTTTAGAGAGCAAGAGTCAATGCATAATGTCTCTCTTTATAATCTTTTATCAAAACAAAACATGCCAAAACAAAACCTTACCCAAATGATAAAAATTGCGCTTGCGCGACTTTGCATTCGAATATCTCAAGTGCGTTTTGAAGACCTTTAATTTTTTTAAGTTAGTAAAATTTCACTACGAAAATATGATAAAACAGTGTTTTCAAGAACTTTTAATTTTTTGGTGGATGGCAGATCACCATGGTGGATCTTGCCGTGGAAATGCTCATATACAAAATAGATAAATCTGTCCACAGATTAAAAAAACCAAGAGTGCTCTAGTCGAAAGTGCCTGACTAGGAGATACCCTGGACCTTACAGTCCTTACATTCATCCATACAAACACACACATGCTGCAAGCAGTGCACGCAGTCGAATCATTTAGCTTGCTTCTTAACTGAACTCCAAAATATGGAATGGTAACTATTGAACAACTTCTGTGTTTATTACCCGATCTAATTGCAATTTTTTGGGCACAAACCGGGCAATGAAATGCTAGATCATAACTTCAATTGGTGAAATACTTGTTACATGTGAATGCTATTCGAGATTGTACATGCCAAATTTGGGACCCTAGCTCTTGTAACTTTTAAGTTATGGCCCTAAAACGCTGGTCTGAAATCTAAATTTATCGATCACTTTTAAACGGGTCGAGTTATCGATATAATGAAATAAACTTGATCTGTCCCGGGACTACGAAAACTTATATTCTTAAAATATGAAGCCTCTAGCTCTTAAAGTCTCTGATATCCGAGTGTTCATACAGATGGACGGATGGACATGGCTAGATCGACTCGGCTGTTGATACTGACCAAGAATTTATATGGTCGGAGATGCTTCCTTATGCCTGTTACATACATTTGCAAAACTTCATTATTCCCTTTTTACCCATTTTTAATGGGTTCAGGATATAAAAATAAAAAAATCTATGGCACACCAAAGATATTTCTTCTCCACTTGTTTTTCTTGGCATGTGTGTTTAAATGTAGTAAAATCTAAAAACTTTACAATTTGTTTACCCCGGGGATTGAGTTGACCTAAGAAGGTTGTCTCCTCCAGTTTTTCTATTTTAAGGATTGGTCTTGAATGTGACTCAATGGATGTCCATCACAGTGTCCATATAGCAATTAAGAGACATTTGCTTCTGGCAGCAATCCGTTTCCAACTGTTAAATCTGCCAAGGTTACTTGTGGGGCAGAGTCCTGATTTTCGTCTTTAACTATGTGACGTCTCAGATTTCAGGAGGAGATACCCACGAGAACGAGAATATATATTCCAAATTTGTTGTTGTCCTTTCTCTTCCTTACGCAGTAGCAATTATTATATTTGCACAACTTCATCATATCGTTTTTTCAACAATTTTCAATTGGTACATGGTAGAACAAGAACACGAAACGCCTACAAGAACTGATATGAGTGCCAGAGTTTAGTTAGCATTCGGCTAATGTGTGAGTTCCCGTGATATCACTTTAGAAGCCTATTAACAGGGCTATAAATAAAATGAAATAAATGTGGTAGACTTTGCTGTTAATTAACGCTGCATTGACTAGTGAGAACAAATTATATATTTAGTGTCGACTAAAAGCAGTCGACACAGGAAAATAATACAAATTATGAACTAATATCAAATTGGACAATTAGCGTTTAATTGAAAATTCACATTATCTGTGTGCATTTGCTGCAAGGAGAATAAAAACTTGAACGTTTCAATTCCTGCTTCAACTTAAAGCCTTGTTCGAGTGCTCAAGCCAGGCCAGTTAAGGCAGGAGGGCGCCCACGCCGATGGTCTCGATGGGCGAACTGACGTCACAGCAATGATTGGTTGGCATAGCACACTGCGCACGACCCAATCCGCATCCCCGAGTCATAATTATCAACGCTATGACGCAATTGGGCAGCGGAATTTGCGCAAATTGAATAGAATGGAGAAAGATATACACAGAAACAGATGTGCCCAGCGAGCGTGAGAGGGAGGGAGGGGGGACTGACCGGCCGGCCGGCCGACTGACTAATGTCATATATGTATGTACCATATGTCTGTATGTATGTACTGTGTACTATGTGTAGCCACCCATTCGCCCACCTTGCCGACCCACGCAGAGAGCGTAGCTCTCGTTCTCTTTCCCTCTCTCTCTCCCTCGCTTGCCAGAGCAAGTCAATCCCTAACGGAACTCAAGTCAGCGACTGCCATTTGGTATTTGGGCTCTTTTTGGCGATAACCTTGCTCAAGGTAGTTCAAAGCGGAATTGGACGGTTGTTCTACATACGTCATCGGCCCAGTCAGATAGATACATATACATATTTTTGTATATGTACATACAATGCATTGAGATGTGTGACTGTGTGTGCGTGCGACTTATCTAATCTCAGCTAAGCAGCACAACGCGACTATCGATAATATGCAAGTGTCCAAGTGCGTAATCGATAATTATTGGAAGTCTACGCACAGGAAGGATATGCGTATTCGCAATTCGCGTTAAAAAGCAATTCAACACTTTGTGCAGATCTATCAAAGCACATATATCTATATATACGCATGTACATATATAAACACAAACAATATATTCATGGACATACATACATACATATTCATGATTTGTAAACAAACGTTACACGAGCAAACCAAATGACAAACAATGGCGAGCGAGCGAGAGCGAGAGAGCGCGAGAGGCGTTCATGTAACTGAGAAGGGAGGCACGTGAATGGTGTGTGAAAGTGCAATAAACGTTGGGGCAATGGCAATGGCGAACAGCAACGGCAACTTAAATAATTTGCAATGACGTATGTACGTAGGCACGTAGAATGGATGAGACGTCTACGGCCAGCGGCTGACGTCGTTCGTGACGCTGTTAACGGTAAAGACGGCACAGCCGACACACAAATCATCAAGTCTTTCTGTTTCACTTTGCCTCGAAATGATGATTGAATATTTGATATTTGATATTAAGATACATACCCCATATCGGTCATGCATTGCAGCTCCTTCATAATGCGATCCGGGTGGCTGGTGGGTATGTGATGTTTGATCGCAAACTTGCGCCGCATGTAGTCCGGCAGCTGCGACTCCCGTTTGAGCGTTGCCAGCAGCACGGTGCTGAAAGTCCCATTGCCGATGCGACTCTGCACATCAAATATCTGTCCAACGTCCGGAATGCGTTGCAGCAGATCGCTTATGGCCTCTGCAAGTCGAGCATAATTATTATAAATGTGTATTTAATTACGTTTTCCAGACTATTTGGCAATCTGGCAGCACACTCTTTCCAATAACCCCCCTCCACAATCCTTCCAAATTCGAACGTTTCTTTTTTTTAAAATAATTTTTGTACTAAATATGCCCAATTTGGGCATATACAATTTTGTGTAATAACTGATATATAATGCAGGCAATATGTAACATACATATATGTATGTACATATGCTTTTAAAATAAAAAACTAGCAAAAATCATAAGTTTAATTCACATTTAAAGACGTTATCCTCATTTGTCAAAATGATACAATTTTGTTGCTTCCAATTTGTGGTACAAACATTTCTTTATCAAGTGGCAGCCGTGTACGAACGAAAGTTGTGCACAAAAATAGATTTGAAAAGGCAGAGACAAACACAGACACACACACAGGCTCAATTTTCAGTGGGGCCATAGCTAAAAAGTATTAAATATATACTATGTATGCACATACATACATACATACACACATATATACATATACAATATTTAAAAATGGTTGCCTACCTTCGCTTTTGTTACGCGGCTTCGTCCTAATGGCTGCCGTCGAGTGTTGTTCAGCTGCCGGCAACACTGACGGCTGTTTCTGTAGCTTCGCATTGCTGTTATTGTTATTGTTGTTGTTGTGTTGCTGCTGCTTTTGATTTACTGTTGTTGCTGCCGCTTTGGTGCGCGTTGTAGTTGTCGCCGGTTCCTCCTGTCGCGCACTCGGCCAGGAGTGCACGCCACTGCTGGCGCTCTGCAGTACGTTGACGCTCATGCCCTGAAATGTGGCTGCTAGTTTGGGACTGGAGTTGCCACCCGCTGCAATTGTTGCATGCGTATTGATGGGCTGCTGTTGCTGTTGATGATGCGGCTTATTGCTTATGCGCTGCGCGAAAAGTTTGTTGGCAGCTGGCGCAGCAGCAGCAGCGACAAGCATGTAGTCGCAGCCGCCGGAGGCGGAGCCGGAATTAATGCGCTTATCCATTGTCCAGGCGTCGTTGGAAGGGCCCAGAGCAGCATCGGCCTGAGTTGGGTGGAGGGAGCTGGGAATTCTGTTGCAGTTTGTCCGGTTTGTTCCGCTTGTCGCCGGCAGTGCAGCTTACGATTTTCCTGTTTTTGTTAAAACTTTTGTGTATCGCCGCCCTCTTTTGAGTGTGTAGGTGTATGTGATTCTATAAGTACATGGTAATTTTGACCGAACTTGGGTGTTATATTTATGTTTAATTTGTTTTTTTTTTATCCCTGCCAAACGTTATTGTAGAGCGCTGTAATATAACTGACACACAGGCCGCTTCGTTTCGCTTTTCGAACCGCTTACTTTTACTCGATTCTGATTCCGATTCCGCTGTTGTTGTTGTTGGCTTTCGTCTATTCTGCTCCCGCTGCCAATCGGTCTATACGTGACGTATAGAGGCGAACCACGCACGATGTTTGGCGAATATTAACAGCGGGAACTCTTGCGTTGCACACTTTCCGTCTTATTTAATAATATGCGTCCACTCACTGTATGATACGACAATGGCCTTTGAGTCTTTTTGCGATTGCAGTCGGCTTTCACAACTTGCGTTTATCGGTAGCGATAAATGGCAAACAGCTGCAACAGACTGCAGTGTTGCTATCGACAGCTATCGCTTGACCACTGTCATACAAATCGGTAGTTCGGCCTTTGTGCGCCATAATTCAAATTAATATTCAAAGTAGCAAAATAATTTTTATTCATTTATATATATAAAAAATTTACTTAACTGACACCGAATAAAGACAAAAATGCAATTGACATAGTTATTTGAATACATGGCATACATAAATACTTACGAAACTGACTAAAACATAAAAATACAATTGTGCCCACAATAAATGGATTTGGTTAAAAAAATAAGGTAAATAAACGCAAACTCTTGAAAACGCCAGCGTAAACATTGAAAGGCATAATAAATAAATACACTAAATAATATGAATTTAACGCATATTGTACGAGCGACTCGATTGTTGGGCCAAAAGCGTGTATGTGGCATCGTTGCTGCCATCCAACGTCTGGTTTGGATCATCGCAACGAGCACACGGTCCGAACAGCCGCAACATGCGTGAACCCAGCGATTTCTTCCGCTGACCAATATGGCCATTGATCAAGCCAGTCAACTGCAACGTGCTGAATTGGCTGGTGCTAGTGCTAGTATTTGCACTGCGATGTTGATTCAGTGGCAGCTGCTCTATGACTGCTCGATTGCTGTTCCGCTGAAAGTAGATGATGCACTCCCGTTGGGCCCAATCACTCATTGGGCCAAAGTGGTTCGCAACCAGTCGCTCCCCATAAGCCGGCTCGATTTCGATGGCAGAGTCATTGCTGCTGGGATGGCTGCTGCCCGAGTTGTTGGTGGCGATGCGGCGATTCGAGCTGGAGCTGGTCGGTTGTAAGTTGCCGCCAACGACACCGCTGTTGCCTGAAATAAAACATTTGATTAGACTTCATTGTTTAACTTTTCCAAAACAGCCAATATATTTTATAACACAAAATGAAGACACAAGATTTTGTAAAACTCAACAAATATCTGGAATTATCGTACTGAAACGAAATTAATAGTCGTTAATTAATAGTCATTTCTTAGTTTAGAAAAAATAATTATTGCCATTTTAAACGATTTAGATCTTAGTATTATAATTTCTTACGCTGAGCGCAATGAATTCATTGACCTTGAAACTAATTCTTAACAAACTTGATTTGATTTGATAATATGTGATGCCAGATTCAAATAAAATACAAACAAAACAAGTAAGAGTGCTCTAGTCGGGAGTGCCCGACTAGGAGATACCCTGAACCCAGTCCTTACAATCATTCGTACTACTCTAAACACACACATGCTGCAGTACAAGCAGTACAAGCAGTGCAAGCGGTTTAAGCAGTTAGCTTGCTCTTTCGCTGAGCCCCACACAATGGAAAGTTAAATCTTAAGTAACTTCTGTGTTTATTGTCCGATCTTATTGAAATTTTTGGGGCAAGCAATTGTCGATAATATGTGTTACCAAACCAAATTGCAAGGTCGTACCTTCAAAAATGCGTTTTTTAACTTTTGGGGGGTTTGGGGGGTGGTATCCAAAAAGTGAAATATTTGTTACATGTGTATGCTATTCGAGATTATACATGCCATTATAAAATCAAAATTTATCGATAACTTTTGCATGCGACGAGTTATCGATCAAATGAAATAAACTTGATCTGTCCCGGGATTAGGAGAACTTATGTTCCAAATATGAAGTCTCTAGCTCTTGTAGTCTCTGATATCTGTGTGTTCATACAGACGGACAGACAGACGGACATGGCTAGATCGTCTCGGCTGTTGATACTGATCAATAATATATATACTTTATATGGTCGGAGATGCTTCCTTATGCCTGTTACATACATTTGCACAAAACCATTATACCCTTTTTACCCATTTTTAATGGGTTCAGGGTATAAAAAGCTGTACCAATGCTGCAGTTTTCATGCTGATTTTTGGTGTCCTGGCTATATGACTTTTCTAGACTATTTGTCTTCTTTTAATTTGTAATAGACATAGCAATACATATCAGTCGAAATCCCCTAGCTCGAACCATCATTTGCCCCAATAAATTTAACGTCTAGATTTCGCGTTGTAAATATAAACCAATATAGTTTCACATTTACACATTCGATTTGAAAAACTAATTTGTGGAACTTAGTCAAAACTATTTTAGAACAATACACAATATACAAAATAACTATTGACATACAAGACTTGGTTTTTCATTATAATTTTGGCAATGGTTTTTAGTTCACATGGTATTTGCATGCGGATTAAATTTTAATCCACAAAGCTAGTGGGAATTCGGAAATGGGAGCATGCCTAATGTATAATGCATTTATTGAAGCAGGCATCGCTGCCATAATAAATTATAATTATAATCGATCGAAAATTGAATACACTTTTTGATTTTAAAAATACATCAAACAAACCAAGAAATTTGGGGTGTATTGAATATTAACCCGATACTGAATATGCATATAAGCCAAAACTCTCCTCTGATGGTTACAGGCATCCTAACGGCACATTGACGACCTAATAATTATGGACGTGCAGACTATGACTTGGAAAGTCCAGAGCACTTACTATAGGATTGTCCATCAATAAGCAGACTGAGACATTCTCAGTTTGAATCCCACACCCTTGACACTAGAGAAATGAGGAAAGATAAGCATTCAATTCATGCAAATGATAGGACTGGATAAAGAAAGAGTAATAAATGCGACTATAGAATATGGATTGAGTTATAGAAATCGCGACTTGGATAAGCTCGAGTGTATATACCAATATCTACATCTACATCCATACCATTTCCGTTGGCATCCACTTCGGCGCTGTCGTTGCTGAAATTCAATGAGAGCGGCTTGATCGATTTTGGGAGCTGTAGCTGCTGCTGCTGACGTTTATGCTGGAGCTGCGGCACGCTGAGCAGCGGAATCTCAATTGAGCCCGCGCTGCTGTCGTAGGTGATGTCATTCAGGTTACAGTTCGGATGCGGTGTCGCATTGGCCGCAATTGCGGGCATGTCCGACAGATCGGACAGGTTAGATATGTGAGCCGTGAGCATCGATGGCGGCGGCGGCAGATCGGTTTGCGTGGCCTTAGTCACACCCTCGCTGGGCAGTGGAGGGTCGTAGAGAGAGGGGGAGCGCAGGGCAGCTGCAGATCCTGCGGTCTGACGCTTCAGCTTTTGCTTGCAGTCGGTCAGTTCCGTTCGTATGGCCTCGAAGTTGCGCTTGAGGACGATGTGATCGTTGCTTTTCTTGTGCAGCTGCGCCTCGAGGTACGCGTTGTGCCACTGCAGGCAGTCCTTCTCGCTGCTCAGCCGCTCATAGCTCTCGTCGCGCACGTGCGTGTCCGTGCCGCTGCTGTTGGCCGGGCCCGGCGACAGGGATGCGTCTAAATTGCGCTGATCCTCGGCGTTACCGCTTCGCGGCGTCAACGACTCGGGCATGGAGCGATGCCGCTGAAAGGTGTTGGACGAGTTGCGTCGCTGCTGCTCCTGGTCGTGTATGTCGGTGATGTACTTGCGCACTTTGCTGGTCACGTGCTTGTAGCGTCGCTTGGTATACGCTGAGTGTATGTCCTGGTAGGATACGGCCTTGCTGCTCCGCCCACCGCCCAGCTGCAGATGGTTGCCGCTCGCCGTGTGACCCTCATCTCTATCTCTAGCCACTTCGTTGCTGTTTTTGTTTTTGGCTAAATCAATATGCTGGCAATTAAAATGTTACACTAGTGTACCGCCACCATACTCACCATGTTTGGGCTCGTCGTGCTCGTGTTCCAAGCCCACTGGATCACTGGCGCAGGTCTTTTCGGAGCAATCGCTGTTCAAAAATGGCGATGCGTCGCGGTCAAAATCATCGGGCTCATCGAGCTTGAAATATATACTGTATTGGCGTTGATAGTTTTGCCTGTTGCTGGCTGTGGTCGTGTTCAGTTTATCGAATAGCTCGTCAGCGGGAAAGCTTTCGTCCTGCAGGCTCATGTTTTATTTGCTATTAAGAAAAATGGAGCAAAAACGCGCACACACAAGTACATGCTTATGAGGCGAACTGGAATAGCACCGTTAGGTTGCAGCGTTGCCAATTACAAATATATACCAACTATCGATTGCTAGACAAAGCCACATTGAAAATCAGGATGGATACTATACAAATATTAAACGTATTAAAATCAGGAAACATATATTTGTGATTTATTTACGGCTAACATAATTTTCAAAAATTACAGAGCTGTCCGTTATATCATAAACGAACTAGTTCTCCCTCTCTCTTATCGGCAATCGACAAGCGCCACAATGAACTTGGTTCACTGAAAATATGATGAGTAGCATCGATACAGTCGATTATACTTAAGACTTGCAAATATCGATAGATTGTCAGAACCACATCCCAAAGCCGGCGTCATTGTTGCTCGAAGTTTTTACGTTTCAATTGCGCACGTTTTGTCGAACAAATATTTCCCCGGACAATATACAGCGCGATGCCCCTCGAACAGGTGAGTGCTGGTGCTGCATTTAATGTGCATTCTTCTCACACGCAAGTGTCTGCCCATTACAGCTGAAGGCCGATGTCGCCGAGTGCGCCGCATTGTTGGAGCAGGCGAAGTGTGCGCGTGTTAAAGGCGCCTTAACCCAGGCCAAGGCTGAGGCGGAGCGCGAAATCATCAATCTGGAGATAAAGGCGCGCCTGGCTGCCGAGCGTCAGTCGTCTGGCTGCGATTCCAAGCGGTAAATTTGCAGCCGGTTGCAAGGTTAATTTATAATAATGCAAGTACATTTTCTGTTTTTCCGCTGCAGCTATCTGCACGAGCTGACCGATTACGGCTGGGACCAGAGCGCCAAGTTCGTGAAGCTGTTCATAACTCTGAACGGCGTGCAGAACTGTCCCGAGGAGGCGGTCAACGTTGCCTACACTGAGCACTCGCTGCAGCTGCACGTGCGCAATCTGGACGGCAAGGACTTCGGGCTGAGCGTGAACAATTTGCTGTTCGGCATCGATGTGGAGAAGAGCTATCGCAAGGTGAAGACGGACATGGTGGCCATCTATCTGAAGAAGGCAGAGGAGGGACAGAACTGGGATGTGTTGACGGCCATTCAGAAGCGCCTAAAGCAGAAGCAGGACAACGAGATGGCCAAGGACAATGAGAATCCCGAGGGAGCGCTGGTCAACATCATGAAGAAAATGTACAACAGCGGCGACTCGAAAACAAAGCAGATGATTGCAAAGGCTTGGACTGAGAGCCAGGACAAGGCACGCGTCAATCCAGCAGAAGCCGGACTCGGCGGTCTGGGCGATTTATAAGTAGTGTTTAACTGTCAGTCGAGTCTATATACAATATATTCCTCATTTGATGCTCGTATTATTTTCAAGCATGCACAAATGTCTGTGGTACGAAGTAAACGAAGCAATGCGTATATATTATTATTCTTTTATTCGATTCAGTGGCTCAGTGCTGCATTTGGCAATGGATAGAGTGCGACGCGCGCTAAGTATATCGAGTTTGTAGCTAACCAAAAGATCTCTGCTATTGCACTCAGCGGCCAACGGAAATGTTGCGTGTTTAAATTTAGTGCGTATGCCTGCATTAATTGGCTGTCAGAATGTTGAGAAAAGCGCCTGATTATTACTAATTAGATACAGATGCACTCGCTAATTTACCTTGACGACAGGTGAGCAGCCACAACGAGTTGCAGCACGACGGCTGGTCTTAATGACTCCATTTCTATAATTAAGCAATTTTCGGGCAGACGATGCAAACAAAGTCACAAGTGCGTTGGCTTACCAACTAATTTGTAATGCTCGATTTGCAACATAAACGAGATGCGAGATATGACAGATTACGAGCAGGAAATAAAATAAGCAGAGCTATTCCCACTGTAATTGGGTAGTGAGGACAATAAGTTTTTTTTTTTTATAGTATATACTCGTATTTATTTATTAAATTCTTGTGATTAAAATCAATAATGTTGCTTGTTGTTTACATACATACATACTTGTATTACTTGTAATCTATTCCATTTTTAATAGTTAGTTTGCTTTAAATGATTTAATAATAATTAATTGTATTTAAAATACATTTTATTTGCTTCCGTTTTATCAATTTCCATATATAAAAAAAAAATAATTAGAGAAGAATTATAATAAATTGACAGTTTGCCAACACATCAAACTAACTGTATCTGTCAGATACGTTTATTAAATCCTTTTTATATATTTATATTTTAAATGTGCGTGTGTTGTAAACAATTAAATTGTCATTTTGCTGAAATGATTTTTCAAAGTTATTGTTTCGATTTTATCTACATACATATGTTTTTGTATATATAGTTAGGAGCTTAGGCCCTCAGATATAGTGGAGAATACATATGTTTTACATTGGGCATAAATACGTTTGCCTGTCGTTTGAAATACATTTGGTTAACGTTACACAACTGAATAGAAACTCGACGCGAAATCATATATTACAATAAAACATCGAACAGAACACGTCTAGATTGAACAATAAGGCCGGTTTCAACGTATTCGTAAACAAATGATTTATAGTACTTATATACATACATACAAACACATGTATGCTTGTATGTATCTTTATAAAGGTACGACGTACTAAATATGTTAACTGTGCTATCATAAAAAGCAAAAATGAAAAAAAAAAACATTCATTAAACATAAGTGTGTGTTATATTATAAATGTATATATATATATATATATACATATATATGTATTCATACTTCCGCATTGGGGGCAGAAAATTAAGCTAATGTTTTGTCAAATGTTAACGGTAAACGCTTGCCAGACCTATATAGGCTATAAGTTTAGCATAGTACGGTTATGGGATTCGATATATGTTTGTATATGAAGTACACGTCTTGTAATTAATTAATTACTTAATTAAGCGAATTACTTAACATTCGAAAATTTGTGACCATTGTGTCAAGTTTATGGCTATCTACGTTGGTGTAGATATAGTTTAGTTAGGATCGGTGTTTGGGAACGGGGGTGAAATGAAATTAACCCTGGTGTTTGCTTGACCTAAGTAAAGCACCAAAATTCGTTTAGCTCTTCGCTCGGTTCTTGGATGATTCATGTATGTATGTATCCTAACTAATGCAATATACATACGTAATATACGAGTAATATAATTGTCCATGTATTTTTATCTATCATATCATATTGTACCGTATCGCTTTTTTGCATGTGTAAAATCGAAAATTTGTTAAAAGCTTTTCCCTTTCATTTGAATTTGTTTCACATTGATGGCTTTTATTTGCGTATAAAAATAAATCTTCCTTTTTCTAAGACTATGCTGGAAAAAATTTCAACACCAACACACATATATGTATATGCGTATATACACACACACACACACACGCACACACAGATACAATCACACGCACAACAATCAGTCCTTATTCGAATCTTTTATCATATATGTAATTTACCCAAGTATTTGGATATATTTCCTCATTTATTGTATTCTGCTTCAGTTTTAATATACAAAACGTTAACGTGTGTGTGCGGGCGTGTGTGCTTGTGTGTGTGTGTGTGTGTGTGCACTAATCGTAAAACTTCTAGAAAATTATGCGCTTTCTATGTAGTTGCTTCTAAGATCTATCACGAGAGCAATGCATAAGTATGTGTTTTTTTTACTTAGTTTTATATCCTATTTAAAACGAAATCAAAAGAGTGGTTAGAAGAAGAAACGTTAAAATTGTAGTTGAAAGTCTCAATTTGGATTGTTTTGTAGTTGGTTCTCTTTCTCTCTAAGTGCAGATCAATGACCCTAAATCACATGGCGTAATCGCAATCGCTAGATGAAAAGTAACGAGTATCGAGTGACAGCAGCGAGTGAGCGTAGTAACGAATAAATCAGTAATACGAGTGCTACACCGTTTATATACTCGTTATTCGTCGTTCAGTATACTCGTTAAATAAATGTAACTGTATGACGTGATTGCAGCGAGTGAGTTACGTGTAGCGAATAAGAGTAGGATTTCAAAGTTGGTGTGCCTGGAATAGTTGGTCTACTTAAGAACAGACGCTAGATGAAAAGTAACGAATCACGAGTAACAGCAGCGAGTGAGATACTGCATATAGAACGAAGGAGTATTATGTTTTGCAACTGGAAAAGCTCTTCTACTCAAGAGTACTCGCAAATAAGAGTGGGTGTGGAATAACAACTCTCACTACTTGCAACTGATGTACTCAAGATTCATCGCTGGTTAAAAAGTAACGAGTGAAAGCAGCGAGTAGTATCGCATTCCAGGTATGGAGTTGCTTCACTTGGATTTCTTTTGGAATTGACATGATAGCGATTTGCAATTGGTGCATGGATCAACTGAAACTGGGTATCTGATGAGGCAGTTACAGTTTTTGCATTCTTATATGTTATTGATTAGGTCGTATTATTGTGTTTTGTATGTATGTATGTATATGCTTTGAGGTCTTTTGGAACGGTTCCATTCGCTTCAATTACACTTTGATTCGGTTCGTTTCGGTTCGGTTCGGTTCAGTTCTGTTTGGTTCGGTTCGGTTGCAATCTATTCTTCGCACTCACAACCCCACACAGACGGACAATTCCAGCTTGGCCCTAACAATAACTTAAGCTCTAAGCTCGGACAACACTTGGAAGCAGCTCAACATTGGGACACCGCCGACTGTGGTCTGGCCCGGATCCGGGTCTTTGGCCGCTGGACGCTGGGCGCCCGTGCGTGCCGTTAATAGAGCTCCGTGTGGTGACGCACTGGCGCTGGAATCTTGGACATGCCGCGCTCCCGTCTCGGCGATACGACTGCTCCACCTGCCACAGCCGCCGCTCCCGCTGAGTTGTTGCTGCCGCAGGAGGAGGCCGCCGAGCTGCGCTTGGAGCGCGCCTTAGCCGGCGGCGAGCAGCTCTCGGAGCGCTCCAGGTTGCCATTGCTGTGCACCCACGCCGTAGTGAAGTCCTCGTAGACGGGCGTCTTCTTGCCATTGCAGTTGCTTGGACGCGGCGGCTGCTGCTGATGATGCTGCTGCTGATTGCCGGCGGCGTAGCGCGAGAGCAGCGTCTTCATCTTCTCCAGAATCTGGGCATCGTTCTTGGCGCTGCTGGCCGCCTCGAGCAGCTGCTGGGCCAGCGGCGAAGAGGCGTGGTTCTTCACCGGCGACGTGGTCAGCGAGCTGCTGCAGCCGCGCACCCGCCGCCCATTGCTGTCGTACAGGATCTGCGAGGAGCGCGTCTTTGAGCCGCGCTCGAAGGGAGCAGGCGATGGCGAAGTGGACGTGGACGTGGATGTGGGTGGCACAAACGTGTCGGTATTGATGCTGAGCCGCTTCTTGCTGACCACAGGTGCTGCGACACTGCATCCGCCCCACGTGTTCGTCACGTCCCGCACCAGCGGCAGCTGCGACGCCTTCGCCCGAGGCACTGCAGCAGCCGGAGAGGGCGTGGCGGGTGGGCGACGCACCGAGCGATAGACGGGCTGTTTGCGACTGAAGCCGCCCAGTGGGGCCGCATTGCGTGTGCTCAGATCCTGCAGGCTACCACCGGCGCAGCTGCCGTTATCAATGCTGCTGCTCCGGCGGCGACGCCGCTGGGCCAGCGGGGAGCGTGGTATTTTGCTGCCCGATTGAGTAGTGGCTGCAGTGGCAGTGGGTTTGTTGCCCTCCTGGGCATCCACATCCACATCAGTTGTCACTGTAATCTCGTCGTCGTCGATGTAAACGCCCGACTGCTCGAACTTGCTGTGGCCCACGAAGGCCGTCTCCTTGGACTGTGGCCGGGGAAGGGCCAGCACTGCGGGCAGCGACTGCGGTCCATCGAGATCGCAGATGGCATAGTCTGGCTCGTCCTTTGCCTCCACCTCTACCTCCACCTCCACCTCCGCTCCGGCTTCTGGCTCTGGCTCATCCGTGGGCGAGATCTGCGAGTCACTGGACGTTTGATCGAGACGCGCTGCAAAAAGTCAAGAGGCAACGTAAAACATTTAATAAGCCATGCAATTATTGAAACAAAAACAAGTGGGGAAGGATTATCTTCGGCGTGCCGAACATTTTACACTCTTTTCGAACCTTTATGCAATTTTCAATCTCCCAACTGCACCACGGAAATTTCATATGCTGTACAAAATCGTTTTGTCGCGTAACATTTCTTTTTGTTTGTTCTAAGAATATTTAATTCACTGCCAGTTGTATGGCAGCTATAAGATATAGTGGTCCGATCCGGCCGGCTCCCACTAATGTGATGTCTCTTTGAATTATAAGTATCAGTGCAAAGTTGCATCGCGATAGCTCAAAAACTGAGGGACTAGTTTGCAAACATACAGACAGACAGACGGACAGACGGACAGACAGACAGAGAGACAGACATGCCTAGATCAATTTGTTTTGTCATTCTAAGCATACTGGCAGTAACTTTTGGGGGTCTCCGGCGCTTCCTTCTATGCATTACACACTTCAGCACAAACTTAATATACTATTTTCTTCGAAAAGAGTATAACAACAGTCATCAACTCGGGAGTGTCCGACTAGGAGATACCCTGTACCCAGCCCTTACTTAAAGTATCATTTTTGGCCACCTACTAGCGGAACTAAATGTAATGCTAGACTTTAAATTTCACATGACTGTTAGTTAGAACAAAGGGTAATTTGAAAAAGAAAATTCGATTAAGTGGTTCATTATAATTTTGTATGGAAAAGGTTTTTTTTTTATTTTTAAATATATGTATGTTATGTTTTGGTGCTCCTTATATTTAAGCAAAAAATTTTAATGATCTACATCAGACTCTTAATCCTCTTCCATAGGAACAACAATCGGTCGAAAAAAAGTTATTTGTATGAAAAACTGAAACACTTGGACAATAACAGTTAACAAAGTTAACAATAAAACAAAAAAATAAAACAATGATAAATTGTATGTTCAGCATTGGTTTACATATATTTAACACATCTACATATGCTTCTGACTGCCCAAATGAATTCCGCTTCATACATATCGGGCTATTTAGAGTTAGTTGGCATCGCCGGCGCTTTCATTGGCATTGTCTAGCTTGATGCGTTTAGCATAATCTTTGACACGTTCCTTGTTTATCTTGGCAATTCTTCCCAAATGGGACATATAGTTGTCATCGCTGCCCAGTGCGATAACATCACCCCACAATGAGCTCATCTTGAGATTGTAGCGTGCCACAGCATCTGGTACCTCATATTCCTTTGATTCGCTCTCGTCTAAGAAGGTGATCAGTACCTTCTTGTGTTCGGGTGCATCCGGCTCGTTGCCTTGAGGATTCATAGCGAGCATATTCATCGGCTAATGCAGCGTGTCGATCTTTAGCTGCCCTTGTTGTTTGATCCACTCGAGTATGTCCTGGCATTGCTGTTCCTGGTCCTCAACCAATTGGATGGCATGCAAAGGCTTCCATATGAGACGTTTGAGTAGAGTTCGACATCAATTCGGTATTCTCCAGATTAGCGGTATTCATCTTCACACATTGACAATATTTTCTCTTTTTCCTATATTTGATATATTTGATAAGTTTTCACAATGCTTGGAAAAAGATGACTGGCAGATACGATATTCAAGTCATGCTGTGTTTGCATACACGTTTATTTCATTTCGTCCCGTTAAAAAGTTATCGATGCATTTTCGATTACTCTTTTTTGTCCACAACTTGAAAGTTAAAAGAGCTAGGGGCACCAAATCTTATACGTATAATCTCTAATAGCATATATATGTAAAAAATAATTGACTTTTAGGTTAATAACATAAACATTAAAAATTATATGAAAAAAATTGTTCTTAATAACATTTCACTTCAACCTTGCTGATATGTTTTGCTATACAAAAGAAATATTCCAAAAAACACTTATACATTTCTTGGCCTGCACATGAAAACATAGTATATGAACAACACATAAAATAACGAAATGAAACAAACAAAACTTTATTAACTACTTAATTTAGACACATTTTGACCAAAACTGTCCATATGAATATCCATATCCACTTTTGGCACCCGTTTTCACGATGAAAATAAAACGAATGCTGCAAGTTGGGAAATATTTTCCGCTCTTTTTATACCCTGAACCCATTAAAAATGGGTAAAAAGGGTATTATGGTTTTGTGCAAATGTATGTAACAGGCATAAGGAAGCATCTCCGACCATATAAAGTATATATATTATGATCAGTATCAACAGCCGAGTCGATCTAGCCATGTCCGTCTGTCTGTCTGTCCGTCCGTCTGTATGAACACACAGATATCAGAGACTACAAGAGCTAGAGACTTCATATTTGGAACATAAGTTCTCCTAATCCCGGGACAGATCAAGTTTATTAAAATTTATCGATAGCTCGTCCCGTTCAAAAGTTATCGATAAATTTCGATTTCAGACCAGCGTTTTTTGGATATAACTTACAAGTTATAAGAGCTAGAGGCCCCTAATTTGACATGTATAATCTCGAATAGCATACACATGTAACAAATATTTCACTTTTTGGATACCACCCCCCAAACCCCCCAAAAGTTAAAAAACCCATTTTTGAAGGTACGACCTTGCAATTTGGTTTGGTAACACATATTATCGACAATTGCTTGCCCCAAAAATTTCAATATGATCGGACAATAAACACAGAAGTTATTTAAGATTTAACTTTCCATTGTGTGGGGCTCAGCGAAAGAGCAAGCTAACTGCTTAAACCGCTGGCACTGCTTGTACTGCTTGTACTGCAGCATGTGTGAGTTTAGAGTAGTACGAATGATTGTAAGGACTGGGTTCAGGGTATCTCGTAGTCGGGCACTCCCGACTTGAGCACTCTTACTTGTTCATATAGCAAAGCAATGCTTATTCAGCTGATTTAAGTCGCATGACAAATATCAAAAGAAAGCCATTTAAAAACCTAATTCAATTGTTTTTCGCCAACAAAACTTAACACATTCACACTCTGTGAAATTGCGTACCCGTATTAAGTAATTGTCATTTAAGGTCATGGCATAATTTCTTGATTTCGAAAATTAAAAAATTATGACATAGTCGAGAGATTGAAGTTGTGAAGAATGATTTGTAGAAAACCAAATGTGCTGGTCTGATTCTTAACAACAACAATACAATACAATACAAAGATAGTAAAGGTTTTTACCTATCTAAAAAAATTAAAAAAAACGTATTCAATATCAATTTGAGATTTTAATGTGTGCATTTGTTCTATTTATTTATTTGAAGCTGTAGTATTGAACTATTTTCGAGTAATTAGCTAAGTTATATGTAGATGGTTTTTTGATTGAAAACTTAGGGCTTCACTTACCATTGGTTTCAGCGTCCTCGATGGAGGCCTGACTGTGCAGGGACTCGCGTTTCTGTGCATTGGACTGAATGACGCCCAGGCTGCGGTAGCCCTCGTCGCTAATCTCGCTGCCGTTGTCGCTGATGTTCTCAAACTTGCTGCTCTGCTCCGGCTGTGAGCCTGCAGCGCCAATCCCAACCCCAACCCCAACTCCAGTTGCAGTTCCAGCTGCAGTTCCTGCTGCTGCCGCCTCCTCGACGAACTGCAGCGAGGCACAGCTGTCGCCAACGATGGCGGGCAGCGACTTGGGCCCGCTGCTATAAGTGTCCAGCGAGCTCTGCTTCTTGCGCATGTCGATCAGACGCCGCTGGCCAGGCGACATGGAGCGACGGGCCAAGCTGGGCGACCCGGGCAGCTGCTCCACGTTGCCGTTGCCGGCATTGGCCAGCGCATTGCTCTGGTTGAGAAACTTGCGCTGCGGCGTCGGACTGCGACTGCGATGCTTCACTGAAGCGGCGGCAGCAGCAGCAGCTGACAAGCTGGCGTTGGGTGTGCTCTGTCCTACTCCAGCGGCTGGGGAGACGGCGCCAGATCCGGATCCGGATCCGGATCCAGTTGCATTTCCATTGCCATTTCCATTTCCGGCTCCGGCGGTCGACAAAATGCGACGAGCGGCTGGGGGTGAGCTGTAATCAATACATATAAATAGCGATTATTTTTGAACAAGACTTTGAGATGCGGTGCGTCTGGCGAGAATTGGAATTAGAAGTTTGTCACGCCCCAATAATTGGAAATGCCTTTATCGCCTACAGCCTCGGAGCCAGGATCACCAAGCTTTTAAGCTTACTCAACGGTCACGCCACGCCCACTTACGCCCTCGTCCATACACCCGCAAAAAACTTCTGTTCACTTCTTAGTCGGTTTACATCCGACTGCAATGTTCTTACTCGTTTTTTGTATACTCTTTTCGAAGAAAATAGTATTTTACCTTTGTGCTGAAGTGTGTAATGCATAGAAGGAAGCGTCGGAGATCCCGAAAAGATACTGCCAGTATGCTTAGAATGACATAACAAATTGATCTAGCCATGACCGTCTGTCTGTCTGTCTGTGCGTCTGTCCGTCTGTCTGTCTGTCCGTCTGTATGTATGCAAACTAGTCCCTCAGTTTTTGAGCTATCGCGATAAAACTTTGCACATATACTTATTATTCAAAGGGACAGCACATTGGTCGGAACCGGCCGTATCAGACTACAATATCTTATAGCTGCCATACAACTGGAAATTGGTTTTAACCATATTTTCGATTTTATCAAAGCTATCGCCTTAAATTTCCTTGTACACTTGAGCATACAAACAATCAAATCGACTGAGTTATAATTAGCAAAGATATGCGTCATTAAATATTTCGCTGGTACAGTTGGCAGAGTGAAAATTGCCTGAAGATTCGAAAAGAGAGTAAAATCTTCGGCACGCCGAAGATAATCCTTCCCCACTTGTTTTTTTTTGTTGTTGCAAAAATCTAAATTTATTATCTAAATTTGTTGCATTTCCGCGCAATTTTTATATTTATTCATTCGTTTCATCTTCACACTTAGAGCTATCCTAACTTATAGTATTATTCACTCATAAATTGTATCTCTATTCAATAAAGCTATGAATAACTTTTCCAACTATCTATATGACTGCGCCATTGATTACGCATTAATATAAAACGGAAATGCTGTAAATGCTATTATCACATTGGGTCGATTCTAGAAATGACCACACGCCAATCATCAGTTGTTATAGATTAAAAAGTAGTTGTTTGCCTCAATAATAACAACGGCAAAACAAAAGAAATTGATAATTAATGTTTTACAAGCGGTCTTAACTGGTTGTCCACTATTTTGATAAGCATTACTTATACCACAGATATAAACTTAAAGGCGCCATGAAATCAGTATGTATAAAGGAAAACAAGTAAGAGTGCTCTAGTCGGGAGTGCCCGACTACGAGATACCCTGAACCCAGTCCTTACAATCATTCGTACTGCTCTAAACACACACATGCTGCAGTACAAGCAATACAAGCAGTGCAAGCGGTCTAAGCAGTAAGCTTGCTTTTCGCTGAGCCCCACACAATGGAAAGTTAAATCTTAAATAACTTCTGTGTTTATTGTCCGATCTTATTGAAATTTTTGGGGCAAGCAATTGTCGATAATATGTGTTACCAAACCAAATTGCAAGGTCGTACCTTCAAAATGTAACTTTTGGGGGGTTTGGGGGGTGGTATCCAAAAAGTGAAATATTTGTTACATGTGTATGCTATTCGAGATTATACATGCCAAATTTGGGGTCTCTAGCTTTTATAACTTTGAAGTTATGTCCCAAAAACGCTAGTCTAAAATCAAAATTTATCGATAACTTTTGAATGCGATGAGTTATCGATCAAATGAAATAAACTTGATCTGTCCCGGGATTAGGAGAACTTATGTTCCAAATATGAAGTCTCTAGCTCTTGTAGTCTCTGATATCTGTGTGTTCATACAGACAGACAGACGGACGGACGGACGGACATGGCTAGATCGACTCGGCTGTTGATACTGATCAATAATATATATACTTTATATGGTCGGAGATGCTTCCTTATGCCTGTTACATACTTTTGCACAACTTCATTATACCCTTTTTACCCATTTTTAATGGGTTCAGGGTATAAAAAATTAATAACATAGTGTAATAACTGGGAAGCCCTTCTTATCTTTGAAGAGTTGAATACATAATATAAGTCTAGACTCCATAAAATGGTAGTAGAGTTGTTATATTGCAGTTTATAAAGAGTAGAAAACGTAGAAAAACCTCAGTTCCAGAGATGATTCGAATTTTTAAATAATTGCAACTCATGAAAGTACTATTTATCTATGAAAAACATAAATCATTGCAATACTTGAATGTTTCAAATTCCATTTTCGAACAATAAAATAATGTTCACAAAAACTAAAACGTGAGAGAATCAATCCGTCTAGCAATAATAACGATAGTTATAAGCTCCAATTAATATAATTACTGAGACTTTTAAAAGCTGGCAGTGTGAGGAAATGATGACTAGAAACAAGATTAGCACTATTATGTCAGCGGGAAGAACACTAAATAACTGAGGATTGGGAGGCAATTTAAGGATTCATAGAATGGCAAAAAAAGAGGGACAAGAGAGGCTGCACTTCAGCTAGTCAATGAGTGTGAATTCATGAATAAACGAATGCATTTAGCAACATTATACAACGACTGCTTCCCATCAGGTTCTAGTCGTGTCAGTTTGCCTAATGGAGCTCCTTAATGGAGCACTCAACTGGCCTGATTCTGTGCTTCTCCGTTGCCGGCAATTGGCGCGTCTGGAGACACCATCATTATCCGGCTTTATCCGGCATGCAATTAGTGGGGCGATAACAACTTAATGCATCGCTCGCTTGTGCTCAAATTGCACCACTGGTTGCCGTAGCTGTGATTTACACACTGATTAGCCCCACCCAGCCCACCGCTCAACAGTTAGCTCCACTCACCGTTCGTATATCACATGCGCCTTGTGCAGCTCAATGCCATTGCCGGAATTGGACGTGTTGCGAGTCATCAGACGCGCCTGGATGGAGCTGCGATGCTGGGCACGACAGCGGCAAGGATCGTGCTTGTCCAGATAGTGCGACAGTGTATCCCAGCCGCCGCCCACGCGCACCATCACATGGGAGCGTAGTATCTAAAGGGGGAGCAAGCACAAAGATTATTATCTAAACACACTAAAAGCGCTTGGGCTTCAATTTTGGATATTTAAAAGATGCATTTAATTTTATACAAGTATTGTCTTAAAAACAAATTAATTTTTAAAAGTACATAGAACAGTTTGTTTAACTTTTTATACCCTGAACCCATTAAAAATGGGTAAAAAGGGTATAGTGGTTTTGTGCAAATGTATGTAACAGGCATAAGGAAGCATCTCCGACCATATAAAGTATATATATTATTGATCAGTATCAACAGCCGAGTCGATCTAGCCATGTCCGTCTGTCTGTCCGTCTGTCCGTCTGTATGAACACCGAGATATCAGAGACTACAAGAGCTAGAGACTTCATATTTGGAACATAAGTTCTCCTAATCCCGGGACAGATCAAGTTTATTAAAATTTATCGATAGCTCGTCCCGTTCAAAAGTTATCGATAAATTTCGATTTCAGACCAGCGTTTTTTGGATATAACTTACAAGTTATAAGAGCTAGAGGCCCCTAATTTGACATGTATAATCTCGAATAGCATACACATGTAACAAATATTTCACTTTTTGGATACCACCCCCAAACCCCCCAAAAGTTAAAAAAACCCATTTTTGAAGGTACGACCTTGTAATTTGGTTTGGTAACACATGTTATCGACAATTGTTTGCCCCAAAAATTTCAATATGATCGGACAATAAACACAGAAGTTATTTAAGATTTAACTTTCCATTGTGTGGGGCTCAGCGAAAGAGCAAGCTAACTGCTTAAACCGCTGGCACTGCTTGTACTGCTTGTACTGCAGCATGTGTGAGTTTAGAGTAGTACGAATGATTGTAAGGACTGGGTTCAGGGTATCTCGTAGTCGGGCACTCCCGACTAGAGCACTCTTACTTGTTTTAAATTAAAATTTGTTATCTTTTCGCTGCAAATTGGTTTTTATGTTTAAACGAAATAACTTTACAAATTATCAAAACTACATTTTCAACAAATATGAATATTTTTCAATAGAGCATTGATTAAGATAAATATTAATAATTATTGAATTTTATGCAAGTATTACAAAGGAAAAAAAAAACTTTGTTTTTTAAAACTATATAAACGAGTTTGTTTTATTATTTAACAAACTATTTTTGCTGCAAATTTGTTTTTCTTTTTCAATTAAAATAACTTTACAGATTATCCAAATTTAAATTCAAACAAATATGAATATTTTTCGAAAGTGTATTTATCAAAGAAACATTAATAAAATCTTACGTATCCTGGTATATAGTATATATATATATATAATCCATGTTTCTACATTCCCCACAAAAAAAAAACGAATGCCCCAAAACCAATCGATCCTTTTTATATGAAATACTAAATCACATTTTCTCAAATTAGTTTAGCTTACTATTAAATATTATGGTCCTGCCCAGGTCAGAGCTTAATGTAATTGTAACTTTATATTTTGAATTTAAATATTTGAAATATTGTTTATACTTTTAAATGTTTATAATTTAAATTTAATGTTTCTGTGTTGACTGTCACTAGTCGACAATAAATAAAATAATAGGCTTAACTTCCTTACAAGTTAGTTGAGCCAGCTGATAAGTCTTATAATGAGCATGAATTTTCAAAGTTGCCCAATTTCAGTAAATTGATCATCATTATGACTATATTAAACTTTAAAAGAAACACGAGGAAACGGTTCTAAGTATTTTGTAACATTGTTTTGAAATTTTTGATGATGAGTTAAAATAAGTCAAAATGGACCAGTCTGTTGTATCTTTACTAACGTATTATCTTTGTTTTTACATAATGCGACCTTAACTTAACTTTTACTTTGAATTTGTATAATCGAATTTTAACTTTTAAAAAACATTTTTAATTTTATTTATTATGTTAGTGATGGTTGTATGTTGAATATTCCTTAATTTTGTGTGTTGCTACTTATATATTTATTTATTTAATTATTGTCTAATAGTGACAGTCGACACACAAAATTGTATATAAATTATACAAATAATATTTGGAAAATGAAGTTAAAATTACGTTAAGTTCTGGGTGTAATAATTTATAAGCCTATTATATATGCTTTATGAAATCGTTGTTAATAAGCAATTAGAGTATTAAGTTTTGACTTACCCGCACAAAGATGAGAACTTTGGTGTCGCCAATGCGATATTTGCCCTCGGAGACGCGCACCATGGGAAACTGTGAGGGGCATGTGCACTTCTCCACCAAATCTCTGACCTGCAAATAGGTAAAGCCAAACGAATATTTGTGTCAATATATATATATATATGTGTGTATGTGTATGTGTATGTGTGTGTGTGTATGTGCAGAGGCCCAGAGGCTGACCCCTTAGGCCATTGCATAAGATCAAGAGATCCACAGAGGCAAACGACTGCGGAATCGCAATGCTTTTTCACTGCATAAATTCACGCGCTGCCATTGTCCGAACAAATGATCAAACAAATGAGCGGAACAGCCAAACGACAGAGGAGCTCCCAGTCCCAGTCACAGACACAGACACAGACCCAGTCCCAGTCACAGAGTTCCAGACGACAGCTCAGCCAGTTAGGCAGGCAGTTAGACAGTCAGAGCCCAGAGCAACTGGCTCGCTTCGTTTTGTTTCGTTTCGTTTCGTTTTGTGTCTGTAGGGAGTCGCAGATGGAGTCGCAGTTGAAGGCAGTTGCTTTGGTGGCTTGTTGGATTGTTGGCTTGTTGGCTTGTTGGCTACTGTGCCGCTGCCTTTGAAAAGAGGCCGTTTGACTGCAGCGAGCAAAGCTGGCCAAAAGCTGCTGCTGCTGCTGAGGCGAAACAGACAAAACGCATTTGCACCTTTGAACTTCGCTAGTTAGTTGCCTGGCGCTGCTGCAGGGCTGCTGCTGCTGCTGCTGCTGTTGCCGGAGTTGATTCCGACCAAGTGGGAACTGTGCCACAGCTGCGTGGCTCGGCTCATGAATCTGCGAGTCCACACGACAGAGATGAGCGCGTGTCGTGCTAAAAACACTTCCAGCAATCGAATATTTAACTGACTATTGTATCCCTCTTCATCTAAACTGCTGTACTACTAACTATTCCATTGCATGAACCCATTCGAGTACCTACTTTTTTGGGTATTCTACTGAGAGCCCACTCTATTTTGGATTCGTTGGCTCGCAACTAACTCGTAGACTTACTTATTTGTCATTTATCCATCCAAATCTCTATATTTTAGTTTTTATACCCTGAACCCATTAAAAATGGGTAAAAAGCGTATTATGGTTTTGTGCAAAAGTATGTAACAGGCATAAGGAAGCATCTCCGACCATATAAAGTAAATATATTCTTGATCAGTATCAACAGCCGAGTCGATCTAGCCATGTCCGTCTGTCTGTCTGTCTGTCCGTCTGTATGAACACGCAGATATCAGAGACTATAAGAGCTAGAGACTTTATATTTGGAATATAAGTTCTCGTAGTGCCGGGACAGATCAAGTTTATTTCATTTTATCGATAACTCGACCCATTCAAAAGGTTTCGATAAATTTCGATTTCAGACTAGCGTTTTTGGGCTATAACTTACAAGTTATTAAAGCTAGAGGCCCCTAATTTGGCATTTTTCACTTTTTGGATACCACCCCCCAATTTCCCCCAATTTGAAAAAAACCCATTTTTGAATTTTGCAATTTAGTTTGGTCACACATTTTTTAGCCAATTTTATGTCCTAAAAAGTTCAGAAAGATCGGACAATAAACACAGAAGTTATTTGAGATTTAACTTTCCATTGTGTGGGGCTCGGTGAAAAGCAAGCCAACTGCTTAAACCGCTTGCACGGCTTGTACTGCAGCATGCATGTGTTTAGATTAGTATGCATAAGGAAGCATACTTTTGCACAAAGCCACAATACCCTTTTTACCCATTTTTAATGGGTTCAGGGTATAAACATTACCATTCGAAATATTCACATTACAAATGAATTATAAATGAGTTTATATTACGGCAGAAGTAAGAAAACGGAAAAAACGTAACTAAAATTGCAAATGGGTGGAGTTTTACAATCACGATCCAGACAGTAAAAATCACTGAATGATTTTCATTATAATTGAGTTTTAAATGCAAATATTCATTTTGATTTTTATAATGAAAAATCAGTCAAAATCTTTGTCAATTATTATACCCTGAACCCATTAAAAATGGGTAAAAAGGGTATAATGAAGTTGTGCAAAAGTATGTAACAGGCATAAGGAAGCATCTCCGACCATATAAAGTATATATATTATTGATCAGTATCAACAGTCGAGTCGATCTAGCCATGTCCGTCTGTCTGTCCGTCTGTCCGTCTGTCCGTCTGACCGTCTGTCCGTCTGTCCGTCTGTCCGTCTGTCCGTCTGTCTGTCTGTATGAACACACAGATATCAGAGACTACAAGAGCTAGAGACTTCATATTTGGAACATAAGTTCTCCTAATCCCGGGACAGATCAAGTTTATTAAATTTTATCGATAACTCGTACCGTTTAAAAGTTATCGATAAATTTTGATTTCAGACTTGCGTTTTTGGGACATAACTTCAAAGTTATAAAAGCTAGAGGCCCCAAATTTGGCATGTATAATCTCGAATAGCATACACATGTAACAAAAATTTCACTTTTTGGATACCACCCCCCAAACCCCCCAAAAGTTCAAAAAACGCATTTTTGAAGGTACGACCTTGAAATTTGGTTTGGTCACACATATTATTGACAATTGTTTGCCCCAAAAGTTTTAATAAGATCGGACAATAAACATAGAAGTTATTTAAGATTTAACTTTCCATTGTGTGGGGCTCAGCGAAAAAGCAAGCTAACTGCTTAAACCGCTTGCACCGCTTGCAATGCTTGTACTGCAGCATGTGTGTGTTTAGATTAGTATGAATGATTGTAAGGACTGGGTTCAGGGTATCTCGTAGTCGGGCACTTCCGACTAGAGCACTCTTACTTGTTTTTGTAATAAAGACTATTAAAATTAACTAAATCACCCGTGATATCTAAAAATGTAAAAACAAAAGTATTTTTTCTTTTTTTACTTTCGTTTTAAAGCGGTTACTGTCCCTGAATTCTCCTTCTACCAGCAAACTCTAACTTCTGAAAATCGCATTTAACTAATAATTTTGAATAATGATTTTAAACATATAGAATCCATTATAAACAAAATTCGAATTGCTGGCGAATTAGAAGCAAATCTAGGCTTTTCTTTATGTTTATTTCAATTTTACTAAGATTGCCAAACAATATGTAAATAGAGTGTCACGTGTCACGGAGAGGAAAGTGGACACGCGACCAACTCTGGTCTAGGCGTAGCTCGTGGTAAGACGACATCGCCATAAATCTAACATGGCGATAAGCCAGCAAAATGATCTGCCAGGCGCAGAGATTTGCAATCGACAACGCGCAGGACAAGCAGCAGCTGGATTAGCAGGAGGAGGAAGGGGATGGGGATGGGGATGGGGTTGGGGAGGAGGAGGAGGAGGCGGGCAGCGGGCAGCGGGACGGCGTGACTGTGACGCATGCAAGATTAGCTGGCGTTGGCAATGGCTGTGGCTCTGGCTCTGGCTCTGGCTGTGGCGCTGTGATCCTGGCCAGGCCATAAATTGCAGGCACAACAGCAGCAACAACAGCAATGTTGACGACGCGGACGTGCCAAACGGCAGCGACAAATGATTCGTGGCTGGTTTGCAGCAGTTGCAAGTTGCAGTTGCAACAGTTGCTGCCGCTGCCGCTGCCGCCGCTGCTGCTGCCATGGTGGCACATCATTTGATTTTCGACAAGTTGTTGAGGCTATTTGCTGATTTGGCTGCTGCTGCTGCTGCTGTCGCTGCATGTTGCTGCTGCAAACAAATTGATTGGCTGGCTGAGTGATCGCACAGCCAAAAAGCCAGGCCAAAAGCAAGACCTGGCCAAGACCAAGACCCGGCCAGCCACTCAGCCACTCAGCCATCGATCCATTGAGCATGTCCGCCCGCCGGGCCACTTTGTTATTGTTGCTCTTGCTGTTACTCTTGCTGTTGCCTGACAGTGTTTTTTGTTTTGTTTTTGTTTTTGGCAGCATGTGGCGCTGTGGTAGCCAGCAATGCGCTGTGGCACGTTCATGTCCATGTTGCGTCCAATAAATGCGCAACGATTTATCCATCCATCCAGCAGCTGTCGATCGTACAATCTGCAGACAAGTTGGAGGGGCGGGTAGGGAGGCGGGGCTGGGGGCGAGTGCATTGTTTGTGCCGCCATCGTCGTCGTCGTCGTCATTGATGTCAATGTTGCTGGCGGCGTGAGGAAATGTTTGCATGGCTTTTCATTAGTTTTCCAATTTGCCTGCCTGCCTGCCTGCTCCGCAATCCTTAAGCGCTGTCCATTGTCCATTGTCCGCTGTTGCTGTTGCTGTTGCTGCTGCATGTTGCTGTCGTCGCTAACTGTTGATGTTGCTGCTGTTGTTGTCGGCTGTTGTCGTCGCGCAATCGCATTGCTCGCAGTCACACTTGCAATTACCATCGGCAATTGCGATTGTTGTAATTGTCGTTGGCACATCTGGCGCCAGCAGGCGAGCGGAACGAAACGGAATGGGATGGGATGGGATGGAATGGGCGGGAACGAAACGCCTCGAACATCTTGTCAAATTAATTTACAATATGTTGAGGTGCCGTGACATAAGCGATTGTTGTTGTTGTTTTGCTACTCATTAAATACCTTTGCATATTGGCACAGCATATTTGATGATTCGATATAGATATAAAGAAGCTTACTAATCGGATTGGGTTGTATTTAGAGAATAACAGTTATTATCATTCGATATTATTTAGTATTGTTTGTAGAGCAAATGAATTTATACGAATTTATAAGTAAATTTGATCTGAATCTCAATCATTGTAAATAATAATATTTTATGTCCTATTTCAGCGAAAGCATAGTCAGATCCAACCAATAATATAGATTTATATATATGTGGACATAAAGTATAATGATATGTATAGATACGTATATATGGTATACTTTTGTTTTTATGGCATATATATTCGGGTATTTTTCAGATATTGATTATACGATACAGAATATAGTACCTTCAGCTCTCTGGATAAAATTAGGTGGCGTATTTTTCATGGATTGTCAAAATTGACATTAATGAGTTTAAATTGAATTTTGACACGAAAGATAAAAAAAAAAACTGAGAAAACGAATAAAGTGTCTACTATATAAGCCAATTTTCAATACTGAGTATTCATTTTGATCGCAGAGAAACCAATTAAAAATATTTCACATTAAATATACATATATTGAAGTGTTATAAGTAAACGAAACTGCAGAAATGTTTTCAATCAAAACATTGATTGATCGGTCAAGTTGCTAAACATTTGCTGATTAAGAACTCTACTTAACGTATGTATGATGTATATAGGTCAATATTTTGGATAGATAATACATATGCGTTTTTGGATAAAGTCGGCACAAAGTCGTCTAAACAATTATCCTTTGCATTTGTTTCGACAACAAGCATTGTTTGGTTTTTTTTGTTGCTTCTCTTCTGTTGTTTGTGGTTGTTGCTGTTTGCTTTTGATTTGTTTTGCCCAAGTTTGAAACTGGAAACTTAGCCATGGCTTAAAATGGACATGAGAAAAGTAGCTATGAAAACAACAACAACAACAACAACAAGCAACGACAACAATAACAAAAAATCGTGAGGTCCGATGCAGAAAAAAAAACTAATAGAAATAAAAGAGAAAACACAGCCCCACTAAGTCCATACACACAGATGCCGAAACACACACATGGACATTGACGTCTCAGTGGCAAAAGAGGCAAGAAAATTACATAAACAGTAGTCGGGATTGGTAGGAAGAGTGTATAGGCTATGTGCACTTACCATCTCGTCGAGACTCTTCAGATCGTTGGTAATGATCTGTGGCTGGGGTCCGTACATCAACATCGGATCCTTATCGTTGTCCTCCTCGTTCTCAGTGTCGCTGTCGTACAGATCCGTTTCCACAGCCACACACTCCGACCCAACGGAGATCGCCTCCGTCTGGGTTCCACTCTCCGAGCAGCCGTTGCTCGTTTGTGTGGCACAGCCGACTCCGTTGGCTTTATTTTCGGCGGCAATTTCGCGATCGATTTGTCGCTCCATTTGCACCAGCATCGGCGCTAGCATGCCTATCGAAATGTACATATGTATATCGATCAGCATGCGATTATCATGCTGTGCCGTTGCTGCTGCACTTACCGAACTTGGCGCCACGTCTGGCCACCTCCAGCAGACAGAGGATCACATGCTTCTCGTTCTTGCGCATGATCAGATCGTCCGTTTCGAACAATAGGCACTCGATGATTTTAAGGCTCTTTCTGCAATTGACAAATCGTTTTATTAGTTGTGTGTGTGTGTGTGGCGCCATTTAAATGTCAATCGGCAATCGACAATCGACAATCGGCAATCGACAATCATCAATCTACAATCAGTTTAGCTCATTTTGCAATAATGCGGCAAATTCCATTTATTGTCATTTGATTATCATTTGATTACAGATTAAGAAAGCTTACTTATAATAATGATTGTATCACATATTCAATCAAAATCATTTCCATTAAAGACGTTTTTTGATTTCTATACTGCTTTTACCATTTTTCTTCAATAACCGACTATGAAGCTGCTAGTAAGCAGCAAGAAAACTCGAAATTTAAAAGGTTCAAAGAAGTAATTTCTTTACAGCTCGTTTCCAAAACAAATCTTAAAATCGAATTTTTCCTTGTTTCAACTTATTTTCTTTATTAATTTACCTTATGTCGGCTAGTTTCAGTCGACACAGAAAATTTACTCAACAATTATAAAGTACAAATATTAAAATTGAAAGTGATTTTTTTTAGGCCAATTAAAAGTATAATTGCAAAATTTATGATTTGTAAAAGTTTAAAGCTCAAATTTGCTTATCTTTAGTCGATGTGCAATGAAAGTTTTTCCTATACCGCCCATAAATTTTAGATCTTGAATTGATAAGCGAATCATATGCCATAAAAAAAAAAGATACAATATACTCTAGAAGTGTACTAAATTTTGAATTTTGACTAAATACATTTTTAAGACTATAATATAGATTGGGGGGTGATATCCAAAAAGTGGAATATTTGTTACATGGGTATGCTATTCGAGATTATACATGCCAAATTAAGGGCCTCTAGCCCTTATAACTTTCAAGTTATGGCAAAAAAACACTGGTCTGAAGTCGAAACTTATCGATAACTTTTGAACGGGACGAGCTATCGATAAAATGAAATAAACTTGTACTGTCCCGGGACTACAAGAACTTTTATTCCAAATATAAAGTCTCTAGCTTTTATAGTCTCTGATATCTGCGTGTTCATACAGACAGACAGACGGACGGACGGACAGAAGGACATGGCTAGATCGACTCGGCTGTTGATACTGATCAAGAATATATGTACTTTATATGGTCGGAGATGCTTCCTTATGCCTGTTACATACTTTTGCAGAAAACCATAATACCCTTTTTACCCATTTTTAATGGGTTCAGGGTATAAAAAATACAATATACTCTAGAAGTGTACTAAATTTTGAATTTTGACTAAATACATTTTTAAGACTTTAATATAGATTGGGAGGTGGTATCCATAAAGTGGAATATTTCTTAGATTCTTAGTACATACTAAATTTGGGGATTCTAGCTCTTAGAACTTTTAAATTATAGCCCAAAACCGCTGATCTGAAATCGAAATTTATCAATAACTTTTGAACGGGACGATAAAATTAAATACATTTGATCTGTCCCGGCACTGCGAGAACTTATATTCCAAATATGAAGTCTATAGCTCTTATAGTTCATACAGATGGACAAATTGACGGACGGCTGGTTTTTGGAAAGTGTACCATTTGAAAAATAATTAAGCCAATGTAGCATTTTTGGCCCATTTGCAACCCCATGGAGTGTATATATTCTTGATCAGTAGCTGCTTATATATATAGCCATGTTCATCTGCCTGTTTCTATGCTAACTGATCAGTGCTAAAGCTATCTTTGCTTAACTAAAGCTGTATAGCTTAAATTTAAATTTTCAAAATATTTTTATAGTTTAGAAAGTTATTACCTAATTTATGATTTAAAATGAACTTGCTGCGCAGATTGGGCTTAGAATGCAACTTTTTATGGTATTGTCAGATCAGACCACTATATATGACACCATATATGTACATACATATGTATATATAATATATATGTACATATGTACATATGTAGCTATAGAATATTCTGTTATATCGTTGACCCACTCACCTGCACCAGGTTATAAAGTTGGAGGTGTTGTCGCGGGCAAAGAAGGTGCCACTCTTGGCCGCCGGCAGATAATGCACATTGCCCAGGGCGAGTATCGGTCCGGCCAATCCGGAAGTCATCGAGCGTGTCATTGATTTGTTGCGCGCCTGTCGCCGGGCCAAATAGTCCTCAGCCGCTTGCCGTACATAATTTGCGTGCTGAAAACAAATTTAAGAGCGCAACAACAATAAATTAGACACAAAGCGACAACAACAACAATGATAACAACAACAACAACAACAACAATCGCAATGCGTCGCGACGCGCGCGTTGCAAGTGAAAGTCAAAAATATTTTGGCTTATTTTAAAGCGCGACAAAAATCTAGAAAAAGTTTATTTTTAAGAGTCTGAAGAATTTAGCGCGGCATTTTTAGGCTGACGGCGACGCGACCGTTGTCCCAATCCTCAATCCCCTTCCCCCAAGCGAGGGGGCACTCGACAGATCGACTGATTGTGGACCGAGAGCTGCGTGTTGGATCCCAACAACAACGACAACAGCAAAAGCAACAGCAATCCGGTCAGGGCACAGGAGCTGCACTGACGAGGGGCATCATTCGAATGATGGCGCCGCAATGTTATGCATAATTAATTGACACGCAGCCACCAAAAAGACTCACACACACACTGTGTCTACTCACACACAATTCAAATTGCAATCACACACTCGTCACTCATCACTCATTTGCCCAAAAGCAAACACACACAATTTGTGAATGGGGCGGGCCTGACACAGATACTTCGCATATTCAATCAGCTAACTACATACATATGTACATATGTATGTATGTACATCGTGATTGACTGTTGGTTGGTTGACTCAGGACAGGATCAGCGGACGATAACTAGTCTCGAATTATAGCCAATCGATAAGCCATTCCCAATGCATTGATGGTCCATCAAAATGTTTTCCTTGCAATAAACAGTATGTCAGTTAAGAGTGTTCATTTTTCAAAATTTCATAATGAGCTAGTTCGTTGATTCGTTGAACCATTTAAAAAAATACACTTGCCCGCAAAACTCTGCGTACAGGCAAAAAAAAATTAAAATTCAACTTTCGCTCTAAATATCTTCGGATCTACAATGTATATTACACTCCAATTTGTTCCATTATATAGATTTTTATTTTCTCTTAATTACTATATTTTTAATTATATTTATATAAAGCCGATGTATTTTTAATAATATTCTTAACAAAAAATGCGAAAAAAATGGACCCGCAGAAGTCTGCGTACAACGAGCATTTTCTGCGTACAATGGAAGAATATGCGATTACAGTTAACTTAGTCGAGCGTTTTCCTTTTGCTTGAAGTTCGTATAGAATTTTTCAATGCATTTGAGAATAGATTTTATTAACTAGCAGCATGGCGCCAGCAGGAAAAGAGATCGACACTGATTTTCGCAAATTGATCATTAATTTGCGTGTACAAGGCAAATCCTACCGAGAAATTGGTCAGGTGGTGGGCAGAACACATTCTTCATGTCAGAGGGTGTATAATAATTATGTTTATTCCGGCTCCCTGTTGTCAAAGCCCCGATCCGGCCGTCCGTCTTTGTTAACCAAGCGGGAAAAAAAATGCATCGTTTCCATAGTGCGATTAAACCCAAGGATGACTGCTCAGAAACTGCGACTTGAGGTGGCGGAAAGGTTCTCCAAAAATATTTCGGTCAGTTAAGAAAGAATTTCATTCATATTATTTGGTATCAAGAAAGTGTGTTTGACAACCACTGTAAATTATGTTGCAGTTCGTTTTTGATCTGATCCCGTTAGAATTTGCGTTTTATGTTTTGCGTTTTGTGTTTCCCGTGATCAAATTTGTAGATGTAAGCAAAAACAAGAGGGAAAGCATTATCTTCGGCGTGCCGAAGATTTTATACTCTTTTCGAACCATTAGACAATTTTCACTATGCCAACTGCAGCACTTTCATATGCTGTAAAAATTCGTTTTTACGCGTGCCATTGTTATACCCTGAACCCATTAAAAATGGGTAAAAAGGGTATTATGGTTTTGTGCAAATGTATGTAACAGGCATAAGGAAGCATCTCCGACCATATAAAGTATATATATTATTGATCAGTATCAACAGCCGAGTCGATCTAGCCATGTCCGTCTGTCTGTCCGTCTGTCCGTCTGTATGAACACACAGATATCAGAGACTACAAGAGCTAGAGACTTCATATTTGGAACATAAGTTCTCCTAATCCCGGGACAGATCAAGTTTATTTCATTTTATCGATAACTCGTACCGTTTAAAAGTTATCGATAAATTTCGATTTCAGACTAGAGTTTTTGGGACATAACTTCAAAGTTATAAGAGCTAGAGACCCCAAATTTGGCATGTATAATCTCGAATAACATATTCATGTTACAAATATTTACTCCCCCAAAAGTTAAAAAAACGCATTTTTGAAGGTACAACCTTGCAATTTGGATTGGTCACACATTTTATAGCTAATATTATGTCCTACAAATTTCAGAAAGATCGGACAATAAACACAGAAGTTATTTAAGATTTTACTTTCCATGTATACACATTGATAGATTAGTATGAATGTAAGGACTGGGTTCAGGGTATCTCCTAGTCGAACACTCCCGACCAGAGCACTTTTACTTTTATTTTTTTTGTTCTAGGAATTGATATATAAGATCCGGCTGGCTTTGATCAATGTATCATTTTGAATAATAAGTATCTGTGCAATGTTTTATCGCAATATCTTTCAAAACATGGGATTTTTGGCCAAAACCGATTTCCAGTTGTATTGCAGCTATAAGATATAGTGGTCCGATCCGACCGGTTCCGATCAATGTGCTGTCCCTTTGAATAATAAGTCTCTGTGAAAAGTTTTATCACGATCGCTCAAAAACTGAGGGACTAGTTTGCATACATACAGACAGACAGACATGGCTAGATCAATTTGTTTTGTCATTCTAAGCATACTGGCAGTAACTTTTGGGGGTCTCCGACGCTTCCTTCTATGCGTTACAAACTTCAGCACAAACTTAATATACTATTTTCTTCGAAAAGAGTATAAATATTAAGGAAAAGGGACTAAACCTCTCAGATTTCGATCGAAGGCCTTGCATACGATCTTAAGGAAGATGGTGATGGTGATGGCAAGGTTTCCCATGAATCAGTGAGGCAGTTTCCTAATTAAAATGCCTATACTTCACGGGCTTCAGGAAATAAGCTACTACTGTATTGTTTTTTGTTCTTTATCGCCTGTTCTTAAAGACATTAAATAATACCTGAATTGCATCCGTCAAAGCAGCAAAAGTCGTAAAATTGCTGCTTTTCTCTGCATCGACTGTTTCTAACTGTTGAATATGTGCCGTTACTTCTGCTTCTGCTTCTGAGAAAATCGTCTGTCGGAGTTAAAGCAGAAAAGTCGACAACGATCATTGCAAGTTTTCATTTTGCTTGACTTCGACTTCTTCAGAATCACAAGTCGACAGTTTTTTTTGCTTTTTTTACCCTGTACCCATTCAAAATGGGTAAAAAGGGTATTATGGAGTTGTGCAAAAGTATGTAACAGGCATAAGGAAGCATCTCCGACCATATAAAGTATATATATTCTTGATCAGTATCAACAGACGAGTCGATTTAGCCATGTCCGTCTGTCTGTCCGTCCGTCTGTCTGTATGAACACGCAGATATCAGAGACTATAAGAGCTAGAGACTTCATATTTGGAACATAAGTTCTCCTAATCCCGGGACAGATCAAGTTTATTTCATTTGTTCGATAACTCGACGCATTCAAAAGTTATCGATAAATTTCGATTTTAGACTAGCGTTTTTGGGACACAGCTTCAAAGATATAAGAGCTAGAGACCCCACATTTTGCATGCATAATCTCGAATAGCATACACATGTAACGAATATTTCACTTTTTGAATACCACCCCCCAATCCCCCCAAAATTTTTGAAGGTACGACCCAATTTGCAATTTGTTTTGGTCACACATATTATTGACAATTGTATGTCCCAAAAATTTCAGTAAGATCGGACAATAAACGCAGAAGTTATTTAAGATTTAACTTTCCATTGTGTGGGGCTCAGCGAAAAAGCAAGCTAACTGCTTAAACCGCTTGCACTGCTTGTACTGCAGCATGTGTGTGTTTAGAGTAGTACGAATGATTGTAAGGACTGGGTTCAGGGTATCTCGTAGTCGGGCACTCCCGACTAGAGCACTCTTACTTGTTATTATTGTTTTTTAAAGTTAATGCAACTAGGTTCAAGACGCAGCAAAAGGCATTCTACTGAGTTAAAATGTTAAATTGGTCCAATATTTGTTGCTACGATTTGGCGAGAATCCAATCAGATTAAAAACCATTAAAGTGGAAAAATGCTGGTAAGAATTAATTACATACATACATGTAAATAAGTTAATCTGCAAATTCTATTTGTTATATCTTTTTTGATCACTTTTGGCTAACCAATTGCCATTGGCCATATTTGGTTGAATGTGACTGGCTTCAGTTTAGGCCAATGAGTCAATCCTGTTGCTTAAGATTGTTGCACTTGTCGATGCCTCGGCTTTGCTGCCCCCGCGTGCGGCGGCGCATGTTGCAAGTTTGATGTGGCTTTTAGGGTTATGTCATCAGCGATTGGCGCGAGTCATTTTATTAATGCCATTCGATCGCATTCAATCCATTCCAATCCGATGCGATGCGATTTGAAGGCGCTGCTTGGCACGACGAAAGCCAATAACAACGGCAACAACAACAACAACAACGTGTCTCGAAGTGTCATGCATTTCCATTTCCATTTCCATTTGCATCATTCCATATTCATTTATGCACATTTTTGTAATAATTTAATATTTAAACAATCTCGTGTCGCTTATTATTATATACATACATATACATACACACACAATATATGTATGTATATTTTTGTACTTTTTTATGGATATCGCCACAAACTGCATTCAAAGTGCTTTATTTGGTGTTTATTGTTTCACCGTTTCAGATTACCCTAACCCCAAACAAGGGCATCATTCAACGCTGCTGACGTTCGACAATTGGCTCTGTCAAGTGGGCGTGGCAACAGCACACTTTGAATAAGTTAAATGCATTGAGGATCACAAATGTATAAACATACATATGCATGTTGTAATTGTTTACCTCATCTTCCTCCTTCCATAACCTGCATGCTAATTGCTGGCGAGTAGAAATTGGCTGGGTTAGAGCATTTGGGAGTCGTTGTGCAGCTGCTGTCAGCTCGAGGTCTCTTCTGGCGTCTTCAGCGGCTTGAGCTTATCATTGAAACTCGACGACTGAGACACAGACGCCCACGATGCATTTGGCCAGAGGCGTTAAATAGGTCTCTGGTCTCTGCATCTTCGACTGCGCTACCCACGGTCGGGCATTCGGCCTTGCAGTGTGCCACATATCACATTTAACAGAGTGTCTTTTGCCCATGGAGCTCACCAGGCCTGTGCTGAGTCAGCTACACAGGTAGGAAGCGCATGCGCGCTTCGGCTAGAACCGAAGCAACCAATTCAAATATGCACTTGCATACATACATCGGATTTTCACTTTCGAAAGCGTCGACATCGACATCGACATCATCATCGTCATGAGGACCATGGAAATCGTTGATTATGACATCACAACCTCCAACGGCACGCGCCAGTGTTTTTGTTGTTTATGTCTTGATTAAGCAGTGTTGGTAAACGGCGCCATTGTCTTCCCTTGGAGATGGGCTGGTCGCTCAACTTAACGAAACTTTCACGATTGGAATAGTGCACAATTAAGTTAGGAGACAATGTGAGCAATTGGATCGATGCATCGATACCATTAACAAAACATATTCGAACATTGTTCATATTAGTTTTGACTAGTGGTAGTCAAACTTCCAGTTACTCAAGCATAATATCGATATTAGTGTTGAGAAATCGTGTTGGTAAACGCACTACTCGGGAAAAGTCAACGATAAACTTGCGCATCGCTAAATCTGTCTTTTCTTCCGTACATTTTCGCAAGCTCACATCGTTCGCTGGAGTAAGTATGAAAAAAAGGTGAAAAATGTGCTAGAATTGTGTTATTAATAGTGAATTGACGTCCCAGCTTATCTGCAACATGAATCCATTCAGGAATTGCCATAATAACGATTGTCTGCCAATTGTTTGGCCCATGTCCAGGGCAGCGCGAGCCATGCGTGCCTTTAACGGGGCTCCGTCGATGAACACGCTGCTGTCCGCCATCTTGGAGGCTTTCAACGACCCAGATGCCTTGAGCTATCCAGTTGCGCCGCGATTGCGCCGCTTCATGCGCAACATTATGCAACTGCCTGGGACCCAAGTGCTGTCGCGTACCATCCACGTGGATGCGTCCGTTTTGCTGACTCATGTCGCCCAGGTCTGTGGCGGATTTGTGCGCCGCCGTCGCGAGCTGCAGTCGGAGCTGCAGTCGGAGCTGCAGTCGGAGCTACAGACGGAGTTGCAGACGGAGCGGAAGCGGGAGCAGGTGTCACGGCTTGTGTCCCGTCCGTCAGATTATGACGAATACTTGGCTTTGGCGCGTCGTTCAGATGATGACGATTTCTTGCCGAAGGTTTTCAGCTACAAGATGGAGCCGATCAAGTTCAAGACTATGTCCGACGAAAAGCGCTTTGCCCTCGGATCTCATATCGTGCCGAGGCGTCAGCTGCTAAAAATGCCTGATTACGGCCATGAGCGCAACGAGTTCAATTTTCCGCGCGAGTTCTCGCGGATGGTCAATCCGGACAAACCGGACGAGGTTGACTGGAAGGGCAACTATAAGCTGTTCACGAGCCACGTGGACTTCGATACCAATGAGCTGTTGGATCACGAACGCTATGAGCCCCTGAGGTTTACCACTCAGGTTTACCACAGCCCGATCGAAATTAGCGATTCGGATTCGGATGGTTCTGATCGCGGTTCGAACCGCATGATAGTCTCCGACATGTCCGATTCGGAAGCCGAAATTTAAAAGGTTCAAAGAAGTAATTTCTTTTAAGCTCGTTTCCAAAACAAATCTTAAAATCGAATTTTTCATTGTCTCAACTTATTTTCTTTATTAATTTACCTTATGTCGGCTAGTTTCAGTCGACACAGAAAATTTACTCAACAATTATAAAGTACAAATATTAAAATTGAAAGTGATTTTTTTTAGGCCAATTAAAAGTATTATTGCAAAATTTATGATTTGTAAAAGTTTAAAGCTCAAATTTGCTTATCTTTAGTCGATGTTCAATGAAAGTTTTTCCTATACCGCCCAAAAGTTTTAGATCTTGAATTGATAAGCGAATCATACGTCATAAAAAAAAAGATACAATATACTCTAGAAGTGTACTAAATTTTGAATTTTGACTAAATACATTTTTAAGACTTTAATATAGATTGGGGGGTGATATCCAAAAAGTGGAATATTTGTTTGTTGGGTATGCTATTCGAGATTATACATGCCAAATTAAGGGCCTCTAGCTCTTATAACTTTTAAGTTATGGTCCAAAAACTCTAGTCTAAAATTCAAAATTTAGTACACTTCTAGAGTATATTGTATTTTTTATACCCTGAACCCATTAAAAATGGGTAAAAAGGGTATTATGGTTTTCTGCAAAAGTATGTAACAGGCATAAGGAAGCATCTCCGACCATATAAAGTACATATATTCTTTATCAGTATCAACAGTCGAGTCGATTTAGCCATGTCCGTCCGTCCGTCTGTCTGTCCGTCTGTCCGTCTGTATGAACACACAGATATCAGAGACTACAAGAGCTAGAGACTTCATATTTGGAACATAAGTTCTCCTAATCCCGGGACAGATCAAGTTTATTTCATTTTATCGATAACTCGTACCGTTTAAAAGTTATCGATAAATTTCGATTTCAGACTAGAGTTTTTGGCACATAACTTCAAAGTTATAAGAGCTAGAGACCCCAAATTTGGCATGTATAATCTCGAATAACATATTCATGTTACAAATATTTACTCCCCCAAAAGTTAAAAAAACGCATTTTTGAAGGTACAACCTTGCAATTTGGATTGGTCACACATTTTATAGCTAATATTATGTCCTACAAATTTCAGAAAGATCGGACAATAAACACAGAAGTTATTTAAGATTTTACTTTCCATGTATACACATTGATAGATTAGTATGAATGTAAGGACTGGGTTCAGGGTATCTCCTAGTCGAACACTCCCGACCAGAGCACTTTTACTTTTATTTTTTTTGTTCTAGGAATTGATATATAAGATCCGGCTGGCTTTGATCAATGTATCATTTTGAATAATAAGTATCTGTGCAATGTTTTATCGCGATATCTTTCAAAACATGGGATTTTTGGCCAAAACCGATTTCCAGTTGTATTGCAGCTATAAGATATAGTGGTCCGATCCGACCGGTTCCGATCAATGTGCTGTCCCTTTGAATAATAAGTCTCTGTGAAAAGTTTTATCACGATCGCTCAAAAACTGAGGGACTAGTTTGCATACATACAGACAGACAGACATGGCTAGATCAATTTGTTTTGTCATTCTAAGCATACTGGCAGTAACTTTTGGGGGTCTCCGACGCTTCCTTCTATGCGTTACAAACTTCAGCACAAACTTAATATACTATTTTCTTCGAAAAGAGTATAAATATTAAGGAAAAGGGACTAAACCTCTCAGATTTCGATCGAAGGCCTTGCATACGATCTTAAGGAAGATGGTGATGGTGATGGCAAGGTTTCCCATGAATCAGTGAGGCAGTTTCCTAATTAAAATGCCTATACTTCACGGGCTTCAGGAAATAAGCTACTACTGTATTGTTTTTTGTTCTTTATCGCCTGTTCTTAAAGACATTAAATAATACCTGAATTGCATCCGTCAAAGCAGCAAAAGTCGTAAAATTGCTGCTTTTCTCTGCATCGACTGTTTCTAACTGTTGAATATGTGCCGTTACTTCTGCTTCTGCTTCTGAGAAAATCGTCTGTCGGAGTTAAAGCAGAAAAGTCGACAACGATCATTGCAAGTTTTCATTTTGCTTGACTTCGACTTCTTCAGAATCACAAGTCGACAGTTTTTTTTGCTTTTTTTACCCTGTACCCATTCAAAATGGGTAAAAAGGGTATTATGGAGTTGTGCAAAAGTATGTAACAGGCATAAGGAAGCATCTCCGACCATATAAAGTATATATATTCTTGATCAGTATCAACAGACGAGTCGATTTAGCCATGTCCGTCTGTCTGTCCGTCCGTCTGTCTGTATGAACACGCAGATATCAGAGACTATAAGAGCTAGAGACTTCATATTTGGAACATAAGTTCTCCTAATCCCGGGACAGATCAAGTTTATTTCATTTGTTCGATAACTCGACGCATTCAAAAGTTATCGATAAATTTCGATTTTAGACTAGCGTTTTTGGGACACAGCTTCAAAGATATAAGAGCTAGAGACCCCACATTTTGCATGCATAATCTCGAATAGCATACACATGTAACGAATATTTCACTTTTTGAATACCACCCCCCAATCCCCCCAAAATTTTTGAAGGTACGACCCAATTTGCAATTTGTTTTGGTCACACATATTATTGACAATTGTATGTCCCAAAAATTTCAGTAAGATCGGACAATAAACGCAGAAGTTATTTAAGATTTAACTTTCCATTGTGTGGGGCTCAGCGAAAAAGCAAGCTAACTGCTTAAACCGCTTGCACTGCTTGTACTGCAGCATGTGTGTGTTTAGAGTAGTACGAATGATTGTAAGGACTGGGTTCAGGGTATCTCGTAGTCGGGCACTCCCGACTAGAGCACTCTTACTTGTTATTATTGTTTTTTAAAGTTAATGCAACTAGGTTCAAGACGCAGCAAAAGGCATTCTACTGAGTTAAAATGTTAAATTGGTCCAATATTTGTTGCTACGATTTGGCGAGAATCCAATCAGATTAAAAACCATTAAAGTGGAAAAATGCTGGTAAGAATTAATTACATACATACATGTAAATAAGTTAATCTGCAAATTCTATTTGTTATATCTTTTTTGATCACTTTTGGCTAACCAATTGCCATTGGCCATATTTGGTTGAATGTGACTGGCTTCAGTTTAGGCCAATGAGTCAATCCTGTTGCTTAAGATTGTTGCACTTGTCGATGCCTCGGCTTTGCTGCCCCCGCGTGCGGCGGCGCATGTTGCAAGTTTGATGTGGCTTTTAGGGTTATGTCATCAGCGATTGGCGCGAGTCATTTTATTAATGCCATTCGATCGCATTCAATCCATTCCAATCCGATGCGATGCGATTTGAAGGCGCTGCTTGGCACGACGAAAGCCAATAACAACGGCAACAACAACAACAACAACGTGTCTCGAAGTGTCATGCATTTCCATTTCCATTTCCATTTGCATCATTCCATATTCATTTATGCACATTTTTGTAATAATTTAATATTTAAACAATCTCGTGTCGCTTATTATTATATACATACATATACATACACACACAATATATGTATGTATATTTTTGTACTTTTTTATGGATATCGCCACAAACTGCATTCAAAGTGCTTTATTTGGTGTTTATTGTTTCACCGTTTCAGATTACCCTAACCCCAAACAAGGGCATCATTCAACGCTGCTGACGTTCGACAATTGGCTCTGTCAAGTGGGCGTGGCAACAGCACACTTTGAATAAGTTAAATGCATTGAGGATCACAAATGTATAAACATACATATGCATGTTGTAATTGTTTACCTCATCTTCCTCCTTCCATAACCTGCATGCTAATTGCTGGCGAGTAGAAATTGGCTGGGTTAGAGCATTTGGGAGTCGTTGTGCAGCTGCTGTCAGCTCGAGGTCTCTTCTGGCGTCTTCAGCGGCTTGAGCTTATCATTGAAACTCGACGACTGAGACACAGACGCCCACGATGCATTTGGCCAGAGGCGTTAAATAGGTCTCTGGTCTCTGCATCTTCGACTGCGCTACCCACGGTCGGGCATTCGGCCTTGCAGTGTGCCACATATCACATTTAACAGAGTGTCTTTTGCCCATGGAGCTCACCAGGCCTGTGCTGAGTCAGCTACACAGGTAGGAAGCGCATGCGCGCTTCGGCTAGAACCGAAGCAACCAATTCAAATATGCACTTGCATACATACATCGGATTTTCACTTTCGAAAGCGTCGACATCGACATCGACATCATCATCGTCATGAGGACCATGGAAATCGTTGATTATGACATCACAACCTCCAACGGCACGCGCCAGTGTTTTTGTTGTTTATGTCTTGATTAAGCAGTGTTGGTAAACGGCGCCATTGTCTTCCCTTGGAGATGGGCTGGTCGCTCAACTTAACGAAACTTTCACGATTGGAATAGTGCACAATTAAGTTAGGAGACAATGTGAGCAATTGGATCGATGCATCGATACCATTAACAAAACATATTCGAACATTGTTCATATTAGTTTTGACTAGTGGTAGTCAAACTTCCAGTTACTCAAGCATAATATCGATATTAGTGTTGAGAAATCGTGTTGGTAAACGCACTACTCGGGAAAAGTCAACGATAAACTTGCGCATCGCTAAATCTGTCTTTTCTTCCGTACATTTTCGCAAGCTCACATCGTTCGCTGGAGTAAGTATGAAAAAAAGGTGAAAAATGTGCTAGAATTGTGTTATTAATAGTGAATTGACGTCCCAGCTTATCTGCAACATGAATCCATTCAGGAATTGCCATAATAACGATTGTCTGCCAATTGTTTGGCCCATGTCCAGGGCAGCGCGAGCCATGCGTGCCTTTAACGGGGCTCCGTCGATGAACACGCTGCTGTCCGCCATCTTGGAGGCTTTCAACGACCCAGATGCCTTGAGCTATCCAGTTGCGCCGCGATTGCGCCGCTTCATGCGCAACATTATGCAACTGCCTGGGACCCAAGTGCTGTCGCGTACCATCCACGTGGATGCGTCCGTTTTGCTGACTCATGTCGCCCAGGTCTGTGGCGGATTTGTGCGCCGCCGTCGCGAGCTGCAGTCGGAGCTGCAGTCGGAGCTGCAGTCGGAGCTACAGACGGAGTTGCAGACGGAGCGGAAGCGGGAGCAGGTGTCACGGCTTGTGTCCCGTCCGTCAGATTATGACGAATACTTGGCTTTGGCGCGTCGTTCAGACTTTAGCGATTCGGATTCGGATGGTTCTGATCGCGGTTCGAACCCCATGATAGTCTCCGACATGTCCGATTCGGAAGCCGTGATGCCGATAATGCGCGACCCCGATTTGGAGTACGAGATCAATGAGGCTGCTGGGGCACAGAAGCCGGAACCAAACAAGCGTTTGGACTCGTCCTCCGAGTCCGGCTCATCTCGCCAGCTGGCGTCATCTTCTGAGTCGACCTCAGTGATCGATTCGTGTGCATCCTCCGATTTGGAGTTGAACCCCGATGCAGACAATGCCTCATATCTCAAGGAGGCCACGCTGCCCAAATCGAAGCCAGTCGAGTCGAAAGACGTGCCCAAGCCGAAGCCATTCAAGCTACAAGCGTACGTCTCGGACTCGGACTCGGACTCGGACTCGGAGGCCACAGATGGCGATGTGGAGGATGAGGGGGCGGCAGAAAGCAGCCTGGACACGCTGGACAACATGCTCCCGAGAGGCAGCCGTCTCCGGGCAGGTGGCATGCAGCGCCGCAAGGCCACCAAGCCGATGCCTCTCGTGCACGGCAAGCGTCGCTCGCTGCGTATCCAGGACGATCAGTCCGGCGGCAAGTCGACTAAGCGTCACCTATCGGACATCGAGGAGGAGACCGACTCGCCAGTCGCCTATGGGCACCCCAATCACAATCCAGAGAAGCGTCGCTGCGAGGCGCCCTCGCACATCGTATCATCCAAATCGTCGACCCCGGACATTGTATCATCGACACCGAACACCAGCTTGGCCACATCGGATTTCGAGCGCAAGCTTAAGCCCATGCAGGGCCAAATCTCGGGGAAGGACGTCCGGAAGTGCATCTCCAAGGTGGTCGCCGAACTTGCTGCCACCAGGAAGCGCAAGTTGCAGGATCGCATTGCCTTTCTGCTGGATCGTCTGGAGCAGCCGAGCACCAGCAAGGCGGCCGCGCTCTTGCAGACGGAGCTGAAGGAGCTCGATGCCAAACTGGCGGCCATAGAGGCAAAGGAGCCATCACCCGATGTGGACATGCACTTGACGCCGGAGGATGGCCCAAAGAAGAACATTGAGCAACAGGGCCTGGCCAAGGACGCACTGGCAATCGAACGCAAAGCCAAGGATTTGTGCCTAGCCCCGACAAAAGGGGGTGCCGCAAAGAATGATCTAGGAAATCGTGCCAATAATGATGTTAATCCCTGGCAGAAGTATATCGTCGAGTATGGCCGTCCAAACGATAGCGGCAACCCGGCGGGATCATCCGAGTGGGGGAGCTTTGCGAAGGAACAGATGGAGGATTCACTCACAAATCTCACCAAGCTCATGTCGTCCATCGAGGGGTACTTGGTAACGCTCAGCAGTGATCATGAAGCAGCCGACAAGGACCAATGCATAATAGTAATTGTGGACTCGGAGAACGAGGAGGAGAACACCACGGCCGATGATCCCAAATCCAACGGGGATCAGGCCGCCAAGCAGCCCGACAAGCACAACGATACCAAGTGAGAAACATTTGAGACTTACTGAATCTAACACGTATCCGTGTCTTTCACTAACTCTTCCAATATAAAACAAATTTCCATAATCTAAATTCCATACACATAACATATTACACGTATTTACAATCTATCTAAAGCAATATTTTTTTTCAATTAATATCCATAGCCCAAAAATGTTTTTTTAGCAACTTAAAGACATTTTAAATTTCAACACATATCATGTTTTCATCATCTAACACACTTTGAATGTTCCACAAGGATTGTAGTTTTTTTTTAAATATCTAAAGACTTGTTAACACAACATCTAAAACAATATTTTCATATTTTTAAAAAATTAATATCCATAGCACAATATAGTTTTCATAACAACACATAAAACGTTTTTTAATCTAACTCACACAACACTAACACACATTTGGAATCCTCCACAGCTATTGTAATCTTTTTTTGTGAATATTGAATGACTTGTTTACACAACATCTAAAGCATCATTTTAATATTTGTAAAAAGAAAAAACGGTACACTTTTCCAAATGTAATAACAAAGAACACAGCTCATAAGTATTTTTTATACTCTTTTCGAAGAAAATAGTATATTAAGTTTGTGCTGAAGTTTGTAACGCATAGAAGGAAGCGTCGGAGACCCCCAAAAGTTACTGCCAGAATGACAATACAAATTGATCTAGCCATGTCCGTCTGTCTGTCTGTCTGTCTGTCTGTCTGTATGTATGCAAACTAGTCCCTCAGTTTTTGAGCTATCGCGATAAAACTTTGCACAGACACTTATTATTCCAGGGGACAGTACATTGGTACATTGGTTGGAGCCGGCCGGATCGGATCACTATATCTTATAGCTGCCATACAACACGAAGTCGGTTTTGGCCATAAATCCCATGTTTTTAAAGCTATCGCGATACAACTTTGCACAGATACTTATTATTCAAAGAGACATCACAATGGTTGGAGCCGCCCGGATCGTATCACTATATCTTATAGCTGCTATACAACTGGCAATGAATTAAATATTCTTAGAACAAAAAAAAAAAATTTTACGCGACAAAACGATTTTGTACAGCTTATGAAATTTTACTGGTGCAGTTGGCAGAGTGAAAATTGCCTATAGGTTCGAAAAGAGTATAAGATCTTCGGTACGCCGAAGATAATCCTTCCCCACTTGTGTTTATATTTTTTATGGGCATTTTTAAAAGGAATTATTGTTGTTGGGAAGGATTAAAGACATCGTTGCATCATCTAACTGTTATTAACATGAGTATCTGCTCAAATAACTATTCTAATTCACGACTAATGAATTTGTAATTTTTTCAATTAATCCAAAACTATCTACTTCTAAAGCAATCATTTAATTTTATATTTAAATCTAAATCTTTTATTTCGATTTGTCTGCAAACCAAACATATACAATGACATATGTATGTTTATACTAGCTTTCCAGTGGCAGCAGAATATGCATATGTATGTATGTACATATATATGTATATTAACAATGTATATATTGGCTCTGCAAATAGGTCATGAGGTCATGCTAGTAGTCGATGCTGCAACCGAGTTGCATGCAGCAAAGCACAGGTACGTGACATCTCGCTGATGTGCAGGTAAGCAACAAAACGCGATAGCGGAAGCGCACAAGATGTTGCAACTTGCAACACACCACACACACACACACACAATGTGGAAGTTGGGGAGGGGCGCGGAGCCACGCCCACTGTCACGTAATTAACTAAGCTGCTTCCATTCCTTAGCTTCTTCTTTGCTCCATGCCCGGGTGAAATGTGTGTCAATATGGCCTTAATAACATTAGCTAAAAGCCATTTGCAAAAAACAACCTCTGCCGCATTACATCCCATACATATGATACATGATATATGTATGTACATAGTTAGCAAGTATAACTGTAGTTTTTTGCTTCCGCAAGCTTGCACTGCAAATAAAACCCAAATTAAATCAAACATACACAAATTAAAGCGAGCTGCAAAACAAAACTGCAGATTACCGATGCGTTCTCACAAACACATGAATGCAAGCATATGCTACACACACACACACACACACACACACACACACACACACGGGCAGTACGAATCCAAGCTGTAGGTGTGTGTGTGTGTGTTTGTTGTGTGTTGTTGTTGTTGTCGCATCAGATTTTCACTTTCGAATGCGTCGAAAGGAGGAGGAGCATGGAAATCGCTGATTATGACATCACAATCTGCAGGTGCGGCAAAGGCACGTGCCAGTGTCTTTTGTATATTTGCATTTGTATTGGTTTTGGTTTTGATTAGGCAGTGTTGGTAAACAGCGGCCTTTGATAGAGATGGGATAGCCTCAAATGAACGAAATGAAGCCACTGCAATGGTGAACGATTGAATGCATACCTATTTTTCCAAAATTGGTCTTTATAAAATTTTTATATATCGTGGCTTGTATTAATTTTTGATTCAAGCTGTTGCTCGCACATTTCCTATTCGATTATATTGATATTGATATTGGTGTTGAGTAACGTCATGCCGAAATTTAAATGTTTTTTTTTCAACACATCATATTTCTATACTCTTTTCAAAGAAAATAGTATACTCATTTTGTCCTGAAGTTTGTTATAGTACATTACAAAGTTGGCGTTGAAAAATCCCGAAAGTTACCTCTAGTATGGTTAATATGACATATGTAAGTATGAACATAAATTGATATGGCAATGTTCGTCTCTCTGTCTGTGTATGCAAATTAGTGTATAGGCAGGTATGTATATATATCTATATGTACATATGTATGATATGAGCTAGTGAAATCAGCCGAAAAAAATTCTTCCCCACTTGCTTATTTCACCATTATGTATATGGTAGTGTATATTCAGAGCCTGCTTAGGTTTATATTTGCCATATTCTTAAAATCCTCGATACTGTTTGCTTCGACTGTTTCTAACTGTTGAAAATGAGCCGTTACTTCTGCTCCTGCTTCTGCTTCTGAGAAAATCGTCAGTCTGAGTCAAAGCAGAAGTCAAGAATGCAAAGCAGTGTTGACAACTATCAGTCACCAAAAATAGCTAGATTGGCGATTCAAAACAGCTAAAAATTGTATACTACCAAATTATTCGTTACATAGCCGACTTTAACGAAGTCATTCGATTCGTATACATATATGTACTTAATTTGGGGCACCTAATAAGAAATATTTACATATTTAGCCAAAACTTGCTTGAAAACTGGCAGATTTCTTAGCTAAGTATGTACCAAAATGTACTATTGGGATCACCTGCTTGGTCTTTTATAAAGTTTTCAAGTTGCGGTGCCTCCATCTACGCATATCGATTCAACTCATTGTGTTATCAATAGTTATTAAACCTGGACGGAAACATACTTTGTCCAGATAGGGCAGTTTATAAAAGAATGACAATTTAATCAAATTGGTTTATAAAAAAGCTATATCCAGCCAGATTTACAAATCATATTGTTTTCCGTTTCTGGCTTCTAAAAATAGCCAGATGTGACGTAAGAATAGCTGAATGGGCAACACTGGCAGTCACCAGTGTTGTAGGGCTTAGTTTCCAGAATCGCTTTTTCGTGTTGCTTCTTAGACATTTAGTGCTTGAAAATGCAATTTTATTATACATGTAAGTATTATACATTCGAGCCCATATTTGAGAGTAATCACTTGACATTCCGCTTGCAATTCCGCAATTTTTTGTATTCTGCATGCATAATTCTTGAGAGTATTTCTTTGGCTTAGTTTTCATTTGACTTTTGCTTTGCACTTTCCATGGATCACAGGGCAGCACCCCCAGACCCGGACCCGGTCCCGGACCCGCCTTCGGGCCTGCTGCCGCCCAAAGCGTGTCGTCAAGTGTCAGGTGTCGAAGCAATTAACGTGACTTTGGCAACACTGGCTGTGGAGCCGAGCCGCAAGAAGTGGGCCAGCTCATAACGTTGCTCGATGCTGCAGCTGCAGCTGCGTTGCATGCAACGGCGAGACGCAAGTACATATATACATACATACATACGTGACACACAGGTAAGAAACAATAAAGAGAGCGAAAGCCGCTAAGGAAGCGCACAAGATGTTGCAACACTCACAGCAGATTGGAGGTGGGGATGGGGATGAGGATGGGGATGGGTGGCAATATGTGTATGTAAGTTGGGGGCGGCAGCACAGTCACGTAATTAGCTTAGATTTTTCTTTTCTTTGCTGTTTTAAGTTGTTATTGTTGCTGTTGTTGCTTTCGGTCCGGCCGAAATGTGTGTCAATATGGCCTTAATAACATTAGGTAAAAGGCAATTGCGAAAAACGTTATACAGAAACCGACACATACACGTATGTACATACATACATACATACATACATATACCATACATACATATGTACATACATACATATGTCTTTAGGTAAGTATAACCGTAATGCCCGTAACAGCTTTTTTGCTTCCGCAAAGCGTCCACTGCAAAAAAAACGCCAAATTAAATCAAACAAAAATTAAAGCAAGCTGCAAAATGACATTGCAAAAAACAAACAAGCAAAGCCAACGAAAAAAATGGAAAGAAAAAAATTAAATTAAATTATATACAAAAGAGAAGAAAAAAACTGATGTCTGATTTAATACTCTTGCAGACTTCTAATGATATAATATTTGGTTCTTTTAGTTGCTACATTTCATCTGGCTTCTGATATGGTAATTCGATATTCGGTAAGTTTGGCCAAGATAGTATATCTTTAAAAACATAAGACATTCACCTCTCTCATTCTCTCAACAGTTTTCATCCAATGCTGCCCGTTTGAGGACAAAGTGCAGAAAACAAAATGCAACTGGCGAGTTTGTTAAAAATATGTGCAATAGCCCAAAAGTTGATCATTCAAATACTGTTTCTTTTCAACAGATTCTTCAGCTACACATAGTATATATTAAAGCGATCGACTGATGAAAGGCTGATGAAATGCGACATACCCTCTGATAGAGTATACAAAAATAGCTAACGGTGAGCATAATAGTATTTATTGTACAATTGCTGATTTCAGCGCCGCCTGCAATTACCAATGTGTTCACATACCCTATACATGATTAGGCGGGTGGTGGGGGGTATTTGTGTGTTGGTGTGTGTGTGTGTGTGTGTGTGTGTGTGTGTGTGTGGGCACGGAGTCTTGGCCGACGCCTAAACGGATTTGCCGTCAACCGTTTTTCGTACACAAAACAACCAAAATTCGCATTGTGTTGGCTGTCTTGAGCTTGAGAAGCTGACGGGAAGTGGGGGACTGAGAGGTGCGGCAGCTTAAAGAGTTGAGTCTAATGGAGTGGAGTGGACTTGCCACCGATTGTCAGATAGCCGGATTGGCCATAACACTAACACCCAGCACGGCCAACAAAGCACGACGGCTTTATTTGTATTTTCGGTTTTTTCATGTTTTTTTTATATTTGTTTGACTGTATTCAACTCAATCAAAATCACAAAATCAAAAAACTGTCCACGCTGTTCCATTCAAAATCACATTTCAAAGGCCGTGTCGACGTTGCCGTCAACAGCAGCAACAACAACAGCAGCAACAACAACAGCAACAACAGCAGTTGCTTTGTTGCTGTGTCTTTTTGGGGTTCAAGGTTCTCATGGACAACTTCCTAGCTAACTAGCCAAGCCATGTCGTATTGTGTATGTGTGTGTGTGTGTGTGTTTGTCTCTCTGTTGGCCAGTTGGCAATGATAGATCGCTGCCAAATGATTGCTGCAGCAACAGAAACAGCAACAGCAACTGTTGCCGGCTAAGATGTGTGTATCGGATCTGTTGGTCACCTGCTCGGGGCCCCTTTTGATCTTGACGGCAGAAACGTATGCATTTGATTGGGCCAACGCTAATGCTAACGGTATTTCCATAATGCCATAGAAGGCGTTTTGTTTGCCAAAAGTTTGTTGCCCCCTCCATCTATCTATCTCTTTCTCTATCTCACTCTCACTCTCTCTCTCTCTCTCTCTTTTGCTCAGGTGTGGGAAACGACCATGGACCAAAGATCGACGAGATGAGATCACTGATCGACTGATTGCAATGCTGATGATCAGTCAGCATGTGTGTGTGTGGGTGTGTGGGCATAGCGAACATCATAGCTGAAGAACTGCAGTTGGTAATTGATACAACAGCCTGCACTTTGTGGCAACTTCGTGGGAACTTCACGTGAGAGAGCGATTTGTCACAGATCAAGCAACTCTGCGATTGTACAAATTCTGACGCTTGAGGCACTACACTGTACATACTATTATTGTTATTCGAGAACTCAAGCTCAATGTGTCACAGATCAAGGAACCAATTGTGATTCAAAAGTTGTAGATATTGTATCTTATAGATATAGCTTGTAGCATGTTGAAGGCTCATTAAATACAAATGGCCAAATACCAATACAAATATAGATATAGATATGTATGTATGATGTATTTGTGTACATATGTACATACTAGACTATACATAGCTAACAAGACAAAGCCGCTGCCAAAAACTAAGCCAAACTGAACTGGTTTCTCGTCTGTTTGTTGTTGCTGCCGTTGCTATTTTCCAAAAGCCAAAACGAATTTTGAATGTGGGTGAAGTTGTTAAAAATGTGGCAAACGCAAACGCAAACGCAATCGAGGCCAATCGCCCCGTGTCGGGTTCCAGAGCAACACCCTACCCGACCCCCACAGAGCCCCGACGACGTGCCAATGTTGGACCTGCTAAGCGCATATTTAGTTGTAAACTTGAATTTAGACTCGGGCCAAATTAGATAGACAGTCTTTGGGCCGCGCAGTGAGAGCGCCACTGAAAACTGAACGCTGAACGCTGAACACTGAACCGACTCGCTGCTAGACAGACGGTAACAAATGTCGCAATTGCCCAAAAAGACAAAACACAACCACAAATCCAAGAATGCGCGCCTTGGGAACGAAACGAAATGGAATGAAACGGATGAGACCATAAGCGAAAAACGAACAAACTGGCCATCAAGAATGAGAGCTGAATTCTGCTTACGATTATGTTATTTTGGTGCGTGCTTCCTATTGCGAACTAACATATTAGGTTATGTTCAGACAAGTGCCTGGCAAAGTTCATGTTAGCTAACACGAAGATTGGTAAACAACCAAAGACATCACTTACGAATTATGGATTAGCACTAGCCACAATTAAGTCCAAGTCGTCGTCTGATTATTTTGGCTTGATTGATTCTCGAAAAGTTATTTTGTTTTAGGTTTTGATTAGAATCATCTGTACGATAGCGATATGTACATATGTATTTATTTAAAGTCAATGGTACATTAAACGCACAATTATCAATGACATAAAAAGAGATTATACACATTTAGAAATACAAATTGAAACTTAAGTTTAAATTAAGTTAAGTCTTAAGTGACTATTGGTTGTACATTTGCTTCAAGGATTGGGGAAAACCCCAGAAAAATCCCAAAAAAATGTGCATACATAAATGAAGTGTTAGTCTAGCTTGTCAAATATTTAACAGCAAGATAAACTGTGTGGTAAATGTAACCATAATTATTAAGCAATAAGCAAATCAGTTAGAGCTAACAGGAAGATGACAAAATGCTGCCCAAGCGGAACTCGACTACAACCAAATAAGTGTGTCTGTATGTGTGTGTGTATGTGTGTATGTATGTGTGTGTGTATGTATGTGTGTGCGTGCAATCTGGCAATCTCTGTGGCTCGGGGAATCGTGCAAATTGCCGGGCCATGTCTATTTGGCTATTTGTCCAGTTTTGGGCACAAAACGCAAAAAAGCATTTGGTGCTTGGCAAGTAAATACGAGCATATGTAAATATTAATTTTTATTAAACAAACGTGACGCGAACTCTTTTTAAACGTTGACACGACAATTGCAACCCACACACACACACACACACACACATTCATGCATACATAGATGCTTAGATTAAACAGTGCGCGCTTTTCATATTTGGCTTTTCAATTCACAATATTTATGCCATGCAAAAAAAAAACAAGACTGTTGTTTATTGTTACTGTTATATTGGCCCCGACGACCGCAGAGGTCTCTCTTCGCTCTCCGGACTTGCGACTCGCTTCAAAGTCGCTGACATCGTCCGGACTACGTGCAGGCGTCACAGCCGGAGTCACCGTCCAAATCGGCGGCAGTCCATCAACGCATCCAAATGCGTGGGAATTGTGCTGTGCTGTGCTGGCTGTGCCGGCCTTGCTTTGAAGTCGGGCTGAGCGAGTCGCCGCTTGGAAAGGCTATTTGCGGAATTTCAAAGGCAAAAACTGTGCACACTCATCGCACACACACTCACACACACACGCACAGACGATATGACAAAATATTGTTTACAAACGCCCGCCTTTTAAATACATTGCAAAACGTTTTGCAAATATGGCTAAAGAAGCATAATTGTCACATAATAGCCGCAAAAGTTTTGGCTTGCATGCGGACTCCATTGTCGTCGTCGTCGTCGTCGTCGTCGTTTAATTGGCCAAAAAAATGAATCATCAGCAGCAGCAGCAGCAGCAGCAACAATAGTCGCATTTCGTAGGCAACTCAACGATTTGGACTTCCTTTTGTGGCGGCCACATGATTGTCGCCATTGAGACTGCACGACAAATGCAACGTGACGCATGTGCTCTGCAGCGCCGCCCTCCGCGCCAAACTTGGCGGCAACAACAATGCACAACAACTGCAACAACTCTCCGACAGCGCAGCCATGGAGACATGGAGGGATAGAGGGGGGAGGGGGCGCTCTTTAACCTTTCCCCTTGCCCCCCACCCACTTCACACAACGCTCTGCCTATTTGTAGCTGCATCCCATGCGGATTCTATTTTGGACTTGCGACAAATATAGAGCGCAATCCCTGAGACGGATGACCGTTAATGGAGACATTTCCATGGGGTTTGGGGGCGGTTCATTAAAACTATTTATAATTTGAGCGAGTCCATAAGACAAACAGCAATAGAGACTGCTCTGCTTGTACATATAGTAGTATCACACTTCCTAATATTGAATTCGTATAAAATTTTAAAAGGTTTACATTTTTTTGTTTTCCAGGAGGCACAGCCAAAAATATGCATCACAGCGATACCGTTATCAATGAACTGATCACAGTGGACTGCAAGCATACAATATGCACACAAAACTTACAACATGACATGAAGACAAGTCGTTTCTATTCGTTTTTCAGCACTGTATGTACGTATGTATGTACATATGTATGTATGTGTGCACATCTTGACAACTGGCCTGATCGATCTTGATCTTAGTTGTGTGGCACATGCCACAAAACAACAGGCAGCTCAATAACAACCACAACAACAGCAACGGCAACAGCAAGAGCAACGGCAACAACAGTAGCCAACAATGAACAATGGCCAAAAACACAACAGCAACAACAACAAAAAGCTGAAAACAAAAAACAAAAGCGAATTTTCAATTTCGTTGCCAAGTGGCGCGCACAGTGGCGGCCACTTACAAGAACTTTAACACGCCAGAGTTCAAATTAGTCAGCCACACTCCATAAATCAGACAACGGAAAACAATCATAAAGACCTGGTCGGTCAGGCAGCGGCGGCAGCTTTGCTACACAGATCCGGCGCTCTCTGGACAACAGGCAGCTAAGCCAGCTGCTCGGGCGCCCAACTGGCCAATCGAGTTGGCCGCCCGCTGCCGCTGCTGCTGTTGTGGTTGTTGTTGCTGGAGCTGGAGCTGGTGCTGGACCTGGTGCTCTGGGTCGAGCGATTAGCATACAATTTGCGAGGCAACTTGTTGTTGGCTGCATTGACAGCAATAAATAATAAAATTGCATTGCCAGGCACTTTGCCAGGCGGTTAAGTCGCCCAGCTGATCAAAGGATTGGAAAGGTAACAAACTTAGTACTTGGACCTGCACTATATTAAATATATATTTTACTTCCAGCTACGAAATGAAGAGCATTTAAAAATATCAAACACAACTGTGGATAACAATAAATAATAAAATTGCATTGCCAGGCACTTTGCCAGGCGGTTAAGTCGCCCAGCTGATCAAAGGATTGGAAAGGTAACAAACTTAGTACTGGGACCTGCACTATATTAAATATATATTTTACTTCCAGCTACGAAATGAAGAGCATTTAAAAACATCAAACACAACTGTGGATAACAATAAATAATAAAATAGCATTGCCAGGCACTTTGCCAGACGGTTAAGTCGCCCAGCTGATCAAAGGATTGGAAAGGTAACAAATTTAGTACTTGGACCTGCACTATATTAAATATATATTTTACTTCCAGCTACGAAATGAAGAGCATTTAAAAAACTCAAACACAACTATGGATAACAATAAATAATAAAATAGCATTGCCAGGCACTTTGCCAGACGGTTAAGTCGCCCAGCTGATCAAAGGATTGGAAAGGTAACAAAGTTAGTACTTGGACCTGCACTATATTAAATATATATTTTACTTCCAGCTACGAAATGAAGAGCATTTAAAAACATCAAACACAACTGTGGATAACAATAAATAATAAAATAGCATTGCCAGGCACTTTGCCAGACGGTTAAGTCGCCCAGCTGATCAAAGGATTGGAAAGGTAACAAAGTTAGTACTTGGACCTGCACTATATTAAATATATATTTTACTTCCAGCTACGAAATGAAGGGCATTTAAAAACATCAAACACAACTGTGGATAACAATAAATAATAAAATAGCATTGCCAGGCACTTTGCCAGACGGTTAAGTCGCCCAGCTGATCAAAGGATTGGAAAGGTAACAAAGTTAGTACTTGGACCTGCACTATATTAAATATATATTTTACTTCCAGCTACGAAATGAAGAGCATTTAAAAACATCAAACACATCTGTGGATAACAATAAATAATAAAATAACATTGCCAGGCACTTTGCCAGGCGGTTAAGTCGCCCAGCTGATCAAAGGATTGGAAAGGTAACAAAGTTAGTACTTGGACCTGCACAAAATTTACCATATATAACATACATACATATTAAATATATATTTTACTTCCAGCTACGAAATGAAGAGCATTTAAAAACATCAAACACAACTGTGGATAACAATAAATAATAAAATAACATTGCCAGGCACTTTGCCAGGCGGTTAAGTCGCCCAGCTGATCAAAGGATTGGAAAGGTAACAAAGTTAGTACTTGGACCTGCACAAAATTTACCATATATAACATACATACATATTAAATATATATTTTACTTCCAGCTACGAAATGAAGAGCATTTAAAAATATCAAACACAACTGTGGATAACAATAAATAATAAAATAACATTGCCAGGCACTTTGCCAGGCGGTTAAGTCGCCCAGCTGATCAAAGGATTGGAAAGGTAACAAAGTTAGTACTTGGACCTGCACAAAATTTACCATATATAACATACATACATATTAAATATATATTTTACTTCCAGCTACGAAATGAAGAGCATTTAAAAACATCAAACACAAAATAACATTGCCAGGCACTTTGCCAGGCGGTTAAGTCGCCCAGCTGATCAAAGGATTGGAAAGGTAACAAACTTAGTACTTGGACCTGCACTATATTAAATATATATTTTACTTCCAGCTACGAAATGAAGAGCATTTAAAAACATCAAACACAACTGTGGATAACAATAAATAATAAAATAACATTGCCAGGCACTTTGAATAGTATTGAAAAGGTAACAGGTAATAAAGTTATAAGATAATTTGTGTTAGTCCTGTACTGCAAATCGGTGACCCATAGTCTTAAATGTATGAGCTGTACATTTCAGCTTCCTAAGCTATATGTTCAGTAGATTTGAGTTTTTTTGAAAATGGAAAAAACTACATCTAGCATTACAGATAAGTTAATTATGGTTCGAAGAATACTTTTATATATTACTGCACTTGTCACAAAGTTCATTTAATAATGTTATTACCAATAGCAGCATGCTTAACTAAATATTAATTTATTTACAAAGGGGAAATTTGCATTAAATTAACGCAGAGCGTAGCATTTGATGTATCTAATCTAATTTTTGTTGAAAAACTGAGATTTGTTTTTGGAAAAGTAGTATAAATTCAACAGAACTTTTGGGATTTATCTAAGCCATTTATTCGTGCGCTTTTATAACAATCAAAAGATCTATGCTTTAATCGTTTAATGATATATGCAACAAGAAGGTTCTAGCATCAACCCAAATTATCGATTAACATTTAACATTTAACTTTTCACTATCTTTTTGTTTACAGCTACGACAATAAAGGCAGACTAAAAAGAAACAACGGACAGCAATTAATAATACAAATTTGCATAGCAGGCGCTGAAAAAACGCATATCAAAGGATGGCATGGTAAGTTTTTGAGGAGTTAAATGATATTTGCTAAATCTTTACATATTTGCAGGGCATCTAACAGTCTGATGCATTTGCACAGTTACAAACAAGGTGGTGGGGGCTGCTCTAGTCGAGTGTTGTTGTTGTGTCGTACAAATAGCAGCAGCAGCGTTGATAAAGTCAAAATCGGATTAGACACGCCTCGGTCGTCGGCTGTCCCCTTTGCCCCCAGCTGCCCCAGCTGCCCCCACTGAGCAATGGACCCAGTGGAGCTCAGCTGCATGCCAGTCGCAAACAGTTGGCCACAGGTAGTGGACACACTTGCAGATCGGGCCTGAACGATATGGCCACAGATGCAAAAAGATATTTGATCGCTCGCCCAGAAATGCCAAACAATAAATTGGCACTAATGAATTTGATTCATTTCGATTGGCTTGTGGCAATAACTAAATCAACATTTCAGGCTCGACCAGTCGGCCAGCAGGGGCCGTTGATGAAGGGGTAGCTAAGAGGGCGCCGGTTAACTGACAGTTGTCATAAGACTAGTATACTGACCCATATGTGTCAGACGGTAGGCAAAGGCGTGCCAGCAGCAACAGCAGCAACAGCAACAACTGAAACAACATATCTTGATAGATTGAACAAAACTGTGAATTGTAGTTACATACAGATCACAAAATAGCGAATTGAACAAGTCACCACTCGGAAATTCCAGCTGAAAAAACATGTCCTTCGAATTCCTAGCTTGGCACAAAAACTACATTTACTACATTTATGGTTTAGGTTTCATTATAGGAGTTATTGGGAGTTATATGCATGATTCATTTTTGATTAAAGCCAGTATTTCAAGATTCTGTATTTGCGGGCTTTTAAAAATTATCGAGACAATAAAATAAATAAAAACAAGTCAGAATTGTTGTCATTTTTGGATATTACAAAACAAAGAACCTTTATCTTAGTATATTATTGTAATATGTCTTTAAATATAAATTAAAAAAAAGTAAGTTTATTTTATGGAATTTATTAATTTAAACATCTACGAATTGTAAACTGTAGGTTAGAAGTATTGAGGGAGAGAGCACTTTAAGTTTGTGAGCTTACAAACAATTCATATCATGGAACTCGACTATGAGCTGTGTTTCTACTATATAAGATGATATTCAGTCGTGATATTTTTTATACTCTTTTCGAAGAAAATAGTATATTAAGTTTGTCCTGAAGTTTGTAACGCATAGAAGGAAGCGTCGGAGACCCCCAAAAGTTACTGCCAGTATGCTTAGAATGACAATACAAATTGATCTAGCCATGTCCGTCTGTCTGTCTGTCTGTCTATCTGTGTGTCTGTCTGTCTGTCTGTATGTATGCAAACTAGTCCCTCAGTTTTTGAGCTATCGCGATAAAACTTTGCACAGACACTTATTATTCTAGGGGACAGCACATTGGTCGGAGCCGGCCGGATCGAACCACTATATCTTATAGCTGCCATACAACTCGAAGTCGGTTTTGGCCATATATCCCATGTTTTTTAGTCTATCGCAATGAAACTTTGCACTGATACTTATTATACAAAGAGACATCACATTGGTTGGAGCCGGTTTGATCGGATCACTATATCTTATAGCTGATATACATCTGGCAATGAATTAAATATTTTTAGAACAAAAAAAAAAAATGTTACGCGACAAAACGATTTTGTACAGCTTATGAAATTTCAGTGGTGCAGTTGGCAGAGTGAACATTGCCTATAGGTTCGAAAAGAGTATAAAATCTTCGGCACGCCGAAGATAATCCTTCCACACCTGTTTTTCTTATATTGTATCATTTTATTTTAGTATGTTTTATTATTAATCGATATATGGTAAAAAAAACAATGTTTATATGTACTTAAAATTGGAATTGTTATGTTATAATTCGTCATAATTTCTAGTTACGGTAATGGAAAGCCCAAATTCGATATATTGAGGCTTAAGTCTCCGCCTAGGCTTTTTACATAAATGCCATTTACATATGTATATTTAAATATAACACAATAAAAACATAGTAGCCAGCTAATTTTCTAAATGTTGTACATATGTATGTGCTATTGGAATATATTCTCATTCAATTCGGTCAGGTCTCGAAGTGAGTAATGTAAGAAAATTTCCAAAAAATATATACAAATATTTATAAAAGCTAGCTGCGACGATTGACTGGGAACTGATCCAAGGCGTACATCTTTGAGTTGGAATTATCCGTGCAAGCAGGTGAGTGAGTTATAGCATCCAATCCAATGGGCACATATGCAAATGCAGACCAAAGTCACAGTCGCAGTCACAGTCACTATGCCGGAACCCGAGCAGTCGCCACCGGAAAGCGATGAGGAGGAGGAGGAGGACTTGAACAACTTGCCCAGTCATTTTTATGGGCACATTAATGTCCACGACAATAACAATGACGGAGTCTTTGACGAAGTGGTCCTCGAGGATATGGAGGGCAATCAGTTTGAGATTGAGATCGAGGATTCCGATGATGGTGGCCCCGAGTACATCGTTGTTACTTTTTTCTTGTTGTTGTGAATAAACTAAGAGCATTCATCTGAATTCGCCTATGAACGATATATGTATATAAATGGTATCAGAGTATTACGCAGTCGGCTCCGCCCGACTGCAACGTTCTCACTTGTTATTTATATTCCAGTATTACGACAAGTTATCAATTGGCTCCCCTGATTCTCCATATTCAAATCATACAAAAACAATGCAAAACAAAATTATCGCCAGTGTCAATAAACTGCCAAACGAGCGACCAGTTGACCTGCAGCAACAACAACAACAGCAGCAGCAGCAACAACAACAACAGCAGCAGCAGCAGCAGCGACGCGTCGCTGAGCGACTTTAAGCCGAAACAAGTGGAGAAGGATTATCTTCGGCGTGCCGAAGATTAAATACTCTTTTCGAACCTTAATGCAATTTTTACTATTTTTCCGTGACTGCTTATTTAATTCGCAGATATTAATGTCGCATACATATACCCCTACATATAAAATAAAATATATAAAGGTATTCATGTAAACAGGGACGTTTCACTATCCGCAGCTCGTGGACGCGTCCCTTAGCATTCATAAGTGCTACCGAATTGAACAATAAACAAGTTTCAGTTTTTCCAAAAAGTCAAAACTACATTACATATGTATACTACAATATACATACCAAATTTTGTGCCTGTTGCTCTTATACCTTTCAATTTAGGAAATTGAAAATAAATGAATTTGACTACAGCTATTATATATTTGAAAAGAAGAATAAGAAAAAATGAAAACAAGTAAGAGTGCTCTAGTCGGGAGTGCCCGACTACGAGATACCCTGAACCCAGTCCTTACAATCATTCATATTAATCTAAACACACACATGCTGCAGTACAAGCAGTACAAGCAGTGCAAGCGGTCTAAGCAGTTAGCTTGCTTTTCGCTGAGCCCCACATAATGGAAAGTTAAATCTTAAATAACTTCTGTGTTTATCGTCCGATCTTATTGAAATTTTTGGGGCAAACAATTGTCAATAATATGTGTGACCAAACCAAATTGCAAGGTCGTACCTTCAAAAATGCGTTTTTTTAACTTTTGGGGGGTTTGGGGGGTGGTATCCAAAAAGTGAAAAATTTGTTCATGTGTATGCTATTCGAGATTATACATGTCAAATTAGGGGCCTCTAGCTCTTATAACTTGTAAGTTATATCCAAAAAACGCTGGTCTAAAATCGAAATTTATCGATAACTTTTGAACGGGACGAGCTATCGATAAATTTTAATAAACTTGATCTGTCCCGGGATTAGGAGAACTTATGTTCCAAATATGAAGTCTCTAGCTCTTGTAGTCTCTGATATCTGTGTGTTCATACAGACAGACAGACGGACAGACGGACAGACGGACAGACGGACAGACGGACAGACAGACGGACATGGCCAGATCGACTCGGCTATTGATACTGATCAATAATATATATACTTTATATGGTCGGAGATGCTTCCTTATGCCTGTTACATACATTTGCACAAACCCATAATACCCTTTTTACCCATTTTTAATGGGTTCAGGGTATAAAAATTACCAGTCGCCGCTGGTCTTGAACCCGGGACCTCTCGCTCACCAGTTCGCAACTTTACCCCTTACGCCACAAGCCGTTTTGATGATCGCTGACAAAATTGCTTGAAGAGCCGACTGTTACAAATTTCCTTGTTTGGTTTTCCTGCAACCTGCAGCAACTCGCGTTTGTCAGCATTTGTTTTCGCGCGTGGCATTGTTTTTATACCCTGAACCCATTAAAAATGGGTAAAAAGGGTATTATGGTTTTGTGCAAAAGTATGTAACAGGCATAAGGAAGCATCTCCGACCATATAAAGTATATATATTCTTGATCAGTATCAACAGCCAAGTCGATTAGCCATGTCGATCTCGTCTCCTCCCGTCGTCTGTCTGTATGAACACGCGGATATCAGAGACTACAAGAGTAGAACATTTGGAAATATAAGTTCTCAGTGCTGGGACAGATCAAGTTTATTTCATTTTATCGATAACTCGACCCATTCAAAAGATATCGATAAATTTCGATTTCAGACTAGCGTTTTAACTATAACTTACAAGTTATAAAGCTAGACCTAATTTGGCAGTATAATCTCGAATACTTCACATGTAACAAATTTTTCACTTTTTGGATACCACCCCCAAATCCCCCAAAATTCAAAAACTCATTTTTGAAGGTATGACCTCAATTTTTTGGTCACCATTTTATAGCCAATGTTATGTCCTATAAATTTTAAAAAGATCGGACAATAAACACAGGATTATTTAGGTTACTTTCCAGGTGTGGGGGCTCAGTGAAAAAGCAGATAATGCAAACCGCAGGCACTGCTTGCAGTATGTGTGTGTTTGTATGTATGCACACTATTGGGCAAGTATGAATGGATGTCAGAACTGGGTTCAGGGTATCTCCTAGTCGGGCAGTCCCGACTGGAGCACTCTTACTTGTTGTTCTAAGCCATTGGAAGCAAATTAATTTGATTACAGTTATATATTTGAAAGGAAGAAAAAGAAAAAAAGTATTAAATTAACAATCAGTCGCCGCCGAGGCTCGAACTTGAACTTGCGAAACATGCGTTCGTTAGCGCGGCTCTTTACGCCTAACGCCACAAACCGTTTTGATGATCGGTGACAAAATACCTTGAAGAGCAGACTATCAAAAGCTTTCTTGCGCTTGACTTTGTTTGCTCATATGCACCTGTTTTTTCAAAATATTTAATGACGCATATCTTCGCTGTTTATGACTCAATCGATTTGCGATTTTACCCATTGATGAGTTATAAGGATGTTCAAGTGTACAAGGAAATTTAAGGCAATTGCTTTGAAAACATCGGATTTATGGCCAAAACCGACTTTGAGGTGTATGGCAGCTTCAAGATATAGTGGTCCGATCCGGCCGGCTCCGACCAATGTGCTGTCCCCTTGAATAATAAGTGTCTGTGCAAAGTTGCATCGCGATAGCTCAAAAACTGAGGGACTAGTTTGCATACATACAGACAGACAGACGAACAGACAGACAGACAGACAGACAGACGGACATGGCTAGATCAATTTGTTTTGTTTTTATAAGCATATTGGCAGTAACTTTTGGGGGTCTCAGACGCTTCCTTCTATGCGTTACAAACTTCAGGACAAACTTAATATACTATTTTCTTCGAAAAGAGTATAACAAGTGATAAAGGATTATCTTCGGCGTGCCAAAGATTTAATACTCTACGAACCTTTGGGCAATTTTCACTCTGCCAACTGCATTACCGAAATATTTAATGACGCATATCTTTGCTATTTATAAGTCAATCAATTTGAAATTTTAAACATTTATGAGTTATAACGATGTTCAAGTGTAAAAAGAAATTTAAGGCAATAGCTTTGAAAAGATCGGATATATGGCCAAAACCGACTTCCAGTTGTATGGAACCTATAAGATATAGTGGTCCAATTGGGCCGGCTCCGACCAATGTGCTGTCCCCTTGAATAATAAGTGCCTGTGTAAAGTTTTATCGTGATAGCTCAAAAGCTGAGGGACTAGTTTGCATACATACAGACAGACAGACAGACAGACGACAGACGGACATAGCTAGATCAATTTGTTTTGTCATTCTAAGCAGTAACTTTTGGGGGTCTCCGACGTTACAAACCTCAGTACAAACTTAATATACTATTTTCTTCGAAAATAGTAAAAAGATTTTATATGTTTGTGCTTAGGAAATTATTCACTAGATTTTTGTATCATGCACATTTCCGAATGTCCTCACATGATATAACTATTTGTGTAGGGTATATATATATTTTATATGAAGACTTAATTGGTTTGTGCATAGGAAATTTCTTGCTAGATTTTTGCATCATGCACATTTCCGAATGTCCTGACATGATATAACTATTTGTATACAGTATATATATATTTTATATGAAGACTTAATTGGTTTGTGCATAGAAAATTTCTTGCTAGATTTTTGCATCATGCACATTTCCGAATGTTCACTCATGAGATAACTATTTGTATACAGTATATATATTTTATATGAAGGCTTAATTGGTTTGTGCTTAGGAAATTAGTTACTAGATTTTTGTATCATGCACATTTCCGAATGTCCTCACATGATATAACTATTTGTATACAGTATATATATATTTTATATGAAGACTTAATTGGTTTGTGCATAGGAAATTATACACTAGATTTTTGAATCATGTACATTTCCGAATGTCCTCACATGATATAACTATTTGTATACAGTATATATATATTTTATATGAAGACTTAATTGGTTTGTGCTTAGGAAATTATACACTAGATTTTTGTATCATGCACATTTCAGAATGTCCACTCATGATATAACTATTTGTATACAGTATATGTATGTATATATATTTTATATGAAGACTTAATTGGTTTGTGCATAGGAAATTATACACTAGATTTTTGAATCATGTACATTTCCGAATGTCCTCACATGATATAACTATTTGTATACAGTATATATATATTTTATATGAAGACTTAATTGGTTTGTGCATAGGAAATTTCTTGCTAGATTTTTGCATCATGCACATTTCCGAATGTCCTCACATGATATAACTATTTGTATACAGTATATATATATATTTTATATGAAGACTTAATCGGTTTGTGCTTAGGAAATTATTCACTAGATTTTTGTGTCATGCACATTTCCGAATGTCCTCACATGATATAACTATTTGTATAGGGTATATATATATTTTATATGAAGACTTAATTGGTTTGTGCATAGGAAATTTCTTGCTAGATTTTTGCATCATGCACATTTCCGAATGTCCGGATATGATAGTACTATTTGTATACAGTATATATATTTTATATAGAAGACTTAAGTGGTTTGTGCTTAGGAAATTAGTTACTAGATTTTTGCGTCATGCACATTTCCGAATGTCCTCACTCATGATATAACTATTTGTCTAGGGTATATATATATTTTATATGAAGACTTAATTGGTTTGTGCTTAGGAAATTAGTTACTAGATTTTTGCATCATGCACATTTCCGAATGTCCTCACATGACATAACTATTTGTATACAGTATATATATATTTTATATGAAGACTTAATTGGTTTGTGCATAGAAAATTTCTTGCTAGATTTTTGCATCCTGCACATTTCCGAATGTTCACTCATGAGATAACTATTTGTATACAGTATATATATTTTATATGAAGGCTTAATTGGTTTGTGCTTAGGAAATTAGTTACTAGATTTTTGTATCATGCACATTTCCGAATGTCCTCACATGATATAACTATTTGTATACAGTATATATATATTTTATATGAAGACTTAATTGGTTTGTGCATAGGAAATTATACACTAGATTTTTGAATCATGTACATTTCCGAATGTCCTCACATGATATAACTATTTGTATACAGTATATATATATTTTATATGAAGACTTAATTGGTTTGTGCTTAGGAAATTATTCACTAGATTTTGGTATCATGCACGTTTCAGAATGTCCTCTCATGATATAACTCTTTGTATACAGTAAAAAGAACAGACACTCCAGCTAAAACGTAATTCGTAGTTGTTTACAATCGACGTGTTACAGTTGACAATTGGATCACATTCATACATATTTATATATGTACATACATATATATATGTACATATGTACTTAGAATCAACAATCAAATGGAATTGCATTGTACCACGTCCATGTCGTCGTCCCGGTATTTAGCTGTAAATTTCCCAATAACTTTTGGCCACTTGGTATGCAGGGCAGCCAATAAATGAAGGGGCAGTCGTCAGAGGCAGCAGGCCTCAATTAAGAAGGCAACGACCGAAGTTGGACTATAAAATTGGATGGGCTCACGAAGTGTCGGGACCAGCGAGTCACGAGCCAACTCGCGAAGAACAATTCCCAGTTAATATCAATGTCGAATTATGTATTTGCTGTGCACTTTTCATGTGTATCACATGAGACAAAGCAATCGCAGGCATGCAAATTTCGAAATGTAAGCAGCATTTGCAGTGTTGTATAACGCGGCAAGTTGATCAAAATCGTTACTGTCGATTATCGATTATCGCTTGCACAACACAGTTGTCCTCAATTCGAGCCGAGTGCTCTGAATGGGAGACAATCTTCAAGTAGCTGAAAGAGATTCGGACACAGTAACCCAGATTCCACAACAATTCCATACGTTTTATCGCTTAAATGCGTTTTTTCCCCTTTTTCTTCTCCATAGACGCGTTTATTACTCGCACTCGCATGTGTACAATTCCATTGTTGATATCTTTCTGCTGCGGAAATCAACTGGCGTAATCACAACGGCCACTTAATTGAGCCCCGAGCCGTAACTTTCTTAGGCAAATTGGAGCTGGGCAAGCAATGCATTCATTATCTGCCCACCGCTAAATTGCTGCTGCTGCTGGGGCACAAGGGGCACACATTTGGGTCTACTATCGGCGATAATTGGCAGTGTGAGTGTTTGGCCAATTAAAAGCAGTCGTCGGCTTTATCAAATTCAATTAGTAGACGCGAGAAATCGTTCGATGGCAGGCCCAAAAAAAAACGAAAAACCAAAACTAAGTCACTTTAAAGAGAGTAGCAAAACCAATCATATGCACACCGAAATTGAGATACACTTGTTATCTGTTAGTTTTATTTCAATAATCATAAAGGTTGCTATTAACTTAACGACTAGAGGCATTTTGCTTGTTTCTATTTCAGTATTTTGCATGTAAAACTTAGTTTGTAGTATGAAATACTAATATAATAAAGAGTAATGCAGATTAGTTGACCTCGTATAACAAAAAATAATTTTCCACGCAACTTAAACTAAAACTAAAAATTCAACACAAATGGACAAAGTTCAGAAAATAAATTTTAAATTTAATAAAAAAATTATTGAAATTGCTTGTGAACAATTTGACATATTATTTTTAAATTCCCATAAGCCACTTAATATATTTGTATTTAAAATTGGATTGCTTGCTAGTAACTAGTGCCTTTAATAATAGTACAAACCAATAAATTAATAAAATAATTGAAAAGTATTTAAGAGAATGAGTTGTGAACACTTTTGTCATCTTATATTTAAATATTCAAACAATTTCTAAAATATTTTTGTATTTATAATTGAATTGCACTCGAAGTATGAGCTTATAGCACTGTAAAAAACTATCAATAAATAATAATGATACGATCAAATACTACATATGGCGGCTATATACATATGTACATATACATAGCCCATGATATAATTAAGACAACTCAATAATTACTTCCCCAATTTAGTCAGTGTATTTAATGTTCCGCACTTTGAGCTTAACTTGAAAATGTGTACATATGTTTTGTGTTCTTCTGTGATGAACATTGTGATCTGTTCGCATGTAGCTAGATAGATAGATTTGTATCTTAAGGTATGTAGTTAGCTGTGCGTAAATTGCAGCTGTGGCTGCAATAAAAATAATAATTAAACTATGGCTATTAATTAGCCAGATACAAATGTATCTAAACTGTGGCCAAATTGGCCGCCTTGCACGTGGATCGTTAGACAATTCGCTAATGATCGCCACTAACGACCTGAGTGCGCTAATTGGCAATGCTAAGAACTTCAGAGCTAACCCGCAGTGAACCTCATTGAGCAGAGAGAGAGAGAGAGAGGGAGATAGAGCAAGAGAGAGAGAGAAGAGATACAAGCATAATTAATACACACAAACACAGTGTTCGGTGATGAAGACGTGCAACATAGTTGCTTTATTTTCACATGCATCCACAAGATACGACAACGCATGTAGATACAGATACAGATACAGATACAGATACAGATACAGATACGCATGTGGCGGCTGTTGCAACTGCAACTGCAACTGCTAATGCAAATGCAAATGCAAATGCAAATGCTTCCACGTCGCGTCGTGAGTTTCAATTAAAGTTCCATTAACGCTTCGCGACACACACAATTATCAAAAATTAAATTTATGCTTATGACATTTCCGGCAGCAGCCTCCCAAGTCTCAGCAACCCCCTCCTCCGTGTGTGTGTGTGTGTGTGTGTGTTTCGACTAGATAAATAAATATATAGATATGCATGCAGTTCATTTATGTATTTAAAGACAGCCCGTCTGCAGATCAAAGCAACTTTCTGATTATATGCTCCACGCATATCCATCACCATATGCAGCTGATATAACCCCAAAAACGATCTGACCATGCCTCCAGTCTTCTGTCTTCTGTCTCCTGCTGCATGCATCAAACGCTCGAGGCGGCAGTAGCCGACTAACAGATATCCTGTGCTGCTGTTTCTTGCTTTTGTCTCAGCATTGAAAGCCTGCAGATATGTAAGTGCATTCATAGACATAGAACACATGCCGAACTTGCTCTCATAATCTTCAAGCTGTGAACATAAAAAATCGATTTATTATCGATTTTAATCGATTTCAGCAACTTGCGGAAATATGAACTATTGAGGAATACATTTATACTATGTATACATTACAAATTACAAAAATTGTTTAAAAACCAATTGGGTATGCAACATCTTTGGCATGCAGAAGATGTTATACTGTTCTCAAATCCGTAGACAGATTGCACTTACTTATATTTTGCGCTTGTGCATATACTACTATATGCGACTATATCGCAGAGATTAATTTAAATTACATGGGATTCATGGCCAATATCGAATTCCAGTTGTATAGCAGCTATACGATATAGCTGTCCGATCTGGCCGATTCCGACAAATGTGCTGTCCCTTTGCATAATAAGTCTCTGTGCAATGTTCCATCGATATAGCTCAAAAATTGAGGCACTAGTTTGCATACATACAAACAGACTGGCATTGCCAGATCGAATTGTTTTCTCACCTTATGCATACTGGACATAACTGTTGGGGGGTGTCTCCGATGCATCCTTCTAAGCATTACAAACTTCAGCACTAATTGAATATACTTACTATTTTCTCCGAAAAGAGATAAGTAATAAATAAATTAAATTTATACAAAATGCGCTATGGCTACATAATAGAATTCCCAATTGGTTCAACATTTCCTGCACACAAAATAAAATAAATAAAATGTAAAATGTAGGTAAATAAATTGCTCGACAAATGCCAGCCAAATGGTGTTTTCATAGGATGAGAGCACTTGAGAGAATAGCTGACGTATCTTTTTACCTGTTACAAGACATTTGCACATTTGTCAATGATGACTACAGGGTATGCACACACACACACACACATGCAAACATATGTGCCCCAAAGAGTACAGTTCGCTGTGGGTGTGTTTTGACTTTCAGGAATATGCCGCCACAATGCAGCCACAAGTGAAGCAAGAACAAGAACAAGAACAAGAAGATGAAGAAGAAGAAGAAGAAGGGGGAGCACACGTTGCACAGCGGGAGAACCCAAGCGATGCAGCGTTCCCGATACGATACGAGTAGAGGAATCCAGACTTTGCAGCATTCAGTTGGTCTGCACTGTCGACAGCAGCAACAACAACAACACTAGCGACAACAACAAGTCAAGACAAATTGTCTACGCGTTGAGGTCTTGGCTATTGGCCTCCAGCGTGACGTTGTCGGCTCTTGCTGCACAGACGCTGGCGCCAGTAGCCGCGGGCAGCGCCACTCAGCGCCCATAATCACAACAAACATGGCAATGGCACAAACCACACACACACACACACACACACATAGAAAGAGTGACAGACAGACAGACGGACGGACGGACGGATGGTGCTGGCAATGGGCAGAGGTTTTATGGCATGCGCCACGTAACCGAAACCGAAACCAAAACCAAAACCGAAAGCAGGCAACTTTGCAACTTTGCAACGGGGCAACGCATCGGTAATTAAAAGTGGCATAATGGAATTTGCTGCAGTCGAGCAGGCCCAAAGCGAATACACAAACGGTGCAGGGATGCAGACCAGGACACAGCACAGGAGCAGCAAAGTAGCTACGTCTGCAATGACTGCCCCTCCCCCTTCTGTGGCTGCCTCTCTTGCAGCGGCAAATACTCAAAGGCGATGTTGCAACGACTGCACACCAAATTTATTCAATTGAAATCAATCTCTCTCCCATATCGGCAAGTCCATTTCTGAAATCGTCTTATAATTTAGAAATTATAAAGAAGTGAAATAATTTAACTGTTGTTGGTAGTCAACAGCACAAGAGTGTGGTCTGGGAGATAGCCTGAACCTGAGTCCTTAGCTCCATTCATAGTTACATACACACACGCTGCAAGCAGTGCAAGCAGTTTAACCATTGAGTCTGCTTCTCCACATTAAGGTAGTATATTGAAACTTAAACAACTTCTGTGTTTATTGTGCGATCTTTGTGAAATTTGTATATTATTGCAAAGCAGAAGATAAACGAAGATTTTGTATTGAAACTCTCTCTCTCTTTATTATTCGCTGAGCTACAAGAAAAAGCGTTTAAATGAATGTAATAATAATTATTCACACTATTATATTGACAATTACTCACTTAGTATTTGTACTGTTTCTATAGAACTGATAACATTTTAAGAAGAATTATAAATATTAAATTCATATAAATTTAATTGACAATTTCTTTTTCTCAATTTTACAATATGTTTAATATTTAAATTCTAATTATTATCCTATTTCGGGCGTTTTTAAGTCGACACTAAATAAATAAATAATACTATAATAACCTTAATGTATTTTATTTATTTATTTAGTGTCGACTTTTTAATTAAATTCATTAAATTCATTAAAATTATGGGTTTTAAGAGTTGTTTTCTTGGCTTAAGTTCTGATTTTAGCAATTCCCGGAGAAGCATTGATTATAAAGCATAAAGAAATGTCGCTTAAGCTTATTTAGAAAACTGACAAGAGTTATTTAGCTGTTTCCCTTGCAGGGAGGGGAGGATTGGGGTTGAATGGCCAGCCCCCAAAGCAGAAGTGGGGCAAGTGAAACAGAAAACTTGACTGTGGCCACTTCAGGCAACTGTGGAAAGCACTCACAAATCCATTTGCATATTTAGGTTGAGCCCCATTCAGGCACAATGAACGAAGGTAACCTTAGCGGAGTTGCATGTTGCGAGTTGCAAGTTGCAAGTTGCAAGTTGAGAGCTGTAAGGAGCTTTGACCTGCCCACCGGAGGACGGGGAAAAGGCATGAGGAGACTTTGTCAGGATGCGGCCAGAAGCGAACTGAGCTGCAAGCCGGATGGGCTTTGATAGCGTGCCGCCAGCTGGGGAATCAGTGGAGCATGTGACCATAAAAGCTGCCAACAGACCAACAGATCGACTGACTGACTGACTGGGTCATAAAAGCCAAATGCACGTAAATCTCCAGCGCTTTTAACACCCAACCAAACAAACATCAATGGAGCGATGCAGTCCGCCCACTAATCAGAGAAGCATGTGTGAATTTGTTTTATGTGCGCCTCCTCCAAGCGGGAGCCGAACTCTGGACTGGGTTGCCTCCCTCCATCATCTGCCGCCTGAAATGTGTGCCAGGGAGCTTTTCATATTTGACTTTGTTTATGCGCCATTCCGACGAAACAGCTGCCGGCCATAAAAACTGCTTACAACTGGCACTATTCCCCCCATCCCCTCATCCCCCACCCCCAATCCCCCCATCCCCCACCACTGGACACACCTTTGCCCATAGGGAGTGGGGCTTCAGCTAATACAACTCCATTAGGGTTACCTTTTCGCGTATTCTTGTCGAATTGTGCTTGGCTTTTGTCAACTGAATGCTAAAAGTGTTTAGTATTCTATATAATTTATATTCCAGTTTTAAGCTGATTACCGTTTTATCATATTTGTTATATTTATTTTTAAATAAATTAATTTGTAGAAGTAACTTTGTGAAGAATGCTATCATGCTCATATTTGAGCAGGAATTGTTAACAACAATTTTATTTGAATTTAGTTTTTGACAAATTCCATTTTAGCAATTTATCTTTATGCAATTTTTATACTCTTTTCGAAGAAAATAGTATATTAAGTTTGTCCTGAAGTTTGTAACGCATAGAAGGAAGCGTCTGAGACCCCCAAAAGTTACTGCCAGTATGCTTAGAAAAACAAAACAAATTGATCTAGCCATGTCCGTCTGTCTGTCTGTCTGTCTGTCTGTCTGTCTGTCTGTATGTATGCAAACTAGTCCCTCAGTTTTTGAGCTATCGCGATGCAACTTTGCACAGACACTTATTATTCAAGGGGGCAGCACATTGGTCGGAGCCGGCCGCATCGGACCACTATATCTTATAGCTGCCATACAACTCGAAGTCGGTTTTGGCCATATATCCCATGTTTTTTAATCTATCGCGATGAAACTTTGCACAGATACTTATTATTCAAAGAGACATCACATTGGTTGGAGCCGGCCGGATCGGATCACTATATCTTATAGCTGCTACACAACTGGCAATGATATAAATATTTTTTAAACAAAAAAAAAATATGTTACGCGACAAAACGATTTTGGCAGTTGGCAGAGTGAAAATTGCCTATAGGTTCGAAAAGAGTATAAAATCTTCGGCACGCCGAAGATAATTCTTCCCCACTTGTTAAGCGTAAAACTGACCTGATTAAATATTTTTTGTACATTTCTGAATTTATTTATTTTACAATTAAAGAACACAAATTGTTTCAATTTGGAGTCTTATACAGTCTCTGATTCAAACTTCCATTAGCTGAATCTTTTGTAACTCGAAGATAATAAAATTCGGAGTAAAGATTCAATGCAATTTTGTCCTTTTGAATTACAATTTGGGACGAAAACGGAAAATGTTTGATTAACTTTCATTTAAGATTGAATATATCGCAATTTGGTGAATTTGTTTCACAAATTCTAGAAAACAAAAAAGTTCTTCATACAAAAACTTAGAATACAAACGAACATATGTAATGTCTTAAGTTTTAAGTCTTGTAAATCGAACTTTTTTGTTTCAGATGGAGTTTCGAATATTCGGGAATATTGAGGCAGACTGCCAAAGGGGACATGTACACATATGTATATTTTAAGTCAGTATTGTACTTAAGTTTTCTTGAGTGATAGCCATAATATTGAGTTGAGCTTACCTTGCAGAGCGCAACACCTGTGTCCAGACGATCCATAAAGTTTTCGGCAGTGATGCTCAGCTCTGGATAGAGCATGCTCAGCCATTCGGCTAGATCCTCCTTCATGGCCTCCAGATACTCCTCGCTGGACTTGAATGGCCTGTAAGGGCGCGCCTCGAGCACAGCCATGATTCGTTTAGTTGAGCACTCCACTCGATTGAATTACTCGATTACACACTTCGTGTATTCGAATCGTTTGCTACTCGCTTGCTTTGGCTTTGCTCTCGTTGTGCTTTCGAGTTGACTCAATTACGCTCTCTTCACTTATGGCTTATGGGCTAATAGCAGAGAGTCGTGCATTGTCTCGTTCGTTTAGCAGAAAGAGAGTCGGCTAATGCAACACTGGGTGTACCGTTATTAGCTATCTTGCCCTCTCTCTCTTTCCTTTCACTCGTTCTTGCTTGTTGAGTTCTGCAAAAAAAAAAGAGATGAAAAAAGTTTGTGTGAGTTGGGAATTTGAAGAAATTCGATATGCTTAAAACAAGATCGGATTACATTGGAGCTGTGATTCTTTAAGACTACATAGCATCATTTAAGGGACAGTGTGAAAATAAGCACTATGAATATGAAAAAAAAAACATGAAAAGGCCTTGACAAAATTTCAAATTCGATTCATTGAGTGAGTGCTTAAATTCTTAAAATATTTCAAAGTAATAAATATCACAATTAGCATATGAATATAAATGATACAAGAGATTGCATTAAGATGAAAGAATGTGAATAGAACACAATATGCAGCTGTGAATACGTGAGTGCCTAAGTGAATGAAGTGAATAAGTGCAAAAAGCGCGGAACATGCCTGAATTACAGCTGACCATAACTAATGAACTGCACGTTCAGGAATCTGATTAAGATATAAAAAACAGACACACACACACACACACAATATCAAGTGGTATCATAAATTTCAATATGTGCATTTCCCATTAAATCTGCATTCCAAATACATATTTGCACTTAATGGATTGCCACTTCTCTTGTCGCTTGTCCATTTCAGCTTCTTTCCCCCCATATCTACACAGCAGCATAAGCCCCACATCCGCCCCCAGCCCCGCCCCCAGCTCCAGCCCCCTTCCCCCATGGGGGGTGCAATGCTCCACTCGTTGGTCCGTAGAAATGAATGAATGTACATTGAAACGAACGGCGCAAATTTATGACTATGGAACTGCAGCTGACATAATTATGGGACACAAAACCACAATAGCAACAGCAGCAGCAGCAGCAGCAGCAGCAGCAACCAACAACTATACAAATAAAATCAATAAATAAAACATAAAAGTGACTCGCGGCGGTCGGTTACTTAAAAGCCTCGACAACAGCAACAAGACAACCTCAAAAACACAACAATACAACAGCAGCAACAGCAGCAACAACAGCAGCAAATGAACAATGAAGAAGCAGAAGAAATATTGCTGCTGGGCGCCAGGTTAATGGTGTTGCCAACGGGCAACTTGCCCCCCTCCCTAATATCTCCCCCCTCACACCTTACTATTTGGGGGAGGGGGCACCCATCTGCCCAAGCGCTAATTAGCGGTAAGCTCAATTGAACTGTGAACTTCAAGGAGCGCAGCAAGTTTGGAGCTGCAACACAGAGGTTTGTGGCAGGCGAAGATTAATGCCACAGCCACAAATCGAAAATCCCGAAATATATGTGTGTCTGTATGTCCAAGGCTATAGCGACCATAAAACTTATCGCTTATCTATTTATCAAATTGCTGTCGCTGTTGTTGCATAAGTTGCATAAGTTGTTGCAACTCAGTCGAAGCGTGCGAATTCAATCATTTGGCTGACCTTGCTGCAGTCGTAGAACGACTTGTGAGTAGCTCAATTCGTGAGACATCGTTACGTCTACAGTGAACTCGGTGAAAAACGGGTTCACTGTACTTATATAATCAATTGTCATATCTGAAAAAATTGCATAGCTTATATTTGTAAACCTTGTGCTATATAATATTGTCTACTTTGTTTTGTAGATTTCAGAATCTATAAATTATATTTATGCCTTAATGCCTAATGAAGCGTACAAATCTTATATTTTATACCGTAAATGTTATGCTTGTATTTTGTACCTCTAATTGTATACCCTATATCTTAACTATCCACTTATATCTTAAAGTGCAAAGTACCTAAGATTTACACTTCTTACTTTTACTATCTGGAATGAGTCTTATGCCTTAAGGTCTAGTGCAGCTTACATTCCCATTCCCAATATTTTATACCGTAAATGTTATGCCTTACATTTTATACCCTGCAATTTACCTAACTACTTATATCTTAATCACTGAAGTACCTAAAATTTCTCCTTCTCACTTTTTAAACCTTGAATGTTTTGTCTCATAGCTTATCCAGTTAACACTTAATACCTAGACCTTTTTATGATATCAAAGATATTGTTTATACATGTCTCTTGGCTATAAGAAGTGTCTGTTAAGAGTATTTTCACTGTATTTTAAAGTTATATATTCTTTATATTTTTCAGCAGTTAACATCTACTTTATACCTTATAATTTATACATTTAATCTTACACCTTTTGGTATGCCTTTCACTTTATACCTTAAATACAGTATCCCTCATATAGTATATCTTTTTATTGATACTTTATTCCTTATGTAAATCAGGCTTGAACTTACTTCAAAATTAAGACTTCTGGAATCTTGAGCGCAACTTTCGCAGCATAATAAATTCAAAAGTCTTATTTCTTGACGTCAAATTAAATTAAAGAAAAGAAAAACAATCGCATATGCAATCGCGATTCGGTTTTGGTTTTTGTAGTGTGTTTTTTTATTTTTTGCTATTGCCATTTATGTAACGCGTTGCAGGCAATCCAATGAAACGACGACGAAGTGGTCTTAATTAAGCTGCAGCTAAGTAGAGTTTACTTTACTCACAGCTCGCCACATTGGCGCACTTAAAGCAAGCAAAACTTAATACAAACAATAAAGGAGAGCCAAATATGTTTAATCGCAAAGGCCAACGACGACCAAATACCCTCACGGACTGACAAGTAACAACAAATGCTTTGAAAGTATATTAAAAGTACGAACGGAATGTGCATGGTTTTTTCTCTAGGCTTTTAACTTATGACTTATAGAGCTTAAGGCTAAATTGCAGATGTCCAAATCAAAAATTTTAATTTTTTCAAAAAACTATATTTAACAGTACGAACACTTTTGTTCTTCAAATATTGAAAAAGGTATGTGGAAGATAAGCTTATTATTAATTACACAAAAATAATTAAATATCGCAATTTACATTAAATAACCTCAAAGCAAAGCCTTTGATGTATTCAATCGAAATTTTCGGAATCTGAGTTTTGTTGAAAAATCTAAAATGTAGTTTCAAAAAGTGGTACAAATTATACAGCTTTTAAATTAAAAGAAACATTTGTTCGTTAGCTTTTGTAACAATCACAACTATCTTTACTTTAACCGTTTAGATATTTTCAGTTCGAAAAAAATCACCATGTGAAGAAAAAGTTCTGGAATTTTGATTTTTTTTACAAATTAATCTTTTTTATAGTTTAATCGATAGAGGAGATGCAAAAAAAAAGAAAGCGGAAATTCGGTATGGTTTTTAAATCGAAATCAGATTAAGAACAGCTTAAGCTGGACACATAAATGAGTATATTTTAATGTGTTTCATAGTGGATTCAAAATGTTGTTTTTTCTTAGGAGCGATGAGAAAAGAAAATGGGAGCACCTGACTGATGGAAGCATATTGCTTGATGATTCGCATATAAGAGATGCTTTGTAGAGTATGTAGACTAAGACTACAGGACAGACAGGATTCGATTTAAAAAACCACTAGAGAATTGGCAAATACGAAAACAGGAAAAAGGAATCAATCGCAGACTAAGATCAGAATGGGATTAGGCAAATTCGTGTGCGTGTGTTAGTGTGTGTGTGTATGTGTGTGTGTATGTGTGTGTGAATGTGTGTGTGTGTGGATCTTATATAAGTTGTACAAATTGGCAAATACTTTACACACAATGTTGAATATTGCTTAATTAGTGGCATTGATGGGGCGATTTCGATTTGCGATTTGCTATTGGGAGTTGGATTGGGATTGCGATTGGGATTGCGCTGTTTGTGGACCCCACGAAACTCTCGCAACTAATAGTTTTGATAAGTTAGCGATTTGGTTTTGTGCAACTTTTGATTGGAAATTGTAGCAAAACAATGCGCCCCGGGGTCGACTTTTGCTGTTTAGCTTATAAGCTAGTATTTGGGAGGTATTCGTCTTTTGATATTCGCTTATGAACTCTCGCATGTCTCATGGGGATAGGGTTGCGTAAATTTGGCCAGATCGATCAGTGAGTGAATGAATATAAACACTGATCGATGGGATCGATCAAATGCCACGCCCCCCCTGCTGGGAGAGTGAAACAAATATGCAAATTTGCGCATATTATTATTGATTTGCATGTATTTCGCTTTGTTCGAGTCTTTCTCTCGATTTCGAATTTCCATATCTGTGTGTGTTTTGGTTTTGTGTTTCGTGTTTAATTTCTTTAATTTTCTGTCTAAATGATTAGCGGTATTTTTGAAAGTGAATTTAATTAAAAATCCAAATTGTGCATAGGATGCACCAATCGCCATTTCCATTTCCATTCCCATTCCCATTCCCATTTACATTGCCATCGCAATCGCAATCGCATACTGCTTATAAGGCCAATCGCCAGTTAGTCGTCCCAAAAACAAAAACTGGTAATTGAATTTTTGTTTTTATTTTTGGCGAATTGCAATTTGAATCTGTCTCCTGACTTTCGCAATTCGTAATATTTGTCTCGCTTTTTAAGTGGACTGCACTTATAAGAACCGAAGCAGCAAACAACCACTTTCCTTGGCATATTGATTGATATCATACATGTGTCTAGCATAGCAGGCTTATACTAGTTTTATATTCCAGCTATTTGCAAATATACCATTTGTTTTTTTTTTCCAAGTATTTAAATTATTGCGTATACGTTATATTTCAAACGAAAGAACTTGGAAAGAATCATTTTAATCGGTTTTTAGCTCATTTCTGCATCAGATTTCATCCAATTTGGAGAAAAATTATGTGTTCTTTATAGCGGCACTTATTCATGCAGGTCGATGATGATCTAATGGAGTTACAGACAACCAAAGGATTCAAAATTATGTTTTCTTACTTTCTTAAAACTTTTTTTTCTAACCTTTTAAAACCAATAAAGAATATATGAAAAATTATACATTTTTTAAGTTTTGCAATGAAAGAGAATTCGTTAAAGAAGATTTTAAGTGCAAATTTGCAAAAATCGCACATTAAACGTATAAGGCATTATGAAATTAGTGGTGAAGGACAGTTTATATATTTTCGTTAGGATCAGTTACCAAAACTTTCATCTGAATGCTCTCAATTTCATTCACGACTTTATTTAGTTATACTTAGATTTATTTTAATACAATTCTTGAATACATTTTCGCGAAGTTGATTTTATAACTTTCCATTGATAACTTTTAGCGTGCATAATTTAGTATTTAAAGAAAAGCCCAGAAGGAAAATATAATAGATAATATATGTATGTTAAACTAAACCATAATTTCATATTTGCATAATTTTAATTTTAGTATAAATTTATGAATAAATTTTTTCAGAGTTGATTTAATTTTAAACTTAATTAATTTTATAGTATACAAAAAAAAGTGTACGGAAAAACTAAAAATAAAATACATAAATACTCAGTTTCTTAAAAAGTGGCGTTAAGCTAAACGTAATTAGAACTTTTATTTATGTTCATATATCTTAATTAATTTAATTTTATTAAAATTTTTTTAATATCTTGAATACACTCCTTCAGAGTTGATTTCATTTGCCATAATCATAATTTTCAGACACAATATAGTACTTACAGAAGAACTCAGAGAAAACATGCTTAATTATTTAAACGATAGTAATTAAAGTGGACCCTATTAGCACACACATTTATGTATAACTCAATAAACGATAGGAAAACAATTGCGTTAATGGATTTATAAGACTTCAATTTCGCTGTCTCAGCATGTTTTGTTTTGTCGGCAGTTTTACACAGCTTGATGATTGCACAGTTTATGATAGTGTATGATATTTTCTATTTGATTTTTGTTGTTGTTTTTGTATGTTTTTATTTATTATGTGTAATGTTTTATTGAACGGTTTTTCATTATCACTCGACTCGCGATGATAACTTTACGAAATTGGTGGTATGCGTGGAGCGTGATCGGCTATCGATAGGTGCTTCAAAGTGCCGTTAAGTGTGAATTGCCAAATGACAGCCAAAAGTGCAACAACATAACAAAAGCACTTTCCAGTATTGGTTTTAGGTGTAGCAACAACAAAAGCAGCAGCAGCAGCAACAGCAACAGCAACAAATCGATGTTGACGCTTTCAATTAACAATTGCCGTTTGATAGATGAGACAGCTTGTTGCAATCGTAATATTTACTATAAAGTTGGGTCACACACACACGCACACAAATGCTGTTGCACAATGGCACAATTGGAGTGTGAGTATGTGAACTTGATCTAACTAAGCGAGTCGAGAGCTTGTTCCTCCTCATCCGCCCCCCAATTTGAATGGCCCTTGAAGCGACAATCGAAACGATTTGGTTTCAGACAATGACATCAATGGCACTGCATAAATTCACACAACAGAGACATTTGCAATTCCCACAGTGCCCCCAATTCCAGCCCCACCACCCTGCCCCCACATGTGGCACGAATTTGAAGCGTTTTGTTGCACTTCGCATCTGTCAGATTTCAGTGTCGAGGCTTCTTTTACTCCGAGCTGTGCGGAGACGTAGGAGACGGAGATGGAGATGGAGACGACACCCATGGCCCATGATTTTGACAGCATATGCGAGTGTGTCTATCGTGTGTGTGTGTGTGTGTGCAACATGAGTGCGGGAATCAATGCAACAACAACAGCAACAGAAACACAACATGCATAGTCAAGTGCAAGAGTTATTTTCACAAGTTATTATCTATCCATTTATCCACTGAGCCAACAGCACAACAGACATTTCCCTATCCCCCCCCCCCAAGCGATACCCCTCTATCCAGTACTTTGTACCCTTACACTTCACACACTTCACACACTCAACATACAACACACAACACACACCACACACAGAGTCTGGCATGTAAAGCCCTGTGATGGATGCGTTCGCAGTGCGCTGCGGCTGTTGCTCTTTTTAAATATACCCTGTACGCGCCTGCAAACGAGCAAGGGCATGCGCACTTGTTGCATCGCTGTGTAACAGGCCTTGAGCAGGCAATAGCTTGTATATGCTCTAACTAGTTTAGTTTCAATAGCATATGGCATTGATTTGCAATTCACAACGTCAATCTGAACATTTGCGTCTAATTCAACCCAAACGATCTTCTGAACTATAAGATTTTGAGTTTAAAAAATTAGGAAACTACTACTCAGACACCTTGACATCAACTTCTGTGATGTTTATAATTATAGTTTATAGCTTTCTAGTTTGTAAATATAGAAATACCAAAGCCTTTTATTTGGATTAACAGTAAATGCATATAAAAACTCGAATTTGAGCTCTGCCTTATGTATATATCAAGTATACGCCTCACATTCAGTAACGTTCAAATGTTGTTTGCCATGCTACAGGGTAGCTGGCAGTCGAGTGAGCCGTTGTCTTACTGCAGTTTTCCCTTGTTTTCTTTTCGTCGGCTTAGTTTCAGTGTGTGTGGCTTTTGTCCCTGCTGCATTTCCATATGCGCAGCAACGGCATTGTCATCGCCAACATCATCATCATCATCATCATCATCATCATCATCATCATCATCACTGTCAACATTCAGCGCTGCCATAAATGTCTTGATTTTTAGGGTAAATGCACCGTGTGGCAAGTAAGGAAAATCAATAGACGCCTCGCCCACGCGGCGCCAAAAGCAACAAAGTAAAGCGATGCGCTGCCTCAGACAAAGGATCACAGCGTGAAGAAGCAGCACAACTACAGCAACAACAGCAACAACAACAACAGCTTTCCTTTCCGGGCAGTCGCATTTTATTTGTAAGTTGGCCAACAAAATCAGTTGATGATTTCGTCGCCGGTTTTTGAGTCACACAATATACATACATACATATATAAAAAAAATAAAAAAATACTAACTGAGTAACAGGACGACGACCTTGGCTAAAAGTCCATTGGGCACAGCGCCAGACAGCTAGACAGACAGGGGAGGCGGGAGGGGGGCAGTTCTGCAGCTGCAACTGCAACTGAGTCACAGAGTGCTTGCCACTTTGCCCCTTCCATAATATTGTCACCAATGGATTTTTAGAAGCAATTTGGAAATTTTACAACACACCAAATTTGGCAACCATTTGTTACTCTATAATAATAATATATAAACTAATCGAAATAAAAACCCTAAAAAAGCCAAAGAGTAATACCTACAAAATAAATAGCTAATACATAAATAACAAATTAATAATAAATAAATAAGTAATAAATAATATATATAAATATAATTACCTTTTAACTTAAGTAGTGCTAGCAAAAAAAAACTATAAACAATTAATAATGTATAAATATAACAAGTGCGAAAGAATTATCTTCGGCGTGCCGAAGATTTTATTCTCTTTTCGAACCTTTAGACAATTTTCACTCATATGAATTTAAATTTTCTATTGATATATTAAATTTATTTCCAGTTGTATGGCAGCTATTAGATATAGTGGTCTGATCCGGCCGGCTCCGATCAATGTGATGTTTTATCGCGATAGCTTTGAAAACATGGGATTTATGGTCAAAGCCGACTTCCAGTTGTATGGCAGCTAGAAGATATAGTGATCCGATCCGGCCGATTCCGACCAATATGATGTCCCTTTAAATAACAAGAGTCGGTGCAAAGTTTGATCACGATAGCTCAAAGACTGAGGGACTAGTTTGCATACATACAGACAGACGGACAGACGGACATGGCTAGATCAATTTGTTTTGTCATTCTAAGCATACTGGCAGTAACTTTTGGAGGTCTCCGACGATTCCTTCTATGCGTTACAAACTTCAGCACAAACTGAATACACTATTTTCTTCGAAAACAGTATAATTAACTTATAAATTCACTTTGTGGCACTAGCAGCAAAATATCAATAAATAAATAAATTAAAATCGTACTAAGCATATAAAGAAAAGAAACCAATTTTGTCCACTGCCATTTGCAGAATGTTGACAACAATCGCGTGTTTCACACAAAAATATTCTTCACTTTGGGCCCGAAAATCGCTTTTTAGCCTTCGACTTTTTGTCGCCTGATGTTGTTGTTGCTTGTTTTTGTTTTATTCATAAACAAAAAAACTTGGTTGGGCAACACGAAACTTCAGTTGCTTGAGAAATGTCGCACAGAACGTTGCTTACAGTAACAGCACACACATATACACACGTTTGTTTGTTTGTTTGTTTGTGTGTGCACAACAACAGACAGCGACAAGTTAAGAATTCGAAACAAGAAACGCAACTTAAGCTGCGTAGGTTTCTTAAGTAACTTCAAATGTTTTGATTAGACATTAAATGACAACAACAACAAAAACAGCACAGAGAGAGAGAGAGAGACACAACAAAAGCTGTGTGAATGCCAAATGCCAGGCCAACTCGAACTCGAACTCGAAGTCGAAGGCGAAGTCCAAACTCAAACTCAAACCCAAACACAAACACAAAGTCGAATCCAAATCCGAATCCAAATGCGAACTCGAACTCAGCTCATTTGCGCAGTCGCAACGCAATCGCTGCCCAGTTCAGTGTGGGTTGCCTCAGAAGACCTCTGAGAACTGAGAGCTGAGAATTGAGAGCCCAGAACTGAGAAACGCGAACTGCGAACTGACACAAGAGACAACAGATCTGAGAGCTGCCGCCGTTTCTTTATTTTTGGTTTTGCAGCAAATATTCAGCCGACATTTGTTTGCCCTAACCTAAAAACCACTAAACTGAAAAACGACTTTGAACTTTCTATTGCCAAAAAGCATAAAGCCATCAGACTTTAATCTGGGTAGACTGATTCTAGCTGCGTTTTTCGATTCCATCCTATCCAACTAGATATTTTACCCTCTATCTTAAGAGAAGTTTATCAAACTACGCCCTAGAAGAAGCTTTCTGTCTGTCCTTTCTTTAATATTAACCATATAACTTTTCTGATATCAAACTTCTGACCACACTTTGTTTTGAGTAAGCTCTTTGGCCAATAAAATAGTCCTAACGGGTCAGAGTTGTCATAGCTCAAATTAATCTTTTCTTTTCTTCTTTTATATGCAATTTTTATTGTTAAATTATCTTAAATAAATAACCAAATAAAACCATTTGATAAGAAAAAGACATGACACTAATGTCTCTAAGCGATGTCCAATCCTTGCATCAAATTTGTCAATTCAATTATACTCAGATAATATTAAATTGAAATTTTTTCATATTTTTAAATTATACAATACATTTTTTTAGATTTTAATAGATAATTTTATAAATTTTTCTTTCTAGATTGTTTTTAGTTGACATGAAACAAACAAATAGCTTAAGTATAACTTTTAGCTAGCTAAAAAATGTAAGCTTGATTTTGGTATATTTAAACTCTCTGCGTTTATTTTTGTAAATTCGATTGATTACTAATTGTTTAAGTAAATTAAATTGTGTTTTCAGTAAAGCTCAATTTGAATGGTAAACAAAAATATAAAGAATAACTTTTGTTGCACTTTTCAAATGTATTGTTCTTTTAAGTATATAAGAAGCATATTGAATTTTAGATTTTCATATCCTTTTTGCCATATTTTCATATTTTTTATAGTTCTTAATAGCAAATATATTTTGTAGAATTCAGAACAATATACATATGTTTATTTGTTTCAAAATGTATTTGTTAATTAATAACAGTTAATAAGCAGTTCCAATGTTTTAGTTAAAGTTAACAGCAGCCTATGAAGGATTAAAAAGAAATTTTAAAAACTAGCAGTCAAATTTTAACAAAATATAATAATTTCAAAATGTTGTATATGTATAGCATAATTGTGCTCAGTGTAGTTGGTTAGGGTGTGCAAGTTTCGTTCATTTAATTGGGCACTTCTGAGATATTTTGGTGTTTTTTCCGTTTTTTGCGTAATGAGTGGATATAAGAAACAAATGGACAAAGCACGGCGCAGAGTTTTGCGTACACGTTTATTTGTATTTGTATCTGTAGCTGTATCTTTAGTTGTTGTTGTTGTTGTTTTTGTTGCTGATGTTGTTGCTGTAGCTGTAGCTGTAGCTGTATCTGCATCTGTAGCTGCGTCGGTTCGAGTATCTGTAACTGTCGGTCGCGTTATCCGTGCGATAAATAATCGACTGGCTGCTTGGGTGGCAGAAACTTGCCGCTGCCTTTTAAAAACAAATGCAGATTTTGTTTGTAGGAGTTGTCGTTGTTGTCGTTGTTGTTGTTGTTGTTGTTGTTCTTGCTATTTCAAACTTCTTGCGGAGTGGCTTTCATTAGGCATAAGCGAACGTGTAAGTGCGGACTTGGCCAAAAGATAAACGAGAGCTGGCGGCAACTCAAGAGATGCTTTTGTGTTGTTGTTGCCATTGTTGTTGTTGTTGCTGTTGTTGTTGCTGTTGCTGTTCTGAGCTGTGTCTGGGGCTCAAGTTGTTGGCCGCTTCGCTCGGACGCAGCTGCGCATCTCGAACATTGTATCTGTATCTATGTGGCTGTGTGTGTGTGGCTGTGTGTGTGTGTGTGTGTGCGACAGACCCGCACTTGACCTTGAACTTGTACAGGTTTACTTTTGTTTTCTTTGGCCATTTGGCCGTTGGCCGTTGCCTTGTTTAGCTTTGCCGTTGCCCGCTCTTCAACTCTTCCACTCTTCCCTCTGCCTCTGCCTCTGCCTCTCTCTTTGTTTGCCTTTTATGCCGTGTTGCCTTTCTTTCTTCTTCGTGTCGCTTTTTTCTCTTGCTGCTTGCTGCTTGCTGCGCTGCTTGCGCGAACCTAATCAGGCTTAATGCCGTTGCGTCGCCTCAGTTGCGGCTGTTTTTTATCGTTGTGGGGCTAGGATTATGAGCGACACCCCAGCCGACAGAGCCAGAGGAACTGGCGACACGTTTCCCGGAATCCTTTTACAGCTTTCGACTTATGCAGAATCCGCGATTCGATACGTACGTTAATTTATATGCAAAGATTTATGCGATTTATGAAAAATGCCAAACACAAACTTCAGCCATTTATTATAGTATCTTTGCATTCGGATTCGCATTCGGCATTCCCAGTTCGCTTCTCGCTTCTCGCTTCTCGGGAAAAACATGCTAAATTTAGATGAGATCGCTCTTTTGAATCCTCCATCCTTTTTTTCTTGGTTTTCTTCAGATTTAACATATAATTCGAATTCCTTTGTTTTTCGTTTCTATTTAAAGGAGCTGCTAATAGTTCAGTTGGTTAGTGGAACTTGTGAATGTGAATGCTTTACATCTTCTTGTCTATATCTTCCTTTGTTAGTTTAGCTCAGTTACTTTTCTTTTAAATACACAGACTTTTTGGTTTAGAATATTTGATGTTTGACATTAGACTTAACTAGATCTAATTTAAGCTAAATTTATATGAGTTTTCCTATAGCTTAAACTTGAGTCGCTAAAGAGTTTTTGGTCGATTTAGTGTTTGTGTTCATTATTAATAAGGTCTTAAATCTTACTAATCTCAACTAAAATTCGATTATCATCATCATCTGCTTCCTTTGTTCTTGTTTCTACTTGATAATTTATGTCCGACATTGTTTTCAGCTATTTGTAGCTTCAATTCATTAACGCTTTATTTATTAAACTAAGCCCAGTGCTCCTTTTTCAATAGTACAATAATAGTAGTCTAGAAAAGAAGTAATCGCTTCCTTAAGCCCACTGTGGGTTCCATTAAAAATGGGTTTCAGAGCGCAGCCGAATGTGATATATGGGCTAGTGTTACTAGAAATGGAAATGACATAGAATGGATGGAGAGATCTTTTGCCATATGGGATGCACGAAGCGTGACAAATTTCCTCATGAGCGAATTCGCCTTAAGCAGAGTCAAGTGCCTGGCAATCTAAAGCTCAATCTCATCTCATCATACAGACAGACGCCGTCATATCTAGGTGAGAATGCCAGACACAGTTTGTGGAGCAGGTGGAGGGACTGGGTGGGGGGGGGTGGTTTTGTTGTTGTTGCAGATGCTGCAGGGCCTGGTTAAGTGGTTAAGTGGAACAATGCTAGAGTTGAAGAAGGAACAGAGCAGTTTCAAGTGCGCACACACAGATACAAATGCAGATGAAGATGCAGATGCAGATGCAGATAAAGATACAGCTACAGCTAGAGCTACAGCTACAGATACATGCATTTGCGATTGGCCATCTATGACAAATGACATTGGACATGTGGACGGTGTAATTGGAACCAGGTCCAGAGGTGTGACACAATTGCCCGATATTAAATGACAACAACAAGAACTGAAACTAAAGCAAACAAACAGATACAGAAGCAGAAGCAGAAGCAGAAACAGAGCGTTTGCTAATTCACAAAGACCAAAAGCGACAGATTGAGATTGAGTTTGAGTTTGAGATCCGAGACTCGGAGACTGGACATGGACATGGACATAATTGGCATTGTTGCATTATCCAGAGCTTTGTTTGTGCTCGGTGCTGGGAGCTGAGCCGGGCTGAGCTGAACTGAACTGAGCTGCATCAGGTGAGAGTTATGCGCTGTTGTTAATTAACCATTTACGGCCTGATTGCAGCGACAGACAAACAGACAAACAGACAAACAGACAGACAGATAAACAGACGAAGCGAGTGAGCAAGCGGACTAACAGATAAACACAAGTATAACGAGGTCAGCTGAGCAGCCAAGCTAACTTTGCAGTCTGAGATACATTTGTATGTATCTATAAGCAGGCCACGGAGACGGCTCAAAGGTTTAAAGTCAGAAGTACTCAGGGTTTTTTTCACAGAGAATCAGCTGCTGAACTTCTTAGTTTAACTAATCATTACTTACTCAACACAATAATTCTCAGGAAGAAAGAAAACATCAGTAACCAAATCTCACTACTAAAGTATACTACTAGTATTTGTAAGTTTAGCCTGACCCAATTAATAGTTATAGTTATATACAAGTTTTATATTTCTAAGTGAACATCAAGATCTATAAGTAACGATCGATAGTTGTAATCGATAAATCCGATTTAATTATCAATAAAATTACTTCATACACTTAAATTTAAGTGATGCAAGCTTTAGCGCTCAGAGTTCTGTCAAATATATCGACTATTGAGCTACTAATCGATCGTACTTCACAACTCCAAACAAATCCTTAACTTTTAAATTGTAATATTCTTAGCTGTATACTTTAAATTTTTAGAAATTCAACACAACCTTTTTGCTCCTGTATGGTTGAGGGCGTTAGTGGGCGAGGGCGTGGCTTGACCGTAGAGTACGCTTAACAGCCATCTACCGTATTTACCTATCTTTGACCAGAAATCTATCTTTCAAGTTTGATGACTCTAGCTCTAAAACTGTGGTAGATCTAGGCTTCCGCGATTCATGGATGCGGGGGGCGTGGCCTGAAAATACAGGTCGCAATCTTTTGGTGAAATGACCAGCAATATAGCTACCAAATTTTATGACGGTAGCTTAAAAATTGTGGAAAATAATCACGTTTTATCGATTTGAGATTTGAGGTGTATAGACATGGTATCGATTTGCCAGCCACACAGTAGGCGTGGCACAAAAAGCTTAACACTTTAACTGCAGCAGACAACAACAAGTAAGATAGTCCAAGTTTCAGGTCTCTATCTTCAATAGAACCGAAAAAAGTTGCGTTCCTGCGAACAGACAGCCAGACGGATATTGCACAAACTCAATATACTATGAACACCGTCAGTATCAGAGTATACAAATTGTAGAAACTATCAGTAAATTCATAAAGTTATATCCAGCATTTGCAAAAGAACGAGTGGGTAAACCTCACACTTAAGTAAGACTCTTAAAAACAATGGGAATCTCTTAACCAAATTGTAATTGTTTGCTTACATTGCAATGGGTTCCAGTGGCCGTTGCACTTGCTTCTTCTTCTTGATCGCGTCGAATAAGAAACACACCTGCGCAATAAAAAGAGAAATTGATTAGTTTGGCTGTGATATATGAGCGGCAGTTATGTGTGTATGTATGTATGTATGTATATCGTAGAGAAGGAATCAATATGCAGCACGCACTCGAAAGACGATCAATCCAATTGATGCATTGATATCAACCGGAAAACTAATTCGAATGCAACTCCCAGTGCGGCACGACTTTTGTGGGGGCGTGGTCTGAGGCGTGTGTGCCAACAACAACAACAACAACTGTTGGCGATATAGAGTCGTAAATATGTGAATAAGTACATTAACAGTTGGCAGCAGCAGAAACGGGTCAATCAACTGCCCAACGTTGGGCGCACGCACGTTTCGCTTTGGTGGGGTAAACCCCTCATCCCTCGCCCCTCCCTGCCACTTGCCACTTGCCAGGCAACCCGGTTAGTTGGCTTCCCCCCAGCTGCCCACTGCTTGGCCAAGTTGATAGCACGCACGTGATCTGCAGACCGAACGAGCCAAATCTGAATGAAGAATTTATGAATGGAGCGTCAAAGAGTGCGTGAGCGAAACAACAACAACAACAGCACAATGTGTGTGTGTGTGTGTGAGTGATTCGCACGTTGGAGGATCCCACAGAACTTGCTATGCTAGCTTCACACATCCACACACTATCGCAGCTGATGCAAAGATACAAATGTATCTTTTGTGAAGCAGCTGCTGCGCACGTGCTACAATCGTTTATCGCTTATCGCTATATAATCGCAATAACATATTTGTGATTAAACACCACTCTCTCTCTGGTGTAGGGCATTGAAAGTTCGTTTAGTGACTTCAACATGCATATGTTACTCAAAAGGTTGCTTGTTGTTGGCTACTGTTGGCAAACTGCATCCGAAATGGGGATCTAGATGCATAGATGTAGCTGTATCTGTATCTGTATCTGTCTGTATATATGTATCTGTATCTGTATCTGTTGCTGTTGCTGTTTGGCACGCATGTCTCGGGCTGTCGCTCTGACGCATTGTCTGTGCGTGGCTCAACAACTTGAAATTGTGGCATAAACACGTTCTACAATTTCCGGCATGAGTGTTGGCGTTGTTGTTGTTGTTGTTGCTGCTGTCGCTTGTCGATTGTTGTAGCTGTTATTGTTGTTGTTGTTGTTGTGTTATTAGTTTCATTGATCATCATCATTACTCGCACGGTGCTGCTTGCTTTGTTGCTATTTGTTTGGCTGCTGCCGCTTTTAGATGCTGCCCCCTCCTCCCCTTCAGGTGTTACTCATTAGCACTCCCTAAGTTCCTTGGCAGGTAAAAGAGCCGCCGCTGCCCTCTTGGCCTAATTGAGCACGTTTTGATCTTCCACACACAAATTTCGGACAATGATCGACACTTGCAGAAAGGCGGAACAGCTAATGGATCTCCCCTAATGGAGCCCAGAGATACAGATATACAGATCTACAGATCGACACTTGCGGAAAGCCGCAACATCTAATAGATGAGGCTACGCTCTAAATATAATCTTATAATCACAGCATTAGCACAAAGATATGCAAAGATCCGTCAATACTCGAATTCATCAGAACGCTTAATAATACTAGATGAATCAAATTAATGAAACAAATTCCACTTTCCAAGTATTTCTAAATATATATATGCTTGCAAGATTGGGAATATGCTTCTGGGAGTTATAATAGTAAGGATATACATATCTTAGATCGTAGATCAGATTTTTTTATTTATTAATTCATTAATATATTTATTTATTTAATGCGGACAAAAACAGTCGAAAAATCAAAACAAAAAATTGTATAATATGAATTTATATAAATATCAAATCAATAGAGTTTAATTTATACTTGATGTGGACAAAAAACAGTCGAGAAACCAATTATTTAAAAACAAGTGGGAAAGGATACAAAATTTGACAATTAAATGTATGTTTATTTAAAATTAATATGTCAGTACTCAAGAGTTTCTAAAGATCCTGGGAATCGAAAGATATACATAACTATAAAGAAAGATGAATGAAATCAGACGAATGTTAGAAATCAGTAACGATCAAACTTTGACTCCTAGAGGGAAACTTTCCTCAATAAGTCTTCTAATAGATTCGATTTTATTTAGAAATATTTAGCAGAGCGTTATTTTCGATTTAGTTACAGGTGCTTAGTGTCGAAGGAAACGCGATGAAAGCCTTCACAGATGTTCCCTTAAATGCTACTAACGATCCGTAGGAAATCGCAGCTGATGCTCTAAACGTTCCCACAGATACACATACATACATATGTACATATGTACGTATATCGGCTAACCTTGCGTATTAGCGACATTAAAGGTCTTTTCCAACTGCGGCAGAAAATGAATGACTATGACATATTTGTGTTTCGTTTTAGAACAATTAATTTGTGTGCCTGGCTTTTGAGCAGCTTTTCAATTTGGCAAGCCAAACAAACAAACAAACAAACAAACGAACGATCAACTAATCAACCAACTAAAAAACAACTTGCTGCGAGTGGGATGCAGTATGCGAGAGAGAGAGAGGGAGAGAGTGAGAGGGGGGATGGGGGCAGGGCTGACGACCGTTAGAGCTGGCTGCGATCTCAAGCGATGTCGAGAGATCGACCTGAGGCGACACCAAGTCGGAGACAAGTGGTGCACATGTGCGCACTCAATCAAACGATCGTCAAATGAAATGAATTTACTTTCGATTTTCTGCTCAGTTGCTGGCTAACTGTTTTATTAATTAATTTATGACTCTGGCGCGCAATTACGTATTCGGGGGTGGGGGGCCCAGCCCCGGAAAAAGGGCCAGCTGATCAGGTTTCAAGATCACGCCGAGAATTGGAGGACAGAATACAGGAAGTGGACAGTGGACAGCGGACAGCGACTGCGACATCATCTTCAATCATTAGCTACCCCCCGTCAGCGCTTGAGAGAGAGAAAAAGCAAATAACATCATTTGTGATAATGATCGGGCAATCAAACAAGTAGAAAAAACAGTGTGAATGCCAAGCCAATGGCATGTCAAATGACCAAATGACCAAAAATGACCAAAATGACCAAACGGCCTAGACAGCGCCTAGTTGAGGCTTGATATTTGATGGCCGGCGATTACCCAAACTGCGCACGCACTTCATTTGATTTACGGCTTTGGGAAAAATGTCAAAAGCCAACGAGAGCCCTACATAAAACATAATAATAATAAACATAATAAACATGCCAGCAGCATTATAATGAACTTGCGTGGAAAACCGAAGCAAAACGTAAGCCCAAATTCACATCGACATCCACATCCACATCCAAATCGAATTCAAATTCGAAAACAGCAAACAGCGAACAGCAAACAAGAAAACCCAGCAGGCCATCAAGTTGACCAACTCCATTTACAAGTTGGCAGAGCAATTAAATCATGTTGAAGGCTTTTCGATAATGTAACACGCATAGAAAGTTAATTTGTTTGATTTTGGGTTACTGGGTCTTAGAGCAACATCATCTGCTATTTCGTAACTGCATACGACTATTCGAATCTTTCACTGGTTGCTCGAAAATACGGCCCAGAACGTTGATCAAGAATATGAAAAGCCAGCACTAAAGATCAAGTTCGTTTATGAGAAAATTAAAATGATTTACACGATCTTTGATAAGAAAATCAATAACAATACCATCGAAATATGTATATACATGCATATATATATATATATATATATGAGATTCTTCCTGTAATGGATTTAAAAGATCATTTAGCAACCACAAAATATCTTTCTATATAACTACAGATCAGTTCGGATCTATATATCTATAAGATTTTTTGCGAATTAGCTGCTTACATTTAAATCTACTAACAAAATCATTTGTCATGATTAAAGAACACTGCATTAATATTTAGTATAGAAGTTATACATGGAATAAATAAAATAAATAAAAACAAGTAAGGAAGGATGCTCTAGTCGGGACTGCCCGACTAGGAGATACCCTGATACCCAGTTCTGACATCCATTCATACTTGCCTAATAGCGTGCATACATACAAACACACCACACATTACTGCAAGCTGTGAAAACGGTTTAAGCAGTTATCTTACTTTTTCACTGAGCCCCGCACAATGGAAAGTAAAATCTTAAATAACTTCTGTGTTTATTGTCCGATCTTTTTAAGAATATTGTAGGACATAACATTGGCTATAAAATGTGTGACCAAACCAAATTACAAGGTCATACCTTCAAAATGAGTTTTTTGAATTTTTGGGGGGATTGGAGGTGGTATCCAAAAAGTGAAAAATTGTTTACATGTGTATGCTATTCGAGATTATAGATGCCAAATTAGGGGCCTCTGAGCTTCGTAACGTGTAAGTTATAGCCCAAAAACGCTAGTCTGAAATCGAAATTTATCGATAACTTTTGAATGGGTGGAGTTATCGATAAAATTAAATAAACTTGATCTGTCCCGGCACTACGAGAACTTATATTCCAAATATGAAGTCTCTAGCTCTTGTAGTCTCTGATATCCGCGTGTTCATACAGACAGACGGACCGGACGGACGGACGGACGGACGGACGGACGGACGGACAGACAGACAGACGGATATGGCTAAATCGACTTGGCTGTTGATACTGATCAAGAATATATATAACTTTATATGGTCGGAGATGCTTCCTTATGCCTGTTACATACTTTTGCACAAAACCATAATACCCTTTTTACCCATTTTTAATGGGTTCAGAGTATAAAAACAGTTGCCACAAAATTATGAATTGGCTGTGCTTATTATATAGAAATATTGTTAACACGATCACTTTGCTTATTGATGAAGATCGAAAGCATTATAAACTGAGATAGAGCATATTATAAATAATTTATAAATATTATAAATAACAAAATAAAATCAATTATGATATATTATAATATTTATTAAAAAAAAATTAAAATAAATTTAATAAATGAAATAGTACATAAAAGTTGCCAATAACACTAATTAATAAGTTATATCAGCATTGCCAAGCTCTTCTTTTTTAAATACTATAAAAATGTAAACATATTATGTGAGCACTACGTATATTTGTACCTAGTGTCCTTATTTATAATTCTCACTTGTCTCACAAGAAATCATCATAATATAATATAAGAAAAATATACTATTTTCTTCGAAAAGAGTATAAACATATTGATAAAATTTTAAAATTGTTATAGGAATCAGAACAACAACAAAAAAGAAGCAGATTTACGTTTAGCACCACTAACTATTTAAGTATATTGTGTCTTAAAATAGTCGCAAGCATTAACCATTGATTGTTCTGGATCAGTTGCTTTTTTTTGTTGACTCGATGTCGCATGTGGCGATCAGCTGTTGCTTAGCTCAGCATTATCGATATCGTTATCGTTATCGTTTTCGATAGCTTTATAGCTTGGCTTTGCCATTTCCGCATCGTCCCCAGAGATCATTCGCATGCACAATGCGCTCCACTCCACTCCAGAGCCACATTTGCCATAGTTGCGCCAACGCCCATCGACCATTGCATTATTATTATCATTGTTCCGTCATATTTCACTTGCAGTTGCCGCGATCGCCCTGCTGACAGGAGAGCTGACAGTCAGCGACGACCATGGCAACAACAACAACAACAACGACAACCATAACGACAACAACAACACAGCTTGGCGCCAATTGCATTAAAATATTCGCCAGTGGCGGGCTTAGAGGGGGCATTGATGATAATACGAGTGGAAAAATGACTCGTGGGCCCCAGCGAGCCGATTAATTGCCGAGAACAGCGCATGCATAGATAAATATTAATGTTAACGACAATGATTCCACCCCATCGACTGCCACAGCTGCTGCTGTTGTGTAAAACACTGAGAGAGAGAGGGATAGACAGAGATAGAGAGGGATAGAGATAGAGCAGATATAACGTAACGAATGACCAAAGCCCAAGCGAATTGAGCAGCAATAAATTACAAAGGAATTCGCCACGCCCAAATGAGGCGTAACGAGGCGCTTCGCCAAGCGGCGAATTCGCAAGTGCCGTCAATTTGATTACGATCTGCGTTAAGAATCTGTTAAAGTCACCCCTTCCATTTAGTACTTATACGGATTTTTTCCGACTGCAACTAAAAATATTTTTTGCAAAGATATATATTATATTGCACCAAATTTTTTTAGATTCTCTGCCGTAGGAAATTTAATGCGATAGCTTTGAGAAGATTGGTTACATGGCCAAAACCGACTTTAAGTTGTATGGTAGCTATAAGATATAGTGGTCCGATCCGGTCAATTCCGACCAATGTGCTGTCACTTTCAAAAATAAGTCTCTGTGCAAAGTTTTATCACGATAGCTCAAAGACTGAGGGACTAGTTTGCATACATACAGACAGACAGACAGACAGACGGACATGCCTTAATCAATTTGTTTTGTCATTCATGGCAGTAACTTTTGGGGGTCTCCGACGCTTCCTTCTATGCGTTACAAACTTCAGCAAAAACTTAATATACTATTTTCTTCGAAAAGAGTATAAACAAGCCAACATCAACTCCAATATGTATTTAAATCAAGAAGAGGTTTTCAATTTTCTTTCTTTCTCTGCTTATTTTCACATCAAAAACTTAAGCAATTAAGTGTTTTTTTGAAAACGGTCTCAAATTTTTGATATGTGAAGAACAAATTCAAAACTGAAGCGTATTTCAATTGCAATTCGATTTGCTTGGATAAATGTCTAATGTTTTTAGAGTTTTCTTTAATAAAAACTGCATATACTAATTTGATTTGTGTATTTGTGTAAATACTGCACTTTGCGTCCCGAGTGATCTTTTGCGCTTCTCTCTTGCACTCTCGTTTGTTCAATAACAACAACAGCAAAATAAGATATAGCATAGCCGGATGAGCTTACACACACACACACACACACACACACACACACAAGCCCAACTGAATATTATTCACTTAGTCGTTTTGCGCATATTCGCTGTGAAATTATTTATGCAAATCGTATGCGGCAAATGCAAAAAGTAAATAAGACGCTTGCATTTTACTATATTGATAACAGCATAAATGAGTGTGACTGTGCGTGTGTGTGTGTGTGTGTGTGTGTGTGTGTGCTTAATGCACTTTGAGCAGAGTTAGCTTGTTGTGCTGCTGCTTTGGCAACTTGAAACGAATCGAGTGCTGGGGGCGTGACTGCAAACGGGGGCGTTGTCGACGCCATCGTCGGCGGCATTTGTCAAAGGCATTTGGCTACCGATTTGTTTTACTTGCAACTTCGACATTGGCGGCAACTGTTGTTGTTGTTGTTGTTCTTGAGCTGCGCATGCGCAAAAGCGAAGCCGCCACATGTAAGCGAGTAAGTAAGTAAGTTAGCTAGTATTGGTGTGCATCTAAATTGAGTATCTTATGGCCAGACGCATAGTTGCACAGTTGCATAGTTGCTGCAACTAATGAGGCTGCCACTGCCACACATGCCACATGTCGCATGCGAACGCCAGATACTAAACGAAACGTACAGTTACAAGACAAGAGGGGCATTGGGGCATTGGGGATTGGGGCAACATGTGTCAGCATAATTAAACAAATCTACACACATGAGCATTGAGCACTATATATGCAGTATATATATATACATATATATATATCTGTTTCTGTTGCAGTGCATAAACCACTAATAGCCATTACTACTCGACCAGGTTGTCCACTCTAAGTTGTTGTTGTTGTCGTTAATTAATGCAAAGCAACAAGAAAACAACAAATAAAAAACGCACCACGACAAGTTTTACTCACTAAATTGAACTTTTCAAATGATTTAAGCCAAATGCCACTTTGCATTCAGGGCCATCGACTTGGCCACACACACACACCAACACACCAACACACACACACACACACACACACACACATGTAGATGCTGAGATACAGATACAGCAGACAGACATGGAAATGGGCCTCTGTATCTGTATCTGTATTTGTATCTGTGTGTGTGTGGATGCCTTGACAAGTCAATTTTAGTTTCGTCTAACGGTAACAAGCTGTTGACAGAGTGCTAGGAGAGTGGACTGTGAGGGGTATGAGGAGGGCGGGGGGAATGAACACCAAATGCAGTTGCAGATGTTCAAAAGTCAATGGATATCAATTCGAAATCAATGACTGCTTGCCTGCCGAGCAGCAAGCTCAATAGCTCAATTAACTGGAGGGCCACCCATCAATAATCTCTCAAGAATCGGAAACTGAAATAAATAACTGCGGTTTGGTAGCAGAGATAGAGTTCGTCTTTATGTAGGTGTAACACAAATTTCAACTCAATATATTGAAGTTGGTTTTAAGTCACTAGTGTTTTTTCACTTCAAGCCTAGATAGACGTATAAATTATGTTTGAAAAGTATATATGTGATTTTTATGCAATTTTAGTTGATATCCCCAGTAAACTGCATACTTTTTTGTTTACAATATAATTGCAAATTTTCATTTGTTTTTTTATACTTAAAATAAGTAGAGGAAAATATAGAGTATGAAAAACTTCAGATATTTAAAAAAAATCACCCTTTATTTAGTAACAGATATTATTTATTTTATTATAAAAATGTTCCTTAAAGGAAAAATATAAAATAAAATTTAACAAAATCAGCTCAAGCATCTGAAAACTGTGGAAAAGTATACAAAACAATCAGCTGACAATACTCTAAAAACTGAAATCCCCAGTTATATATGTGTGACCTATATATACCTTATACCTCTGTATAAGAATATAATCGATCTGTTTAGCTAGAAACCAACTTTCAATAATATCTTCCAAATGCTTCAGCTAAAAGATATAGTAAACTAAAGACTATAGACTGTACACAGCTTAAGCAAGAAACAGAGCTGGAAAACTAAGATATTTATTTAATAATTGATCAGATCCGTCAATGTCAAAACCAATGATAATTATAATACAAAAATAATAATTATTATTAATTGGACATTTTCTTTCGTTATAGCACAAGAGCAAGAAAATAGAAACAAGTGCCTAAAGCAATTCCATTAAAGTTCCAAGCAAGTCAAAGATATATACATATATATATATATATATATATGTAGTAGTAAATGATAATATCCGGCAAGTGAAATATGTGCAAGAGCAATTTGTGATATTACAAGAGAAAACGAACATAGTTACATACATATATGTATGTATGTATATATAGTGTGCAGCCCCACTTGCAAGCACATCTCGAGCGGGGGTGGGGGAGGTTGGGGTGGGGGGTGGTGTTGGATGCTGTGTGGCAAGTAGCTTAAATGGAATAAATGCAATCGCCAATTGAAATTGTTCGGCAATTGCAATGCGACACTACAGAGGCTACGGTCTGTAAAACTTGGAGGCGGTCGATAGATGGACCGTACACTTGAATGGCTACCAGCTGCAGCCGACTGATATGGGCACAGGTTGGGAGGAGGGGGTGGAGTGACGTGCAGGCACGTGCAGAGCTGAAAACCAATAAACTGCATGGCAACGAAATGTGAAAATTAATTTTCCAGCAAAGTGATTTTCACATGAGAATCCGTGCTGGGCCCTGACGATGGCGATGGCGATGGGGTTGGCCCATAAAAACGTCGAAACCTTTAACGAAGTGCCGGCAGGAATTCAAGGAATGGCAAAGCAGACGTCGCAGCGCAGCGCACCAAATGCGATTCATTAGAAATATACTATAGTGTACATACATACATATACATGTGTACATATATATATTTTTATTCCGTTTCGGCTTTTGAAAAATCATCGAAATGGAAGCGTAGCATTTTCTTTTTGGCGCTGCTGAAAGGTAATAAATAAGCGCTAGCTGCGGACACGTGGGCTGTTAATCCAATGCACAGTCTGCACAAGTCTCTTCCCATAGCCACACATATGCCCCTTACACCCTAGCTCTACCCCTACCGCTACCCCTACCCCTACCCCTACCTCCATGCCAGTTTTCGCCCGGAGCAAAGCAACAGCAGCCACGCATGGAGCGTCGTTCTAATTAACGTCACAGTGAAACAGAGAAGCAAAGGGAGAAGCGAGCAAACGCAAAAGCAAAACCAATACCATATCATAACATAGCATACCATAAGCATACCATACCATACCATACCATACCATACCATAATACCATACCATATCGTGCCGTACCGCAGTGAAAGAAAGCGTAAGAAGCAGCTGAATCCCGACGCAGCATACAAAAGATGAAAGCAACAGGGTCGGAGGTGGGGCAGGGTTGGGTGGTGCATTGCAAATGGGGCAGCTGCAGATACTTCAACTCTATATATATATATATACACATAAATGCGTGCTTTGAATTGCAATTCACAGATGGAACTGATTGGGGGAATTTTAGGGGTAGCTAGTAGAGAGGAGGCTGGAGGCAGTCGAGAGATTCCTGGCTGCAATTGACATTACACTGGCCGCATAACTTCTTCAATTAGGGGTTCGTTGCGAGTCAAAACAAATGGGAAGCAGCATGCGTCTCTGACTGAAAGCCATTCAAAAGATGGATGTTGATTGTAATCTGATGAATTACTTAAGCACAAAATAAGTTTCATTTAACTAGCTGTTGAACCTTAAATTTAATCAGTATTCTTTTCAAGTTAGTTTTAGTTAATGCATCACTTAGGGATTACGATCTATAATATTTGTATCATCATTTTGCATTTTGTTTTTTTTGGCAATTTTAATAGTTTTTGAAAATATTTTAAATTTAAATTTGAATTGAAAACAAGAATAAAAAGAAACATTTTTTAATTTTATTCTCTGCGTAGACTAGATAAGTCGAAAATAAAAAAAATATCACAAATAAAATGAATAATATTAAATAAATTAAAAAAAAAATAAATAAAAGAAATTAAATAAAGAAACTAAAGAAAATAAATTAAAAGGTAAAATCATGAAAATAAACAAATAAATTGAGTAAAATAAATTAAATAAATAAAATGGGTAAAATAAACAAATAAAATGAGTAAAATAAGTAAATTAAATAAATAAAATCAGTAAAATAAACCAAATAAACACTATAAATAAATAAAACAAATATAATAAATACCAATGAAGTCATTCCCTATCATTTTGAATGCACTAGTTTCTATTATATTATAATCCAATTGTTATATATTGTTGAGGTACTTTTTTTATACTCTTTTCGAAGAAAATAGTATATTAAGTTTGTCCTGAAGTTTGTAACGCATAGAAGGAAGCGTCGGAGACCCCAAAAGTTACTGCCAGTATGCTTAGAATGACAATACAAATTGATCTAGCCATGTCCGTCTGTCTGTCTGTCTGTCTGTCTGTCTGTCTGTCTGTCTGTCTGTCTGTCTGTCTGTCTGTCTGTCTGTCTGTCTGTCTGTATGTATGCAAACTAGTCCCTCAGTTTTTGAGCTATCGCGATAAAACTTTGCACAGACACCTATTATTCCAGGGGACAGCACATTGGTCGGAGCCGACCGGATCGGATCACTATATCTTATAGCTGCCATACAACTCGAAGTCGGTTTTGGCCATATATCCCATGCTTTAGAATCTATCGCAATGAAACTTTGCACTGATACTTACTATTCAAAAAGACATCACATTGGTTGGAGCCGGCTGGATCGGATCACTATATCTTATAGCTGCCATACAACTCGAAATCGGTTTTGGCCATATATCCCATGTTTTTAAAGCTATCGCGATACAACTTTGCACAGATACCTATTATTCAAAGAGACATCACATTGGTTGGAGCCGGCCGGATCGGATCACTATATCTTATAGCTGCTATACAACTGGCAATGAATTAAATATTCTTAGAACAAAAAAAAACAAAATGTTACGCGACAAAACGATATTGTACAGCTTATGAAATTTCAGTGGTGCAGTTGGCAGAGTGAAAATTGCCTAAAGTTTCGAAAAGAGTATAAAATCTTCGGCACGCCGAAGATAATCCTTCCCCGCTTGTTTTAGTTGCCACCATTGATTGTAGAGTAAAAAACATCGGCTTGTACTGCATCATGATTTATTTCATAGGTATCATTTGCACGAATTTGCAAATCACTTGGCGATCTCCAATTTGTTTTAATCCCTGTGTGATCGAGATCTAGTTGATCAGTATTGCTATTATTGAGTGATCGCACTTAGTGATACCATATGTATGCCTACATGCATATGCCTGCCCCTACCGCAATTGCAACATTGATGGGGGGGCATCTTAGCCCAGTTCTGAGCGACTGCTTTCCAGCTGATCGCACTGATCGTGGCACTCAATTACTGCATTTGGCCATTCGGGCCTAGCCCATAACTGAAGTGCCTCAACATCCACGACATGTGACGATTGACGACTGAGCTGATCCCGAGGGGCAGATGCCCGAGGAGGAGGGCGACGAGAATCGACAGACGCCTCAAGTGGAGTCTGTTTACAAACAGTGCAGCAATCACGCCCTTAAATAGATACAGATGCAGAGGGACAGATACAGATACAGATACAGATACAAATGCAGAGTTGCAGATGCTGGGTCTGGGTTTGGGTGTGGGTGTGGGTCTAATCTTGGGGCTGGGCCACTAACCTTGACCCAAATCATGTGCTAGCTAGTGGTATGTGCTGAAAGCGTGCTAATTGCAAAAGCACAACAAAAAACAAAACATAAAAACAAAAACAAAAAAAAACCCAGCCGTTTTTAACGCTTCAAGAAGTTCCCCAAAGTGTAAACATAATAAAAAACAAGTGTGGAAGGATTATCTTCGGCGTGCCGAAGATTTTATACTCTTTTCGAACCTTTAGGCAATTTTCACTCTGCCAACTGCATCCACTGAAATTTCATATGCTGTACAAAATCGTTTTGTCGCGTAACTTTTCTTTTGTTTGTTCTAAGAATATTTAATTCATTGCCAGTTGTATGACAGCTATAAGATATAGTGATCCGATCCGGCCGGCTCCGACTAATGTGATGTCTATTTGAATAATAAGCATCAGTGCAAAGTTTCATCGCGATAGATTAAAAAACATGGGGTGTATGGCCAAAACCGACTTTGAGTTGTTTGGCAGCTATAATATAATATAATATAGTGGTCCGATCCGGCTGGCTCCGACCAATGTGCTGTCCCCTGGAATAATAAGTGTCTGTGCAAAGTTTTATCGCGATAGCTCAAAAACTGAGGGACTAGTTTGCATACATACAGACAGACAGACAGACGGACATGGCTAGATCAATTTGTATTGTCATTCTAAGCATACTGGCAGTAGCTCTTGGGGGTCTTCAACGCTTCCTTCTATGTGTTACAAACTTCAGCACAAACTGAATATACTATTTTCTTCGAAAAGAGTATAACAATACCAAAGAGCCAACAACTAACAGATACGAATAGGCCAATCGATTGGGTAAGCCACAAGAAAACTATCCGAGCACTAGATGCTTATTTATCAGATATTTATTGTCTGTGGGGGAGACGAACTCAATAAACAGGCGAAAGACAAATGCCTTAAACGTTTTTCTATTTATACTCTGATACCGAAGGTACTCATAGTATATTGGTTTTGTCGAATGTCCGTCAGGCCGTCCGTCTGTCCGTCTGTCCGTCTGTCCGTCTGGCCGTCTGTCCGTCTGTCCGTCTGTCCGTCTGTCTGTCTGGATGAACGCACGTATTTCCGAAACGATATTAGATAGACTCTTGAAATCTTTTGCGTTATGATTATAGCTATCTGCTTCAGATCAAGTTTATTCCAAATATATGCCACGCCCACTGGGAGGCTGGCAAATCGATAACATGTCGATACACCTCAAATCACAAATCGATTAAACGCGAATAACTCCCACAATTTTGAAGCTAGAGTAATCAAATTTGGTAGGTATATTGCTGTGACCTTCCGAAAAAATTGGATCCTAGGTTAATCGGCCACGCCCATTATTACGCCCACCAGCCCCCCTCCAAAATTAATTTGAAATGCTTATATCTCCCGCAGTTTTAGAGCTAAAGCCACCATATTTGGAATATATATTACTGGTGACGTCCTCTACAGATTACAGAAACAAAATTTCGACCACGCCCACTCCCGCCCCCGTAATCGCGAAAATCGATATACATGAATGCACAATTCGATAACACGTATATTACCCGCAATTTTGAAGCTAGAGTCCCCAAATTTGGAATTTAGACTAGGGCTGACCAGCCCAAAAGATTGCGTCCTGGATTTTCCGGCCACGCCCACTAGAACGCCCCCAGCCACCCCGCCCCCACGAAACATGGAAGCCTATATCTCGCACAGTTTAAGAGCTAGGGCCACCAAACTTTGAGGGTAGACTTCTGGCCAAGTCCTCTAAGATCGGACAAAATTTTGGGGCCACGCCCCCGCCCGCCCCCCAAAATCGCGAAAATGTATATCTTCCACAGTTTTAGAGCTAGAGTCACCAAAATTGGAGGATAGACTTATTGTCAGCCCCCCTAAAGATCGGCAAAAAATTTTGGGGCCCCGCCCCTCCCGCCCCCAAAAATCGCAAACATTTATATCTTCCACAGTTTCAGAGCTAGAGACATTAAACTTGGAAGATAGACTTCTGGTCAGCCTCTCTAAATATCGGTAAAAAAAATTTGGGGCCACGCCCCCTCCCTCCCCCAAAAATCGCGAAAATGTATATCTTCCACAGTTTTAGAGCTAGAGTCAAGAAATTTGTAAGATAAACTGCTTGGGAGTGCCTCTAAAGATCGGCCAAAATTTTTGGGGCCACGCCCCTCCCGCCCCAAAGATCGACCATGCCCCTCCCGTTCCCAAAAACTTGGAATGCCGATTTCGGGTCACCCAAACACCAGCAAAAATTTTCTGTTCACTTGCTTTCAGCTGTTCTTAAAATGGTATCAGAGTATTACGCAGTCGGCTCCGCCCGACTGCAACGTTCTCACTTGTTTTCCTTGTGTGTGTCTGGTTTTTTCTTTTTTAATATTTTTTTGTTTTTTTTTTTTTTGTGGTGTGATCCAGCACACGTCGCCCAATAGCTATTGGTGTTACCATATGGGAGAATATAGGGACTGAAACTTATGGATAGATAAGATAAGGAGAACCACGAGCATTTGCTCCGTTTCACTGTATTTTTACTCATTTACTGTTTCACTGTTTACATTTGGTTCAAATTCCAATAGTGTTTGCCTTGTCACTTGATTGATACGACTAGCGATTACGTATTGGATATCTATCTACTTACCATGCCATGCCATGTGTCCTACGTATGGTCAAAACAATAACGCTTTAACCGTACCTCAACTCAAAAGAAGTTAACAGAGTGTCAATTATTAATGCCTGCAAACTAAACACAACTTTATAATATAAATCAACAAAAAAATCTAGAATTTTCCAAGACTGATTATTGCATCTGCAAAACAGAATTCCACAAGTTCTTGATTATCATTTTGAAAACTGAAACAGAATTTCAACCAATTGATTTTATGTTATAAATATAAGCTTCAACGTATTCTTAAGAGTTTTTGGCTGCTCAGGTATTTGAATTTAGAACTAAGTAGCTTCAAATCTTCAAAAGTTAATCAATTTCGATTTGTTTTGCATATTTAATAAGAACTTTTAAATTATTCACGACTGCCTTTTATTCAGGCATTTGGGCCAAAAGATAAGCATTAAAAGCAAATAAAGAAATACAGATATTCGGTAACGTTTTGTAAAATGGAAAGTTGGCCAAAATAGTTGGGTGAATCGATTGCCTTATATGCAAATCCGTTACGATCCCTTCTCAATCCCATAAAAATGCCCATAAATGCTTAAATCAAATACTCTATCTACATATCGTGCATATGCAAATGTTCGGCAGTTTTGGCTCAATTAAGAGTGCCACAATACTATGGATAAAATGTGCTTTTTTCGGTAAAAAAAAAACAAATACAATTAACTAAATACAATTTTTTTAATTTTGAATTTGGTTTAGACATATGTTTATTTTGTTGTAGTTTCGTAATAAATTCTAAATTAAATCGTTTTTTTTGGATATTATATATATATATATATTATAATATTATTATAATAATAAAAATCCTTTGAAATGACTATTTCAGTATTAGAACTGAGTCTTAACATGATAAAAATTTATCTATTTTTTTCCATATTTATATACATATGTATACATATGTTTATCTTTTCGAGGAAAAAATTTGTCAGAACATATTTTTTATATATGTATATCCCATGTTTTTAAAACTATCATCGAAAAGAGTATGAAAAGTTGCAAAATCCACTTTCAAACCCAATCATATTAAAGCCACAAAACATTTCATTTTTGGCCATAGTAGTAGCTTGAGTTGTAGCTTCCGTGTCAATAAGGCCCAAAAGGCATTAAACTGGCCATAAAACTGGGCTAAGTGGGCGTGGCACACGCTGGCTAACTGCTTCACTTTTATGGGCCCCAGCACGAAAAACGAAAACGCACAAAGGCGATGACGAACACGCACTGGAAAAGGGTGTCCGTCAGTCTGTCATAAGAGAGGGGGTTAGATAAAAGGATGCATTATTAAAATACTCAAAAAAAAAAAAAACGAACGTAGAAATCCTTTAGAGAATTAAAACCCATTTAGCTTATGCACAAACAATTCTTCACACTTAACAAAAGGTGTCGGCGGCATAAATTGAAAACGCTGCTTTGATGGATTAACTGGAAAGGTATTTGTAGTATCGCTCGCTTGGAAGTGGTCTTGAGCTCATGTTGTTGGTCATCTTGGGTTATTGTTATTGTGGCTCGTTCAGGGCTGCACTTGACATTCACGACAAGACAAGACCAGACCAGACCAGACAAGATGCCGGAAAATTGGCAAAACTATGAAAAATGAGCACAACAAAATAAACAATGAGCTGAGTGAAACTTTAGATTGCAAAATCGCCAAGAAATAGAATGGAAGTTGGCTTTTGGCAGTGAAGGAAGCAGCATACACAACAACAATGCGAACTATGTGTGTGTGTGTGTGTGTGTGTGTGTGTGTGTGTGTGTGTGTGTGTGTGTGTGCGTGTGTGTGTGTGCAAAGTGTTAAGTGTGAAGTGCACTGTGGAGTCTGAGGCGTTGTTGGCTATTAAAAAATATATGAGGTAATTCAAACAGCACACACACACACACATAACAATTAGACAAATACGGTAAGAAGAGTGGAGAGCGGAGAGTGGAGAGTGGAGAGCGGAGAGCGGAGGGTGGGAGACAGAGACCCAAAAGACCCGCATCGCAAACATGGCAAACTAACAACAACAACAGCAGCAGCAGCAACAACAATGGCAATAGCAATAACAACACGAGATGACATTGACATAATGATTCTTAGTTAGCGTTTACGATTTCAAAGTTTATTGTTGTTGTCGTCGCTGTTGTTGTTGTTGTTGTTGTTGTTGTTGCTGCTGTTGTCTTTCAATGTGACTGGGTTCCGGCGTGTGTCGGTTGCGAGACTTTTGACAAGTTTTGTTTTGTTAGTTTTCTTATTATTTGTGCCTATATACACTAGCCAAGCAGAGTATTGCAGCTTTGTCAGCTTGGTGGTAAGTATTTTAGTTCCATTTAATTTAATTGATCGTTAACATCCTAATGAAACTCATAATTTAGCGCACTAAACATAAAAAACATGCTTTTATGCTTATAATTACATAATATTGCTATTTCAACTATATATTTCAGTTGTCTTCTATCTCTATTCAAATATGCTTGAACATTGTCTTAAAGTTCTATTTTATTAGAATTCATTTATTTTAGTTTTGATTTATTTGAGTTATGTTGATTAAACTTAAAACGGATCACTTTTTTTTACACTAAGCAGCACATAAATTCTTATCAGCCAAATCGGAGGTCTTAATCCTAACTATTGTCTAAAAATGGGCATTTTTGGAAATTATTTTACAACTTTGCTCTCAAGTTTTCGAATGATTTTGTTAGATATACAAAAAACTCACTATCTCAGCATTTTAATGCATTATGTATTTTGTGTATCAAATAATCTACTTTAGCTAATTTGATGTTAAATCAAATAAGAAACCTATAGTATTTAGATTTACAACATTTGAAGAATTTTGTATGAATTATTTATCAATGAGAACAGGTTTGAAAATAATTGCTTTGATGCATCAACTGTCTTTATAATTAATGCTGAATTTTGGTATTTGTATTCATTGCTTATGTTATTATTTTTAATATTGATAAGAATCAGAGCACAATTGCTTTTTTACATAACTTTCATGGTGTTTCTGTAAATGTATTCGAAATGTTTTGTTGTTTCTAAAATCTGTAAAAACATAATATATATATAAATATATATATATCTTTTGATACTTATCATATTAGATTGCTAATATTAGACATACATAATTCCGATCTCTAAACAGTCGTTACAACTGTCATAGTATCAATTTATCGAAATGTAGCTGCAAGTGTATTAAATCTGCGGCAATCTATAATTAACAAACCTTACTTGCTTTTTTCTTCTTCTTCTTCTACTAATTGTTGTCCATTTGTTTTATTTGCTCATGTTCTTTGTTTCAGGTTTTCTTTAGTGTAGATCCGAACAGTTTAATGAGCAACTGACTTGGGGCTAAGTAGTTGCTTTTCGATTGTTTTTTGTCCACTTTTATTTCTCGGTTTTTTCAAACCTAATCCGATCGCCCACCCAACAAACTCCAAAAGATTCTTAATTGCAGGCCTCTGGGCGATATTTGTGTGTGTGTGTGTGTGTGTTTTTGTTTTTTTTTTTGCTCACTCACATAATTTGCTGAAGCTCTTAGCTCTTGGCATCAATGCATGATGTAAGCTGCCTAATTTGTCTTCACCTTTTATTCATCAGGTTCGTCCGGTTCGGTTCAGTTTGCTTCAATGTGGTCGACGTCATAATTCAACACAACTTTTGCACAATTTTTGCGCAGCAATTTGGCATTCAGTCCTCAGCTATTTTTTAGGCATTCATTCATCATTATACATATGGCATTTATTGTGTATGTGTGTGTGTGTGTGTGTGTTTGTTTGTGTCGTCAGTTTCAATAGGGTTTACCACGCTTTCCCGAGTGCAACCACCCAACAAAAACAAGTAAGTTTGCTCTAGTCGGGAGTGCCCGACTAGGTGATACCCTCAACCCAGCTCTAACATGCACTCAAAGTTAATTAACAGGCTAAACACATAATGCAAGCAGTTTACGCAGTTAACTTGCTTATTCATTGAGCCCCAAACTATGGCAATTAAAATCTTAAACAACTTCTGTGCTTATTTTAAGATATTTGTGCAATCTTTGCGCATAAAATTGGCTATAAAATGTGCAATCAAATCAAATCAAATCGTGAAAATTTAGTGTTTTCCACTTTTGTGGCGTTATGGGATTGGTAACCAAAAAGTCGAATATTTTTTACATGTGTATGCTATTCGAAATTATACATACCAAATGGAGTGCCTCTGGCTATTATAAATTTCAAGTTATGGCCATAAAACGCTTGCCTGAAATCTAAATTTATCGATAACTTTTAAACGGGCCGAGCTATCGATAAAATTAAACAAACTTGGCCAACAAAACCTTATATTCACAAGATGAAGTCTCTAGCTCTTAAGATCTTTGAGATTATTAAGACAGATCGACTCAGCTGTTGGTACTGATCAAGAATATATATACTTTTCATGGCCGAAGATGCTTGTTACATACTTTTGCACAACTTCATTATACCCTTATCGACCATATTTAATGGGCTCAGTGTACAACAAGTAAGAGTGCTCTAGTCGGGAGTGCCCGACTAGGAGATACCCTGATCCCAGTTCGACTTCCATTAATACTTGCTTAATAGTGTGCATACATACAGACATACACATACTGCAAGCAGTGCATGCGGCTTAAGCAGTTAGCTTGCTTTTCGCTGAGCCCCATACAATGGAAAGTTAAATCTCAAATAACTTCTGTGTTTATTGTCCGATCTTACTGAAATTTTTGGGACATACAATTCTCAATAATATGTGTGACCAAAACAAATTGCAGGGTCGTACCTTTCATGGCCGAAGATGCTTCCTTATGCCTGTTACATACTTTAGCATAACATTATTATACCCTTATCGACCATATTTAATGGGCTCAGTGTACAAAAAGGGGGCGAAAATCCGTTGATGACTAAACGTTATTAAATGTAATGAAATTGAAGTATGCGCCGTTGTCGCTTTGTACCCCTGACCCACTAACGATCGGGTTTGTAATAGGAACACACACAAGCTCATGCATAAACATAACTATATATATATATATGTGTGTGTGTGTGTGTGTTGTTTTTCATACATATCTCATAAATATGCTTACGATTAGAGCCGCCAGCCGCCCGCATCAGAGTTGATTTGGTTAATAGGCGACAATCGTGGTGCGGCATTTAATCGCATTTAAACTGCTGTGGCTGTTTCTGCCCCTCGCCGCGGCTTAAATGAGCCGCACAATGTGTTAATTCGATAATTGTGGCAATTGCAGTTACTTAAAACACACAGCTGTGCCACTTACACAACATTCGAGTCCCAAATCTCTGGAAATCAATTAGCAAGTTGGCGGCTCAGTCAGCTGTAAACTGGCCAGCAGGATTAAGCCTGAGATTAAGATTAGGCCAAGACCAATACCGGGAACAACCATCGCTCTAAAATAGCAACGTAATGGGCATAGAACAAGCGGGCAAGGATTATCTTCAGATCTTATGCTCTTTTCAAATCTCCGGACAGATTTCACTAGCTTATACTTTACGCTTATGCATATGCTATACATTAGCCTTTAAGGCATATCCTTGCTATTTATGACCTAGTCGAAATTTTAAGCAGTGATATGGTTATTTAAATGTACGAGGCAATAGCTCTGAAAACATGGCAAATATGGCCAAGCCCGACTTCCAGTTGCATGGCAGCTTTAAGATATAGTTGAGTAAAAATTCTCTTCATCGCGATAGCTCCAAAACTGAGGGACTAGTTTGCATACATACAGACAGCGATAGCTTTGAAAACATGGAATATATGACTAAAACCGGCTTTGAGTTGTACGGCAACTATAAGATATAGTGGTCCGATCCGGCCGGTTCCGACCAATGTGCTGTCCCTTTGAATAATAAGTCTGTGTGCAAAGTTTTATCACGATAGCTCCAAAACTGGGGGACTAGTTTGCATACATACAGACAGACAGACAGAAGGATAGGGCCAGATCAAATTGTTTCGTCATCCTGAGCTAACTTTTGAGGCTCTTCGACGCTTCCATATATGCATTACTGTATTCAGCACAAAATGATTATACTATTATCTTCCAAAAGAGTAGAATCAAGAACAATCGGTATTAATTCATAACAACTTCTTTAACTCGAAGTTCTCTATAACATGAAATTTTTTCTTGCAGATGGAGGTTCAAGTTTGCAAAGTTCCACTACAGTTGGGTAAGCTTGTTTTTTCTTATACTGAGAACGGCTTTGTTATCCTAAGATAGTTTTTTTAATACCGTTTTTTTAATAACGTTTTGTTCTTAACTTAGGAACACATGTTGTTCTCGTTTTAAACACAAGCATCCACTAATTTTACCTATTTTGTATACCAACTTTTATTTACTCTATTATTTGGTCTTATTTTAAGAGCATTTGTAACTTATATTAAAACTTCTAGGCTCATACATATGTATATATGTATATATTATAATATTGCTGCTCTACAATTGTAATTAAGAATTGAAGAGGTTGCATTTTCGCACATAATATGGAAATATGCTTATGAATAGGGAATAGCACTCAGTTTTATTTTCGGTATGCCATTTGTCTGTTTTCTCAGTGAACAGCCAACAGCCACAACGCATTTGATCCACACTTAGCCCAACTTCGATCTCTGAAAGAAAAAAAGAAATATAAATAATAACAGCTGCCGTTTCACTCGTGAAGTGAAACTTTTTGGCATTACATTGTCATCATGGGGCCATTGTCAAATGGAGTTGTTCGCTCGGAGTTTATTTTTATTTCGCCCACAGCCCACATATTATGAGCATCCATCAAGCTGCATGGCAAACACATGCGATCTCTGCTGATCTCTCGCGATCTGCTCGGCTCGGCAATTAATAAACAAATGAAATGAAATTAAATAAAACGAAATGAACTGAAATGAAATGGAATGGAATGGCAACAACAATGCGGGTCCATGACCACAACACGCCCCCAAGCCAAATAGCGTGCTGCGAACAACTAAATTTACAATGCGATGGGAATCCGGAGAGTGATCGCATCGAGCTGGAGCTGAACTCGAAGCTGGAGACAGACGGAGGCTGACATTGCCAAGATGCGTCTGCGCAATTAATTGAAGCGAAAGAAGATAATAATACAAGACAAACAATAAAAATCGCGACAGCTAACGTGGCAACACAAAGTGGCAGCTACCACACAAAACAGCAGCCCTCATCATAATGAAGCGAGGGTCCTCCTCCTCATCCTCATCCTCATCCTCCTCCTCCGCCCCCTTGCTTTTCCCCTTCCCTCATCCAAGAGAGAATCGATGACCAAGAAGCTCGATCAGCAACAATATGATAGGCAACGTCTGACACAAGCACATCAAGTGATCGATATAACAAAGATCGATATAGAAACGAAGATCAACTTGATCTTTGCTTTACAAACAGTTTCTTTCCGACAGAGATATTGTGATTGAAAAGCACTCTGAAATCAATGTAACAAGTTGATCCATGAAAAGACAATCAATTGATCTGTGAATTAAGATCAGCTGGTGTTAGTTTGAGATTCATTCTAAAAAAAAAAAGACGATCAAGTGATCTGTAAATAACATTCAGTTTCCTTTAGTTAATCTTATACTTATTATTCCAATATAAAAATTATTCAAAGCTTCCAAAGCAAGACCCTTAGGATAGCGACTCAAGCTCACCTTTTAACTACCAACAAAGAGCTACACAGGGAGCTCAAGATTCCTTGGGTGGTGGATGAAATAAAGCGATTCAGCCAAAAATATATAGAAAGGTTGTCAGACCACTCGAATAAACAGGCCATAAATCTGCTGGACAACACCCAAACAACAAGACGTCTTAAGCGATTCCACCCTCTAGACCTTCCTTTCAGAGACCCAGGCTAATTTTTATCCATACCATCACATACAGTCTCATACAATAGTTTAATGTCAAGGAACACCAGAACATTTAATGATTGTCTTTATAGACAGATTTTAAATAAAAAAAAAATTTAAAAACAAGTGAGAACGTTGCAGTCGGGCGGAGCCGACTGCGTAATACTCTGATACCATTTTAAGAACAGCTGAAAGCAAGTGAACAGAAAATTTTTGGTCGATCTTAAGAGGGGGTGACCAGAAGTCTATCTACCAATTTTGGTGACTCTAGCTCTAAAACTGTGGAAGATATAAGCTTTCGCGATTTTTGGGGGCGGGAAGGGGCGTGGCCCCAAAAAATTTGGCCGATCTTTAGAGGGAGTGACAAGAAGTCTATTTTACAAATTTCTTGACTCTAGCTCTAAAACTGTGGAAGATATACATTTTCGCGATTTTTGGGGGCGGGAGGGGGCGTGGCTTCAAATTTTTTTTACCGATATTTAGAGGGGCTGACCAGAATTCTATCTTCCAAGTTTAATGACTCTAGCTCTGAAACTGTGGAAGATATAAATTTTCGCGATTTTTGGGGGCGGGAGGGGGCGGGGCCCCAAAATTTTTTGCCGATCTTTAGGGGGGCTGACAATAAGTCTATCCTCCAATTTTGGTGGCCCTAGCTCTTAAACTGTGCGAGATATAGGCTTCCGTGTTTCGTGGGGGCGGGGTGGCTGGGGGGCGTTCCAGTGGGCGTGGCCGGAAAATCCAGGACGCAATCTTTTGGGCTGGTCAGCCCTAGTCTAAATTCCAAATTTGGGGACTCTAGCTTCAAAATTGCGGGAAATATACACGTGTTATCGAATTGTGCATTCATGTATATCGATTTTCGCGATTACGGGGGCGGGAGTGGGCGTGGTCGAAATTTTGTTTCTGTAATCTGTAGAGGACGTCACCAGTAATATATATTCCAAATATGGTGACTTTAGCTCTAAAACTGCGGGAGATATAAGCATTTCAAATTAATTTTGGAGGGGGGGCTGGTGGGCGTAATAATGGGCGTGGCCGATTAACCTAGGATCCAATTTTTTCGGGAGGTCACCAGCAATATACCTACCAAATTTGATTACTCTAGCTTCAAAATTGTGGGAGTTATTCACGTTTAATCGATTTGTGATTTGAGGTGTATCGACATGTTATCGATTTGTCAGCCTCCCAGTGGGCGTGGCATAAATTTGGAATAAACTTGATCTGAAGCAGATAGCTATAATCATAACGCAAAAGATTTCAAGAGTCTATCTAATATCGTTTCGGAAATACGCGCGTTCATCCAGACAGACAGACGGACGGACGGACAGACGGACAGACGGACAGACGGACGGCCTGACGGACATTCGACAAAACCAATATACTATGAGTACCTTCGGTATCAGAGTATAAAAAAAATAAAAAAATACTTATTATATGATCTTAAAGCATTTTCTCGCCGATTTTGAGATTTTAAAGCTTATAGCAGATCAATTTATTGGAGAACACAGTACAGATCTCAATAACTTTAGCTAAGCTATACAATTTTGTACAGGCGTTTTCTACAAAGTTTTCCGAGTTAAATCTTTAGTTCGATAATGAAATATCCATCAATGCTTAAACTGATGCCTTCACTTCAATCCTATCAGTGAAAAGAATGGAAACACGACTAGGAATCTTACCAGCATTGCTCTTTAATCTAAGCTAAGTAATCTATTGGGCATTGATCATTATTTTCCCTGCTTCAACCCTTGGGCAATCACTTGACCTACAGACACACACACACATACACATAAACATTTAAATCGTCAATTCAATAAATGAACTGTCCATGCAAATGGGGGAGAAATGTCGAACTGACGTCGATTCAGTTGTCCATTTGGCTGGAGCTGTCGAGTCGTGCCATAGATATTAATAAATATTGAAATATGGCTAGAAATACGTCGATGACGATGGCGATGGCGATTAATGACAAACGACGACAAATCGTTTCCCGGCCGGTTGGGCAATCGCTTGGATCGATCGATGGATCACTCGGGATCGCTTGGAATCGTTTGGGATAGTTCGTTTATTGTTCGCTGCTCACCTTTAGCGTCAGTTTGTATCTATGAATTAATTTGTACCCCACGTTTGCCCAATTTGTCTTTCGGTGTTTTGGTGTTCGCTCGTTTGAATGACAATTGATAAGCGCAGGGAAAACGACAACGACAACGAAATCGAAACTGGCGACTGACGATTGAAAAACGAAACCGAAAACCAAAAACTGTAACCAAAAACCGAACACAACGAACAACTGCAATCCAAATTATGCGACAAACTGTGCGTCACTTTTGCTGTTGTTGTTGTTGTTGTTAATATGTGTATACTTAATTTACTTTTGCTCATTTATTTTGGCAAGCAGCCCATTAAACGATTCACATTCAAATTCTTGACCTACGACATAATCCCATATACATATATACTTTATTTGCCAACATCTGCTTTGATGCGAAATGACGAAACATTGCGTATTTTTATTTCCGACAGATATCGGACGCCCAGAATTGAGGGGCCTGTGATTCAGACCGACTTTCTCAGAATGTGTATGATTAGTGCGGAGGCGTTTATATGCTCAAAGCATGAGTGTATCTGGGTTCTTTTAGGGGGTGAAGATGGGACTGGGGGTTGTCACGTAATGCCCGATAAGCAAAACTTTGAATTCAAAATGGGTTATTGTGCCTTGGAATGTGGGCAACTAGAGCTAGAGTAATGCCAATGGGTCTGAGGAATGCTATATATAAGTATTGATTGACAAAAAATGTATATATTTCTAAAAGCTAGCTCATTGATCGTTGGGAATGATAGCATATGTAGAGCTGCTATAGATGTATGTATGATAAAACTGTTATTCACCTGACAGTTCCTATTATCTATTTTTTTTTTAGATTTACAATCTATATATACATATATGATAATTACAATATATATAGTGTTTAATGATACTGCTCTAGCTAAACATAACCTCAAAACGAACAGTAACTTCCATCTAAAGAAACTTAGCTTTAAATCCACAGCCCAACAAAAAAATCAAAGCTACAACAAATCTAGAGTATTACTACTACCAAAAATTACAATATATAGTTATGTTTGAATGAAGTTTTATATTCACTGAAGAGTTTGATACCAGGCGCCATATGCCAATTGACAATATCTGGCTGAAATAACATCTTTAATCTTAAGTTTGGAAAATAAAACCCAGAGTAGTTGGAAACTTACCAAACTGGTGTTGCGTGTCCACAAAAACGTTCTGTGTGTGTGTTTTTGGAACCTAAAAGGAAGGGAAAACAAACGATTTGAATACGCAAATATTAGACAGCCGAAAAAAAAGAATAAAACCAATAAAAAAGCACTAATACATATATGTATAAGAATATGAAGTATCAAACAATTTGTAGTAGACTCAAATATGCCCAAGGTACTTTTGTGTGTGTGACATCATTATCAGAAATGTGTAGATGTAAGTGGAAAAAACGGTAAATGGAGTTTTATTTGCTTGATGTCATTGAGCGTTACACACACACACACACACACACACACACACACACACACATGGGCAGTGTGCTCTGAACAAATAAGTCAATAAATATAGGCGTTAACTTGGCTCGAATGGCCTACGTAAATATGCGATGAAATGCGCGAAAACTACAACTACGACTCACGATGAATACGCCGTGTGGACAGACGGACGGAGAGACAGATTCAGTGACTAGCAGACAGACAGTCGGACAGACAGAGAGACAGAGATTCAGACTGGCAGACACAACACATGCGAGTACTTATATAGATGGACAGGCGGACAGATGTGAGTACAACAAGTACGAGTACAACCGAGATACAACTCGTCAGCTCCGTGTAGGCTTGTTTCGCAATCACACACACCACACACACCACACACACACACACACACTGGCTAAAAGTTGGCAATAGGCTAAAAGCCGACAAATGTTTGACAAGCGGAAATGGCAAAAAGCACAGCAAACACACACAGAAAGGTAAGAATAACAAAAACACAAACGCATGCACTGGGAACGCTCGGACTGATCCTGCCTTCCAGGAACCACTCAAAGCCATGATCAAGAACCATTCATATTTTCTCTATATTTGCCCCTTTCTTTTCTGCTTCTTTTTCTCTACTCTCTCCACACATTTCTCTTGTTTTTATACCCTGAACCCATTAAAAATGGGTAAAAAGGGTATTATGGTTTTGTGCAAAAGTATGTAACAGGCATAAGGAAGCATCTCCGACCATATAAAGTATATATATTCTTGATCAGTATCAACAGCCAAGTCGATTTAGCCATGTTCGTCTGTCTGTCTGTCCGTCCGTCCGTCTGTCTGTATGAACACGCGGATATCAGAGACTACAAGAGCTAGAGACTTCATATTTGGAATATAAGTTCTCGTACTCCCGGGACAGATCAAGTTTATTTCATTTGATCGATAACTCGTCGCATTCAAAAGTTATCGATAAATTTCGATTTCAGACCAGCGTTTTTGGGCTATAACTTACAAGTTATAAGAGCTAGAGGCCCCTAATTTGGCATGTATAATCTCGAATAGCATACACATGTAACAAATTTTTCACTTTTTGGATACCACCCCCAGTCCCCCCAAAATTTAAAAAACTCATTTTTGAAGGTATGACCTTGCAATTTGGTTTGGTCACACATTTTATAGCCAATGTTATGTCTTACAAATTTCAAAAAGATCGGACAATAAACACAGAAGTTATTTAAGATTTAACTTTCCATTGGGTGGGGCTCAGTGAAAAAGCAAGATAACTGCTTAAACCGTTTTCACAGCTTGCAGTAATGTGTGGTGTGTTTGTATGTATGCACACTATTAGGCAAGTATGAATGGATGTCAGAACTGGGTTCAGGGTATCTCCTAGTCGGGCAGTCCCGACTAGAGCACTCTTACTTGTTTAACTCTTAATTTCATATATACTCACATTAAATTTTTACCTATTCTTCATTTACAAAAATACTAATATTTGTAATTGTTTGTTTGCTTTGATTTGGTTTTTCCAACAATTTGTATTTATTTATACCCCACGAACTTAATATTTTAAAATGGTTCACAATCCAACATTTAAATGATCGAAAAACTTGCTTACACAATTTTTATGAGCAAAACGAAAGTATTCTGGATACATAATGAAATCTTAATTATTATCTTTACATATGTTATTATTTGAATAATTTTGTATTTTACGTAATAAAACCTATGTCTTTCAGAAATTGGTAAATTAGTTTGGGCTCTAAATGGGAACTTACGTTCGAGTTCATTCGGTACCAATGCAAAATGACAAATAACTCGACAATTGACAATTTTCCCTGGGGTTTGCAGACCTTGAGTATTTCGTTTGCATTCAATGGCCTGAAGTTCCTAAGTCTGAACCTAACCTCAATTACAGTAGTAAAAACAACATTCACACCTCTGCCATTGTGCGAAATCTTTGAGTATCGATGGGTTCGTGTGAAGTACTATTGCTATTTTTGGATGGGCTGCTGGTTTGTCGCTGCTTGAGGTGAACAACAACAAGAGCAACAACAACAACAACAGCAACAAGAACAAAAGCAGGTAAAGCCGTTAATGAGTGACCCTGGTGATGGCATTAATGGTTGACCTTTGGCTTGGTCCTTGATTCGCCACGACTCCTGCTGTGTGTGTGTGTGTGTGTGTGTGTGTGTGTGTGTGTGTGTGTGTGTAAATATACGTGAGTGTTGGGCTATGACAAATGCCTGCGCATGCGGTCATCAAGGTCGCCGCCCGAACAGCTGACATGAGTCAGTCGCCAATCTGCAAGAGTGCCTCCTCCCAGCGCCCAGCAAATGTGTTTATTACTTCCACACACACAGGGATATATACATACATATATGACTCATAGAAGTTTACCATGCGCCCCATCCCAAAGTGTGTGTTTTACCTTGCCAAAGAATGGTTGACTTATAGCCAGAGGCTTTGTTCCGTTCTAATTCTATACAACTTTGAATCATCACTTCACTGGGAAAACTTTTGGAATCAGTGTTTGAGTACTTTACAACACCTAAATACACATTTACATATACAAGCGTTTCAAATATTTGAATTCGAGTCGAGTCTTCTTACAGAACTGCAGTTCTATTTGCTATATACTTCGTTTTAGTTGGGAGTGTTATCAGAGTAAGTATTGTATGGTATGTATAGAATTAAATGCTATATGTTTAGAAATAGTGATTATTTATAGCATATATGCATTTATATACAAACATATATGTGTTAAATCAAGAACAACTATTATTCGATTTCCTAGAGAATAGATTAAAGCTTTTTCCTAGAAGCTTAAGCGATTGATTCAAATGTCTACTATTTGTCCCGTTAGTAACTATTTATCCCGTTATTTTGCCCATCTATGTACATATACAAAAGAGTTTGTCTCAAAATATAAGATCTAGAAAACAACAAATGAGTACTAAGACGGTATTTTTGGAAAATTCGATACTCAAGCTCGGAAAAACAACTTTTTAAACTATTTTTAGAGATCAGTTTAAGTTTTGTTTGGCAACTGTTTGAAAAATGTGTGGTCAACGAATAATTTTTGCCCGATTGGGTTTTGAAAAGCTCAAATTACAAGACATACTAAAAAAGCAATGTTTAAACACTTGAAAATTCACTTTCATGTTGGAAAAGTGGCTGGAAAACTGTATCTTAAGAAGCTCTGCCATTTTTCTCTATTAAAGCACTATTAAACTTAATTGTTTGTTCTTAATATATATATTTATGTATGCAACAAAGTAAATAAGTTTTCAATATTATTTAGGGGAATATATTTACATATTTACTTTCCATATTAGAATAATGTTTTTTTAGGGTTTAGGGTATTAAAATTAAGTACTCCTATATTTGATGGCTATTCAAGAAGTCAAACTTTTCTTTTTCTAGTCGGACAGAATATTCCAAAAGAAATGATCCATGGCCTAAGAAACTATATAATAATATAATATAAATATAAAGGTATTCTATATTTTTGGAGACATTGAGTTAAGTAAGTGGCTCAAGATCAGGCATAGTTAGTCCATAGACATAGCTGCCGATCTGGGTAGTGCAATGAAATGTTCTAATGCTTCACAGTGCGCATACTTTTGCACCTTACTGTGCATATGCGTATGTGTATGTGTATGTGTATGTGTCTGTGTATATATGTAACTACATTACAACTATAATGCATGCATAGGTAAGTGGGTTTTGCTTTTGCCATTGCCCATGCCCCCACTTTATGCAGAAAATTCCAAAGCAGACACACACACACACAACACACACACACACACACACACACACACACACAGATGGAAAGACTGACAGTCTGACAGTTATTGGGTGGCCAGGCAAATGGATAATGGGGCAGTATAATAACAATAATTTTTGCACCCAAATCCAAAAACAGACAATCGAATTGCTTTATACACAATCGCGTTTTTGCCCATTTGATTTGTTTGACTGCGCGACACGCAAATCGATGGTTGCCACCCTGCAACAACAACAACAACAGCAGCAACAACAAATGCAACAACAGCAACAACAACAACTATCAAAATTACGTTAAATTCTGCGCTTACTTTTTAGCTGCACGCGACGCAGACGCCGAAAAAATCGCGAAAACAGATGAAAACTAAAAAAACAAGTGGAGAAGGATTATCTTCGGCGTGCCGAAGATTAAATACTCTTTTCGAACCTTAATGCAATTTTTACTATTTTTCCGTGACTGCTTATTTAATTCGCAGATATTAATGTCGCATACATATACCCCTACATATAAAATAAAATATATAAAGGTATTCATGTAAACTGGGACGTTTCACTATCCGCAGCTCGTGGACGCGTCCCTTAGCATTCATAAGTGCTACCGAATTGAACAATAAACAAGTTTCAGTTTTTCCAAAAAGTCAAAACTACATTACATATGTATACTACAATATACATACCAAATTTTGTGCCTGTTGCTCTTATACCTTTCAATTTAGGAAATTGAAAATAAATGAATTTGACTACAGCTATTATATATTTGAAAAGAAGAAAAGGAAAAATGAAAAAAATTACCAGTCGCCGCTGGTCTTGAACCCAGGACCTCTCGCTCACCAGTTCGCAACTTTACCCCTTACGCCACAAGCCGTTTTGATGATCGCTGACAAAATTGCTTGAAGAGCCGACTGTTACAAATTTCCTTGTTTTGTTTTCCTGCAACCTGCAACCGCGTTTGACAGTATTTGTTTTTTCGCGTGGCATTGTTTTTGTTCTAAGCTATTGGAAGCAAATTAATTTGATTACAGTTATATATTTGGAAGGAAGAAAAAGAAAAAGTATTAAATTAACAATCAGTCGCCGCCGAGGCTTGAACTTGCGAAACTTGCGTTCGTTAGCGCGGCTCTTTGCGCCTTACGCCACAAACCGTTTTGATGATCGGTGACAAAATACCTTGAAGAGCAGACTATCAAAAGCTTTCTTGCGCTTGACTTTGCTTGCTCATATGCACCTGTTTTTCAAAATATTTAATGACGCATATCTTCGCTGTTTATGACTCAATCGATTTGCGATTTTACCCATTGATGAGTTATAAGGATGTTCAAGTGTACAAGGAAATTTAAGGCAATTGCTTTGAAAACATCGGATTTATGGCCAAAACCGACTTTGAGGTGTATGGCAGCTATAAGATATAGTGGTCCGATCCGGCCGGCTCCGACCAATGTGCTGTCCCCTTGAATAATAAGTGTCTGTGCAAAGTTGCATCGCGATAGCTCAAAAACTGAGGGACTAGTTTGCATACATACAGACAGACAGACAGACAGACAGACAGACAGACAGACAGACAGACAGACGGACATGGCTAGATCAATTTGTTTTGTTTTTATAAGCATATTGGCAGTAACTTTTGGGGGTCTCAGACGCTTCCTTCTATGCGTTACAAACTTCAGGACAAACTTAATATACTATTTTCTTCGAAAAGAGTATAACAACTATAATAACAAACAAACAGCAACAGCAACAACAACGAAACAAGCAAACAAACAAAAAAACGAAGGCAGACGTCTATCGACAAGGAAGCACGTTATTATAACGGTAAATGTGCTAAGTTTGGTTCGTTTCGGTAAACTAAAAACACACACACACACACACACTGTGAAAACAAAAAGTGTGGAAACAACAACAACAACAAACGGCAACGTTCGTTTGCCGACGCTGCAAAGCCGCAGACAAATCGCGAAAACTGCGCCGATTGCCAGCGACGTTGGCCCAGGACGAAAAGCGAAACTGCGCCAGCGAGGCCAGATGACTTTGGCACTAGGCCCAGGACACAGGATACAGCCGCAAGGGTTGGCCTCGGCTCCCACTTCGGCTCGCACTTCGGCTCGTGCTCCTGCTCGTGGATACAGAGAATGTAAACAGCTTCAGCTTCCGCGCAAGTCCTGCCGCACTTCAAACCACCAAATTGAAGCAGCTAAAGAATAGTGCACAGTGGGTCGAGAGTTGGCAAACAACAGCTAAACATACATACATATTGTACTGATTAATTATGCCAGTTGATAAACAGCTATACATTTTGCTGTAGCTTAAAAGCAGCTCTAGTAAGTATTTATCAATACTGTAATACTATATGGCATTAAAACTAAACAATTTTGAAAGAAACTCTAAATTTAAGCCATGAAAGCTTAAAACCTTTACCAACAAGTTTGAAAGCTAAGCAAATTAGTTTTTAGTGTTTACATGTGAATTACTTGGAAATTGAAAGTAATTGCTGGATACGCTAAATTTGCCGTAGTTTGCCTTATGGAAGACTGCCAAAACATGCTCGGAAAACGTACTACTTCCAAGAAATTAAACTTTCTAAATACAACTTTCCTAAATCAGAATATTATGCGATTATTTCAAAAGTCCAACTTTTGCTGTGTACATATAATAAGATAAGAACTAAATTGAAATTTGTTAATATTTAATGCAGAAGCATGAATGCCAAAATATACATAAGTATATATGTAAAATGATTGTAGTAAAATTAAATTTCCATGGAACTTGAACAATTATTGACAAACTTTAGGCAAACATTATTTCTTGCGAAACAAAAACAAAGATATAGTGAAATTTTAGAAATAATTCTCATACTTAGTAATATAAATGAGTGTTTCAATGGTTTTGTATAATATAATCATTAAGATTTTCTTCAATGAGTTTGTAGAATATTTACGAACAATACAACTAAATACAATACTAATACAATAACACTGGGATTCTCAATTCCCGTATGCTCGTTATAAGGATTTGCTTAATAGCTCGAATCACTTAGACTTAGAATATGGAATACAAACACATTCAATTGAATATTTGACATTTAATAGGATTACTTTGAACAGGACTTAGTTCGGCTGCAACTAATAACCACTGTGCATTGGACTTTGTCTCTCTTCTCTCTTCTCTCTTTATCTCGCTCTTGTCGAGAATAGTAATGTAATCCATAAAACGCTATCTGTGTTGTTGTTTGGGAAATACTCGCAGATGACAGTGGGATTGGAATGGAAATGGCAATCGAAAGGGGGATGGCAACAGAGCAGAGAAAAGGACGGGAACGGGCATGGGAATAGAGCGCATGCGTTCCAGACCAGAACATATGGAAGCCAGAGAGACGCATTCGAGTCTCTGGTGTGCGTGTGCGTGTGTGTGTGTGTGTGTGATTTATCAGCTTGATTCATGTATTTGGTTGTGTGTTATCAGTAGCTGCATTCGTTCCGTGCCCAATGAGATATGTGAGAGCAATTACCACACAGCAGCCGCAGCATTTAGCGCTTGACAAATTCATCAGCAAATGCTCTCCCATTCATTCTCTCGCTCTCGCTCTCGCTCTCTCTCTCTTTCTCGCTGTCCTGAGCGACAGCGTCCAACAGGCGTAAACAGCTGTCAAATGTTTGTTGACACACACCCGCAACTCCCCACCCCCACGCTCATCCCCTCTCCCACTCGCTTGCACTCTCTCTTTCTCCTTCTGTCTTACGCCAGATGCTGTGCCATGCAAATTGAACAATTCTTTTTCATTGTTCCTCCGTTCGCTCTCTCTTTTGCGCCTGCTTATCAACATGTATCCTGCCAACGTTTTAATTCTTTTTGTTTTGATTGCTTTCGTTTGTGTTTGCTTGTTATTGTTATTGTTATTTTTTTTTAGATTTTTCTTTTCTTAGTTTGTGTCATTTGCTGATTGCCGTTTTTTTTAATTAGCTGCGTGTACCGTTAGAGCAGCGTTTAATCAGGCACAGCTGTATGATATAGTATGTATGTATGTATAGATATATATATATGTATATGTATATGTTCATTTCTTTGATTAATGGACTCTGCTGCATTTCCTGGCATTCGCTGCTGCGTGGGCGGCGCCACGCCCCCCGCACCCAAACATTTTGCTGGCACAACACAAAACCGACTTTGAATATATGTACATATGCGTTTTTAGCAATTTTACAAAACTGTGTCAACTGTGTTCGGGTTCTAGGAAAATTGCACAAGGCCAACTAAATGCGATCCAAAAACAAAAACAAGGCTTTCTAGCTTCAAATTGAAAGTTGAACAAACTATAAAGACTAAAAAAAAAAATAACAGTATACAGCTATAAACTCTGAGAAAATAGCATTTCTGTAATAAAAAAAAAAAAAAAATATTTGAGTGTGCGTCTTAAAAATGTGAATAGACAACCTTAACTCTAAAATTTTAATAAATTCAAAAATACATAAATAAGCAAAAAATTTTTAAAAAATTTCAAATCTTCAATGGATTTGAACTAACAGAAACTAGTATTTTTTCAGAATATTTTCTTTTTTGAGTTTATTAAGCACAGAATGCAATTATTTATTGATGTGTACGTACATAAAATTACTGTTTAATTTGAATTGAAAACGTAAGTTTTCCAAATATTGAGCAGTCGAAACTAATACACTCCCACATTTAAGGCAACGGAGTATGTATGGAAAGAAGGTCTTTCTAATCGGCAAGTGCGTGTAGAGGGTAGAGAGTAAAGTGGCCGAGTCGCCGTTGAAGCTTGGAGCACAATTGATAACGCAGCTAACCGATAAATGGAGCTTGAGCTCTTGATATGGCTCACCAAGTGACCTACAGATAGGCAAACAAAGGCCGTTGTATCGTATTGGGTGACACGATGGGGACGGGGTGGAACGGGGAGGGACGGGGGAACTGTTCTTCTGCAAACGTGTGTGACGAACAAAAAACAAAGTTTATTTTTTGGCTTTTCGCTAGCATCTTCTACACATGTACTATGTGTTGTTGTTGAGCCGAGTTTCGCACAGATGTTGCTTATCGAGTGGGGTACGAGTAAAAAAAAAGGGCACAAACAAACAATTGAGTGTTGCATCTGCGATTCAGTTGCGTTCGCAATCAAATCAAACATGGAACATGTGTAACGGCACTTTTGCCATTCGCTTTGGCTCAATTCGCAGCATCGGCGTGGAGATAAAACCCAAACATAACGGTAGCAAAGCGCCATTTTTTGGAAAGTATTTGCCAGACATCTTGAAATGCTCGATATATGTGTGTTAAGCTATGCTTTTTTTTAACAGTTAAACGCACCTTTGTAAATCGCTTGGAACAGATCGCAGCGCTTTTTAATGTCAATTCATTCAAATGAAATGCAAATTGCAAATTTAAACGTTACGAATTCACACAACAAACAGCAAGAAACAAACAAACCAGAAAACACACGCGTAATTTGAATTGAATCTTTTTAATAAATATTAATGAATGTGTTTTATTGTTTTTGATCGCACAATTCAAATTCACAGCTCGTACATTTATTAATTTCAATTTTATGTTTCATGCTAATTTCGTTTGTCGTCGTCTCACAAGCAATTTGACACAAGCTGTTCGCAGTTCGTTAAAAAATATTCGACTCGATTGTTATTGTTAATGTTTGAATTACTAATGCCGTTCACACATTCACAACAAAAAATATTCAAAAAAAAAAGGTAACTAACAGAAAAAACCGTCGGTAGCTTGCGCTTAACGGAATCGCACATGCAACGGTGCACGCGATTGATAAACAACTGATGTTTTTGGCGCGCGAGCTCCGCTGATGTGCGACCAGGCAGCAGTCGAAACAGAAATACCATAAAACCCGGCCGCAGCAGAGTGTGGCGAACAGCTGATTATCGATTGCTGGTCACACAATGTTAACTACGAGCAATGTTAACAACGCTGCTCCACACTTAACACTTAACAGAACAGGCTGTTAATTGCGCTGCTAAGGCAAAAGAATAAAGAATAAACGCCTGAAGAACAACTAACAACTAAAAACTTAATAACTTAATAACTTAGCGCAGCCAGTTTGAGTCAAATGCATTAAAAATATTTGAAAAAAGAATGTGTAACAAAAACAAAAAGATTACACTCCTTACCCCAGATGGGACTCGAACCCACAATCCCCGGCTTAGGAGGCCGATGCCTTATCCATTAGGCCACTGGGGCTTGCGTTGGAAGTTGACAAAACTGATATATGAGCTACAGCCAATGCGTAAAAGCAACAAAAACAATACACACGAAAAAAAGGGAAACAGTTGTTCAAATACACGAATTACGAATAAACGGTTTTTGAGACACATAAGCAAGAAAATATGAATAATGCTAGTACATTAGTTTGCTTTTTATTAACACTTGGAATTATTATGTTTAAGCTAAATTATGGAATAATGTGACGCCGATTTCTCAAATCGTGCGTCTGGAGCTTTTGAGTGGGTGGACCGCTCGGATCTATGCGCAGCCAATAAATTACAACAAATATTCAAATGGGAAAACAATGAAAACATTCGATGAAACTGATAATTTGGTTGGAGCGTAAACAGAAAGATGTGTATATGAAGAAATATATAAATATAATATGGAATGACAAATGGGAATGGAAATGGGAATATAAATACTTATTTTAATTTAAGGGGAAAAGAGCACAACGACAGTTGAACAAAATGGAATTAAAATCGTAGTTTATATATACATAGGCTATTCGGAAATTCAGTTGGTTATCTCCCCGTCGACGTCCTGCCAAAACGGCTCAGAGAACGTATCAGATTCGGCATCCTCCTGCGGCACAGCCGGCGAGGACAGCTCCACAGCCTCGTTCGACGTCTCATCGCAGTCCAGCACCCACTCATGATTGGGTGTGCCGCACGGCGTCAACATCGATGCCACATTGCTGGCGACATTTGTGCTGGTGCTGCTGCTGCAGCTGCTCGTCGTCTCGCTGGGCTTGCCGCCGCTGCTGCTGCTGCATCCTCCTCCTGCTCCTCCTCCTCCGGAGCGTGCGGCCTTCGTCAGCGCATTGATGCCCTCCAGGGCCCGTCGGAATGTCGGATCCACCCTGCAGCCAAAAGCAAAACCAATTAGCAAAACAACACCACTCGAGTTATGGGTTTAAATTCATGAAAATTGTAAACTTCTATGTCTAGTACTACAAACAAAATGTCTCCCGTATTATATCCTTGTACTGAGTGCGTTATAATCTCGTAATTTCGAAGACCCACTAATTGCAACATTTCGCTGATACTTCCTATTAATGACTCTGTAAATTGTACTACACTGCGCCTTTTTGTCTACCTAATCGGAACTTTAAATTCTTTCTATTTCTGTATTATGCATTATTCTGTAACAGTTTCTTACAGCTGCTAATGTGTTCAAATGTGTGAAATGAGATCCTTTTGGGATTTTACCACTTTTCTAACTGTAATTAATGCACTCAATGATAAATTCATGGCTAGAAAAGTTTGGTTTACTCATTTTTGTTTACGATACCCAAAACGGTTTGTCAAAACATCTAGTTCTGCACTCAGAATCTATATTTGGTATTGATAAGCTTATCAAATATGCAGAACAGCCAGATTTCGACAGTCAGATAAAAATAGAAATAGACAACAAAATATTGACAGTTGAATATTTCTAATAATCGTCGAATTTCTCTAGCCCAATCTACCATAAATTGAATTTTTTGTAATTCGAACAAAATAGAATTTTGTGTACATAACTCTAACAACACATCTTTATAATAGCTTTTACCTATAATTTGAACGATAACTCGTCCCGTTCAAAAGTTATCGATAATTTTCGACCTTAGACCAGTGTTTTTTGGCCACAACTTGAAAGTTATAAGAGCTAGGTGCCCCAAATTGGGCATGTATAATCTCGAATATCATGCACATATTACAAATATTTCACTTTTTGGATACCACCCCCAATCCCCTTAAAAGTTAAGTTATGACCTTGCAATTTGGATTGGTCACACATTTTATAGCCAATATTATGTCCTACAAATTTCAGAAAGATCGGACAATAAACACAGAAGTTATTTAAGATTTTACTTTCCATGTATACACACTGATAGATTAGTATGAATGTAAGGACTGGGTTCAGGGTATCACCAAGTCGGGCACTCCCGACTAGAGCACGCTTACTTGTTTGCTTTGTGCTAGTTAAATTGCTCACCTCAGTGCCAATGTGAAAAAGTGCAGAGCACCATCGAGATCCTTGTCGGCGCTGAGCAGCTCGGCCAGCATGGCAAACAGTTTGGGATGCGGATAGTTCGTGACCTGTCGGCGCAGCAGGACGATCGCCTCATGTGGGACGCCCTCGTGCTGGTAAATGCCGGCCATGAGAGCAACGCCGGGCGCATAGTGCTCATCGATCTGCAGCGCCTTCTCCACAAACTTGCGCGCACTCTTCTTGGCGTCCGGATTGGACGAGTTGAAGAGCGTGCCTCCGAACATGGTGTAGCTGCGCGGAGAGGTGCGGAAATAGCGAACGGCCATGACGCACATGGTCTGCGCCTCCTTGAACCACTTGAGCCGGATGTAGCAGGCGACCAGGCCCTTGTAGACCTCGAAGCGATACGGAGCCAGGCACTGAGCTGTGCGCAGCACATCGATGGCATCCTTGTGGCGGCCCAGGCCACCGAACAGCTTGCTACGCAGCAGCAGCGCCTCCACATTGCGGGCATCGATGGTCAAAGAGCGCTCCGTGAAGATTAGCGCCCGCTCGAAATTGGAGTTCATGTACGTGAGCTGGGCGTGCAGGAACCAATGGGCCGAGCTAAATTCACCCGTGCTGCCAATGCGCAGCGGTGTGATGAGCTTCTCCTGCTCGGGCTTCTTCTTGCTGTTGAACTCGTAGACAACGGCCAGCGGGCAGAGGGCGTCCAAGTTATGCGGATTGATCATCGCTGCCATGCCCAAGTACTGCTCGGCCTGCACGTAGTTGCCATAGTAGTACAGGCACTTGCCGATCTTCGCCAGCAGATGCTCGTTCTGGCGGAACTGGGTCGTATCATTCAGCTGCTGGAATGTCTTTGCCGCCTCCAGATGCTTGCAGCCGTACATTTGGGCGTGCGCCTTGATCCAGCTGCTAAGCCATTCGATATTCTTGGGCAGGGCGGCAGCTGTTTTTAAACAAAAGAATATTACAACATTTTAAATGTGAAACGATACTATTATGTGTTAAATGGCTATAGTGGTTATATACATACACATTTGTATTACCTCTCAATCAGTTTCATTTGGAATGCTCTGCTTCTCTTTTTAACGTCTCATTAACATTTGATATAGATTTACATTTATGTGTACAGTTATTAGCTATTAACATAACTTGGAAAAAGCACTGGCTATGTATTATATCTCAGCATAACTCCACTCTACCAAAACATATTCCGAATTTTAAGAATTCTAAAAGTATTTTTTGCCAAATAGCCCACTTATTATATTCATATTTTTATACCCTGAACCCATTAAAACTGGGTAAAAGCGTATAATTTTGTGCAAAAGTATGTAACAGGCATAAAGACGCATTCCCGACCATATAAGGTATATATATTCTTGATCATTATCAACAGTCGTGTCGATCTGGAAATGCCCATTTGTCTGTCTGTTTATCGTATTGGGCAATCATTTTATATGAGCCAAGAATACTATTTTTTACTCGGAGGATATACATTTAAGCCTTAAAGCTTTGTAAAAACTTGTTTTCTTATTTTTTTTCTCTTAAATGGTTTATAGTTAATATTTTCTGCAGAGCTCAGACCATATCTCAGTTCACGACGAAATTTGGTTCTAATTATACTCTTTTCGAGGAAAATAGTATATTTAGTTTGTGCTGAAGTTTGTAATGCATAGAAGGAAGCGTCGGAGACCCCCAAAAGTTACTGCCAGTATGATTAGAATGACAAAACAAATTTATCTAGCCATGTCCGTCTGTCTGTCTGTCTGTATGTGTGCAAACTAGTTCCTCAGTTTTTGAGCTATCATGATAAAACTTTGCACAGAGACTAATTATTCAAAGTGACAGCACATTGGTCGGATCCGGCTGGATCGGACCACTATATCTTATAGCTGTCATACAACTGGACGTCGGTTTTGGCCATATATTCGATCTTTTCAAAGCTATCGCCTTAAATATCCTTGTACACTTGAACATCCTTGTAACTCATTAGTGTTTAAAATTTCAAATTGCTTGACGTATAAATAGCAAAGATATGCGTCATTAAATATTTCGGTGGTGCAGTTGGCAGAGTGAAAATTGCCTAAAGGTTCGAAAAGAGTATAATATCTTCGGCACGCCGAAGATAACCCTTCTCCACTTGTTTTTAATATGTTAGTAGGTAAAGGTAAAGTAGAAACATGTACGCTTAACCTTAAGCTTGTTATTTGTTAAAAGTGAAATAAATAGATAATATATGTACGTTGAGCTTAATTAATCAGGTCCTTGCACATTTGAACTTGGCACTGAAATTTCCATTCAAATCAAAGAAAAGTTTAAAAAAACATTTGGTTTATGTTACTTATAAAGGATCAGTATAAGGACTCGTCCATTTATGCTGGCGTTGACTCCTACAATGCGTGTCAAGTGTAAAAAAGGGGGGCTTTAATTAACTTGAAGATTTGTAAGCTAACATCTTGCACATTATACATATATCTGAGCAATAAGCTAAATTTCATCACGCTTTTGTCAACTATAAAGTACTAACTGATTTAATTTTTGAATTGCGTCAACTATTTTTCTGCATGTAATCATGCATAGATTCCTGCATAATAGCGACATCTGAAGGATCTCAAATCGGTTCAACTGTTCAGATGACTTTTCAAATAATTTCGACTGAGAGAAAACGCACCATTTACCACCATGGAATGCACCTCGCTGCCGTCGATGCCCAGCTCGATGAGCGCCTCGATGGCCGTCAGCGCCATGGGACACTCGGGCAAGACATCCTTGAAGGCGACGGCGATGTCCTTCTTGCTGACACCGCGGCCGTGATAATGCAGCAGGCGGGCCAGCAGCATGTTGAGGCGTGGCGTGCGCATCTTCACCGCCTCCAGGGTGCTGATGGCCATGTTGTATTCGCCCAGTTCGCGATAGCAGATAGCGATCTTGTAGCGCAGCTCAGCATCTTGGAACTGCGGATAAGAGCTCTCGATGCCCGTCAGATACGCGCTCTTGTAGCGCAACATTGCCTTGCGCTGTAATACGACGGCTTCCAGCTGATTGCAGGCCGTGCGATAGTGGCGCTCCTTGTAGTTGGCATTGCTCAGATACAGCATCACTTGGTACTCCGTCTCCAGTGTGGCCACATTGCGGTCGTTTTGTAGCAGTGTGCACAGGAGGCTTGCCTGCAATTTGTTTGTATGCATGAGTGTGTGTGTGTGTGAGTGTGTGTGTGTGTGTGTGTGGGTGTTTGTTACAAATGTCTCCCTAAAATTGGCATTTGGGAGGCTGTTTGTGGCGCCAAAGCTTACCGTTGGTATAACGCATTCGTATAGCCCGTGGTCGTATAGCTTCTTTATGTTTGAAAACAGTGCGTTTTCCATCTTTTGTTGTTGTGTTCTGTGGGCAAATGCAAAATTCAAAACACTCGCGAGGCAGGAGAAAAAACTATTGCCAAAGCAAATAGACAAAAAATGCTCAAAGTGCGCATTAAACTCGGAATAAGAACTAGCCGAGTTCAATTAGCAAACTCAAATGTAATTTCGGCAATAACTGCTGCTCAAAAAAATGCATTGAACTCTCAAGTAGAACTAGCTCGCCTCAACAAGTTCACGCAGACGCGCAGCAGTGCTGCCATTTTAGCTATTTTCTGTGTTTGCCGAAAAGGTAAACAAGCGCTGGCGCGTATATACATATGTATATATTTTAGAATTTTTAAAATAATGTACCAAGAAATAATGCAACATGACTTTTGAAGGTTGTCTTGTCATTATATATTTATATATTAAACTATTTGCTTGTGTATATACCGGTGGAAAAGATGAAATGGACGCCACCTAATTTATATCAATTTACACATGCTAGTTTTTGATTTATACGTTTCACGTTGCTCGAAAAACAATCTTAAAATGAGTTTTGTTTCATGTATCTTAAACTTTAAACAATTTAATTGCCAGTTTTCGAGCCGATTGTTTCTTGGGCAATCGATAGGTGGCAGCACTGGTCGCGAACCAGCTGGCACAATTGCCGGCTCATTTGACGAAATTCGATAAGCAACAATATAACCTATCGATTTGAGAGTTATGGCAATTAAGCAGTGTTTTTAAACCGCAATAAGTTGCAACTGTGAAAGAAATGCTACACGCACGCCTTGCCGTCGAAACGGCGCTCTTCCGCTGCCTGCGCTCTATGCCCAAAACGCATACGCACACACACAAACTGCACACACAGCCGCTGCTGCGGGAGCGGCATCCAGCACAGTGGGCGTTAAAAGTAAACAGATACCTGGCCACTAGCATAACAAAGGACACGGCAGAGACGGCCGACCCACCGAATGTCGCCAAGAAGGTCAAGAGCGGCCTCGCCGGCGGAGTGAAGACGTTGCCCCAGGTGGACGAGCCCTTGGAAACGGCCATGTCGCCCAGTCGGACGCGAGCGTTGCGCAAGAAGCGTCTCGCAATCGATGAGCTGTCCGCCTTGGGTTTCCTCAACACACGCGGCTATACGACGGCCGATGAGTACAATCTGGAGGAGCTGCATGCGGCGCTCAAGCACCAAAACCTGTACGAGACGAAGCGCTTCTTCTCCACGGACAATCTGGGCGTCGAGCAGAACGTGCTATTCGTCACGGCCAAGTATCCGACGGGAGAGCAGCCGCGCGAGATTTTCTTCTTTCGGGAGGGCTCTGTTGTCTTCTGGAATTGCAATGACATCGAGACGAACAATGTGCTCAACTTCTTGCGCAACTTTGAGCGGGAATCATATGTGAGTGCTCTGGTGCATGGGGAGAGCGAGGTGATGCCCTACACGTACATCGCATCGACGGCCGTCGACGTGGAGGGCGACCTGGTGGCGGAGTGTAGCGACCTCAACGTCGCCTCGCGTGCCTTCTTCCAGAACGGCAAATTCTATGTGACGCCGGACACCGATAACTTCCTGTACAAGTACACATTCTCCAATGCCATTGCCCAGTCGATCAAACTGGGCATTTGGGAGGCGACGCTCGATCGCTACATCGACTCCATGGAGTACCTGACGGAGGATCTGAAGCGGGGTCGTCGGCTGCGCATCTCACGCGCCTCGATGCTGCGCAAGACGGGCGAACTGTTTGCGCTGCGGCACTCGATTAATCTGTCGTCGGATCTGCTGGATGCACCGGACTTCTACTGGGATCGCGAGGAGCTGGAAGGCCTGTATCTGCAGGTGTGCTCCTACTTCAGCCTCTCACGCCGCACCAAGGTCATGAACGAGAAGATCAATCATTGCGTGGAGCTCGCGGAGCTCGTGTCGCACAATCTGAACGATGCCCATCACATTCGGCTCGAGTGGATGATCATTATTCTGATCATGGTCGAGGTGGGATTCGAGATATTGCATTTTGTCGATGGTGCCTTGCATCCGGGCGATGTCATTCACGCAAGTCCTTTTCCCATATCGGAGAGTAGTGCCTAAGTTCTTCCTATGCGCATTTGTTGTATATTTGAAATCTGTAAATTGACTTGCGAATATAATTCACGTTTTGAATACCAAGCTATGTAGACATTATTATTTATAAATTTCTTAGCGATACGTGGCTAAATTTATTCAGACAATACTAATATAGTTAAATGACGTGAAATTGCATAAGGGCTTATCATATATTATTTTATTAATGTTTCTTCTTTATGTGTTATTAAGCTGATCAATATTTATATTTGTTTCTAATTGTCTTTATGTTACGTTATGGGTTGTTCCAGACTTGAAGATTTTAATGTGGTCAGTTCGCCCTAGACTATAAGCTTTCGCGATAAATAATCAAAAGCTCCTTTAATTTTTTGTTGACTATATCGCTATTATCAAAAATCTCTCAGCCACATTCATGCTGTTTATGTAATCCTTTTAATTTGTGCGCTCTAAGCGCAACTATCGATTAATTTGAAAAGCGAACAATCGCACTAGTCCAGCGTTGCTGCATGTCGATATATTCAAATTGGACTCGCCATCGATAACGATAGCCGGTATCAGCTGTAGCTACGACTTGTGCAACAACATTTAACGTGCATAAAACAGAAAACACAATATATTTAATTAGGCGCTAAAATGCAGCTTACACTGATCAATTTCTTCAAGAAAACCGTGCCCGGCCACATATTCCGCGGTAAGCGACGTTTCGTCAAGCCGGTGAGCAAACAAGCCATGGACACGCTGACCCGCGAATACGAGCGCCAGGAGCACATCATGTTTCTGCTGCGGCATCCCTACCTCACTCTGGTAATAAATGTCAATCAGTGCAACTCAATCAGTACTATAGCTAACACATTCTGTTGCCAGGAACAATCGTCGGGACATGCAAAAGAGCTGCAGAAGCGCGACAAGTTGGTGGCCAAGTGGACTGACGAGCAGACGCGCAGCAAGATGAGGCCACACGTCACCATTGAGGAGCGCTTGCAGCACCTGAGAGTGAAGGAGTCCTGGGACTAGGCATTTAAGTTACTGTTTTATTCACACTCACCCAAATGCATTGCAAGTTATAGAATAAATAGTATACTATCATAGATACTTATGTAATTTAATGCAATGGAAGCTGGTTTTATAGCAGGCACTAAAGGCATATAGCTGTGTGTTCTATATGTATATCCTTGCTAAGAGGATTACAAACTGAACATCGATAATAAACCTATTTTCTGTAATTTTCTTTTCATAATATACACGAATTACTTTATTCACACTTTGCACAATATTTGCCGAAATTGTCATCAAAGGATATTGAAAATTCAGCAATTTGTCTGATTTCCGGATACACGTTCTGCTGAAAATAACTGATGATCGATTCTTCTGAAACCAAAAAATCAAGTGTTATTTGTTATTAGGTCAGTCTAGCTCATGATTAAACGTTGGCAAAAACAATAACATAAGTTTTGGCAGATGTTTATACAAATACGCATGATTTTAGGCATAATACCCCGGATTACCTTTTAAACTTAGTTGCGATCAAAGAAAACAAAAATGTTTTCCAAAGGCTCTCCCTCCCAGACTTGTATTCCGATTGTCTCTAAACTTTGAGAAAATATTCTAAACACATATTTTAGAATAAAATCGAATTTTTACATCTCAAAACCTATGAAGGTATGTATGGTTTAAAAAATCATTTTTGAAGAATCTGCCAAATGCGGGAAGAGTACAAAACAAAACTATTTTATCTATTTCAAATACCTATTGTTATAAGTGTACTCGTAACTTTACTCTCTTGCGCTTTCGTTGGCTGGTCTTTGGCAGGGTTCTTTTTCGCTTTTAAGGACCTTATATGGACTATGTGGTCGATTTATACATGTTTATTGTGTGAATGTGTCCAAAGTTAACTGGGTGGATTGAGTAAACCTCTCACTCTATTTCATGTTGTTTTTTTTTAATGTTGATCTAATATCAACCTCCGAGAGTAACAGATCATCTCAGATTTGTGTTTCTTTCTCGTTTTTATTAATTTGATAAATTTTAATATATAATATATATTTATGTATATTTGTATATTAATATGAAATATGTTATGTACATATGCAAGCGCATATACATACGGATCGATCCTATATATATATATATATATATATATTTATATGTATATGCATGTAACATGTTTTCTAGGCGTGCGCTCAGAACGACTCTGGCAGCTTCGTTTTAATATTCTCTAATCTTTATATTAATCTTAGTTATGCCTACGCATCGGTATTTGTATCTTTTTATCTTGTTGTTTTTAGTTATGCACAATTTCAACTTACTTTTAAAAAGCTTTCTTTTTTGTGTATTGATTTTTGTTTTCAACATTGCTTATTGAAAAATCAAATTTTCCAAAATGGGAATGAGATGTTACATTGGTGTTACATTAGTTAGGCGTTCAATTACGGGCAGGATCACAACAGATTCGTAGCGATGTTATTGTTATTAATATTATTATTATTTTTAAGTTTTTCTTTTACATTGGTGTTTTTGTTAGGCGTTCAATTACGGGCAGGATCACAACAGATTCGTGGTGATGTTATTGCTTCTGTTTAATAGGTTTGTTCTGTTTTTTGCAAATTTTGTAATACAATATTTTGAATGCCTAAAGAGTTTCAAATAGAGCTAAGAGCGTGCGTGCGTGTGTACGTGTGTGAGAGTATTAATAGCGCTTGTGTACAGAGTGAATTTTTCTTCAAAGGAACGGTGTTGCCAAAAGGTTAAGGTATACATGCATGTGTGTGTGTTTTTGGGTGTGTGTTTCCTAGTGGTTAAAGATGCGCACATAACCTCAATAAGACATTTTGTAACAATTTTTAAATTAACATTTTTAAAAAAAATAGATATATATACATATATATATATGTATATATATATATGTGTGTGTGTGTGTGTGTGTTTGTATATATATATATATATGCATATTTGTTGTGTACATGGTTATATATATACTATGTTAATAGTTGCTGCAGCTCCCGCTAGCCATTGAATTTTGGAAATCGAAATCATAAGCGCAGCCGCCACTCAATCCGCACTCAGGGGTGCCGCGTTGACCTTTTTGGTGGTGGCGGGCGCTGCTGTTGGTGTTGGTGTAGGTGTTGGGGGCGATGGCGTTGGCAGCGCAACGTCCATCAGCTCATCATCCGGCTCGATGAGAGCCGGTTGCTCGTCCTCGTCTTCCTCATTCAAATCTAATTCCATGTTGCCAATGCCAGCTGATGGCAGCAATAACGTCGGCTCCCCTGCGGCTGCTGCTGCTGGGCCGCTGGGCAGCGGCGGCGGCGTGCTGGACAGCATGGCCACTGGCGAGGCGCTTGTGGTCGCCGCGGCAGCGCCATCGGCCATGCCACGCTCCCGCTCACTGCTGGCGACAGCAGCCGCCGCAGCGGTTCCGACTGCTGCAATCGGATTATGCTCGCCACCAGTGGGCGTCATCGGTGAGTTGGGCAGCGGCGAGTCGAGCTGCTGCTGGCTGAACTCCTGGTTCGGACTCTCGCGCGTGAATAGGCCCATCTTGGACTCGGCAGCGGCGCCGCCAATGGCAATGGCGGCGCCCTCGCTGTCGGTGCTGCTGCTGATCAAGGAGTGAGCAACAGTCGGCGCTGCCGGGCCGCTGACCAGATGTGGCGGCGCATGCAGCGGCACATGCTGGTGCTGGTGGTGCGACTGCTGCTGGTGTTGCTGCTGGGCGACGTGGTAGCGCGGGATGTCCGCTTTGCGCCACAGCGTTATCTCCTGCTGCTTAAAGTAGCGCCGATCCTCGGTGTCCATCAGCACCAGGTTGAGGAAATACTTGACCGAGAACTTCTTGTTGATGTCGCGCATTGTCGGCGTCAGGTTGTAGCCGGCGAGGAATACGCGTATGGGTATGCTCTCGCCCTTGACAGGCGCCCCATCCATGATCTCGTACTTGGCAATCGTTTCGTTCTCGGTGAATATGTTCGGGCCGGTGCCGGTGGATTCGCGCTTAATGATTGCAATCTCCATGTGCTTGATCTTGATGCGCACGAGCAGAAAGTATATCTTGCCAATGATCGTGTCCTTCAGATGGTATTTGCTTTTGTTGTACTCGAACTCGATATGCAGGCAGTCCTCGATGCCCACCTCCATTTTGATGGGATTGTTCGTTTCTGGATAGCTGCACAGTGTGTGGACAGCGATGTCCACCTCTCGCGTTATGTCGCTGATGCGTCGCACGATTGTCGCGCGCAGAAAGTAACGCAAGCGAACGTTGGAGCCAGCGTAGACCTCGAACTGTTTCTCCACGTTGGGAAAGTCGAAGGGATAGCTGTTGTTCTGTATGAGATCGCCAGGACGCGCCAACGCCTTTGCCAGGCACTTGAACTCATGGTGACTGCCACGATCGTAAAACAATTCGATTTGTCCAATAAACTCAATCTTTATGCCCTGATGTTCCAGTTTGCTGCCCGGCTTTTTCAGTGTGACGTTTACCTAAAAGCAAAAACATGCAATAATTAAATGATCTAATTAAAAAACAAAAAAAAAAAACAAGTACATAGTTCAGTGGTTTCTCGATAATTTGAACTGGCTGAAATTGTAAATTTAAAATTCTTATTCGAATTATTTGCAGATTAGAATAATCTCTGGTTAAGTTCGCCGCGTGCCAATTATCGTGCGACCACTGTATTTATGCATTTGTTTATACGGGCTGCTGGTGCTGATAACTGTAACAACAACTGTTACTGCTGCTGGGGGGAGGTAACAGCAAAAAGCGGAAGTCGCTGCCTATCGCTGCCTCCAAAAGTTGCGCGATCTTTTGGCCTACCTTGCCGGATACCGTTTCGCCATCGTAGAAGAGCAGCATCTTCTCCACTTTGCCATCCTCGCCTTTGACCTCGGCGGTCTTTTTGCTCTCGGCACCATCAAACACAATTTCGATTTCGGCTGATTGGCCAAAGCCCAAGAAATTCATAATTGATAAATTGCTTCGGTTGCGTTTTCGGTGTTTCTACACTGTGGTTACACTGGCTGTGCGAGGCGCAGCGGGCTGTAACTCTGGTATTGGAATGTTTATGATATTGCTTCTTGTGCTTTTAGCTAGCCGTCTTCAGTGCGCCCGAGCCCTAAGTATTTTTTGTTCTTTCTTTTTGTTATAAAACTTCTATGTGTGCCTGCGCTGGCAACTGCAACTGTAATTTATTGGGCGTTTTTGTGTGTGTGCTGGCTGCTGCTGGTGTGTAAAAAAATTTTTCCTAAAACTATCGGCGACTCATCGCCTGGCCCCAAAAGACAAATAATAATAGTAATCGAACCATCGCGTATAAACAGCCGATACTTATGTATATCGATTTCCAGAAGTCGCTACAACACTATTTGAAAAGCCGGCAACAAAATTCTTTGCAGCCCTGGTAGCTTAAATTGGATTTTGCCAAAACAACTTAGGTCACATAATGTATTTTAATGACAATAAAGTTCATTTTGACCAACCATTGAAGCTTACATTAAGTCGAACGCCCACTGGCATCGGCTTTTCGGTGTATCCAGCTTGGGGCAATGCGCCAGACTCGCAACGCACTCCCAAAGACAATACACATAATTGAGAGCGATGTGGAGAAATTTACGGGTGCCACCATCAGAGTCCTTATAGGTATTGTCTTCGGCAGAAGCCAAAGCCAACTTTCTTCGAAGTATACTTTGTCGGAGCTCCAGCTTATTGTTTTCGCTGTAAAGAATGCAAATCATTTGATTGTAATACGTTTTCTTTTCGATCAATGTTTACCATTTAAGTTGCCAGCTGGCGTCAACAAATATCTTTGACTTGGAATCAATTGCAACTAGCTCCAGTGCCATATCAATTTGCTTATAGATAAGCATAAGGGATCTCGTTCTATAGAGCTCCAATAATTCCACAGTCTGTCGAGTACAAGATCTTATTTTTCCACTATCGGCTTATTTACTTTTTAATGGACCGAAAATAACAATTATCGAGAAAATCGAAAAGTAAAAAAATCACTGCTGGAAAACTTTTGAAGAGATCAAACAATTTGTACTTACGCGTCTGCACAAAAATGCAACACATTTGAAGCGTAAAATTTTTACAAAAAAAGAATTGAATATAACGGTTGTTTCTTACCTTTATTTTATAACTCAAAAATAACTATTATTTTCGATTTTATGAATAAATATGAATTTGGTTTCATTGCTTACCCGCTCGTTCAATTTGTTGTTGCGTTCCAATAGTTCTTCAGTCAACAATTTGCAATTTTCAAGTAGCATCGCCATACGGTTTGTTTTGGATGTCTGTTCGAGCAGCTTTTGCCTCACGCTCTGCAATTCCAATTTTGTCCAGGCCAAGGTTTGGTTCTCTTCCGAGATCTGTGTGTTCAGACCACTCAATTGATCCAGCAACATTTGGTGATCACTATACAGATTGAACAGTTTGGTGCACTGCTTGCCTGAGAGCTCTTCAGCATCCGTTATGAATTTGATAAACCTTTCATTCACATGCGTTCTCTCCTTTAAGATCGACTCATAACATTGCATTTGCTCTGTAGCTAAAAGGACCTGGCAATTGTAATGTGTCATACACATGCATATAAATCAAAAAAATATTTATATTTCACCCACCAACTTGTGGAATCTCCAAGCATTTGTCTTGACCTGAATGAAGTCCTTGTTAAGGATACGCCAAGCGTCAAGCCAGCTACTCATCATGAATTCCATGGGACTCAATATGAGTTCGTAATTAATTGAGACCGACTGCCGATGCTCCATAGCTACATATGTTCTGCTATAAAATAGTGTATTCAACTGCTAGAAACAAATATGTTTCGAATTTGGAATTTTGAGTGCGCAGTCATATATTATATGTATATACAAATGTCACTCACATTTCTTGTCATATCCATCAAACCGAGTATGTTAGTTCAAATAGACAACGTAGCAGTCTAGTGACGAACGCATTGTCAAATACAGTCCATCGAAAAACCAACAAAAACATTAATGAACACTAACACTTACATATATTTCCTGCTTATACTTGGATCCTCGTTTCCATCATACGGTAAAAACAGTACAAACAAGTAAGAGTGCTCTAGTCGGCACTGCCCGACTAGGAGATACCCTGAACCCAGTCCTTACATGCACTCATACTTACCTATCAATGCATATCAATGCAAACAAACACATACTGCAAGCAGTGAAAGCAGTATGTTAATCTTAAATAACTTCTGTGTGTATTGTCCGATCTTTGTTAAGTTTCTAGGACATAGAATTGGCTAATAAATAGGCGATCAAACAAAATTGCAAGGTCATACCATGAAAAATTAGTGTTTTTCACTTTTGGGGAGATGGGGGTACGGTGTCCAAAAAGTGATATGTTTGCTAGATGTGTATGCTATTCATACCAAATTTGGTGCCTCTAACTCATAACTTTCAAGTTATGGCCAAAAGTCACTGGTCTGAAATCTAAATTTATCGATAACTTTTGAACGGGACGAGTTATCGACAAAATGAAACAAACTTGTACTGTCCCGGTACTACAAGAACTTATATTCCAAATATGAAGTCTCTTGCTTTGGGATACCCTACACAAAAAGTCAAATATTTATAATAGGTAAAAAGGGTGTAATGAAGGTGTGCAAAATTATGTAACAGGCATAAGGAGGCATCTCCGACCATATAAAATATATATATTCTTGATCAGTATCAACAGCCGAGTCGATTTAGCCATGTCCGTCTGTCTGTCTGTCTGTATAAACACGCGGATATCAGAGACTATAAGAGCTAGAGACTTCGTATTTGGAATATAAGTAGACCCGGGACAGATCAAGTTTATTTCATTTTATCATAAGAAAAAATCATTTTGGTATACCACCCTAGACTGGAGCACTCTTATTTGCTGTAATATTTGTTTGGAGCAGTAGCAAATGCGAAAATTGTATAGCAAGCGTTAATTAACCTCATTAACCCTATCATCTACACATGTTTTTAAATGTTGTATAATTGTAAGCGCTTTTCATATGTCTTATTCAAAAACAAGTAGCGAAGCATTATCTGCAGCGTGCCGAAGATTCTATACTCTTTTCGAATCTTTCGAGATCAATGAGTAAGGATTAGGTCAAACCAATACCAGCTCCTCACAACACACAGACCATCAGGTGAATGTTTAGTGAAATGTTATTGGGTTATTGATGTTTGTGTTCGGTTTTATGATAAATGCCTAAATTGCGCTGAGTCACTTCCCGATGAATGACAGAGCAAAAAAAGTGTTTGTCAGCAAGCGAATAAACTAAAAAAAACAAGTGGGGAAGGCTTATCTTCGGCGTGCCGAAGATTTTATACTCTTTTCGAACCTATAGGCAATTCACTCTGCTAACTACACCACTGAAATTTCATAAGCTGTACAAAATATTTAATTCATTGCCAGTTGTATAGCAGCTATAAGATATAGTGATCCGATCCGGCCGGCTCCAACCAATGTGATGTCTCTTTGAATAATAAGTATCTGTGCAAAGTTGTATCGCGATAGCTTTAAAAACATGGGATATATGGCCAAAACCGACATCGAGTTGTATGGCAGCTATAAGATATAGTGATCCGATCCAGCCGGCTCCAACCAATGTGATGTCTCTTTGAATAATAAATATCAGTGCAAGGTTTCATCGCGATAGATTAAAAAAACATGGGATATATGGCCAAAACCGACTTCGAGTTGTATGGCAGCTATAAGATATAGTGGTCCGATCCGGCCGGCTCCGACCAATGTGCTGTCCCCTGGAATAATAAGTGTCTGTGCAAAGTTTTATCGCGATAGCTCAAAAACTGAGGGACTAGTTTGCATACATACAGACAGACAGACAGACAGACAGACAGATAGACAGACGGACATGGCTAAATCAATTTGTATTGTCATTCTAAGCATACTGGCAGTAACTTTTGGGGGTCTCAGACGCTTCCTTCTATGCGTTACAAACTTCAGGACAAACTTAATATACTATTTTCTTCGAAAAGAGTATAAAAAGCTCACTGTTTATCAATAAGCTCAATTAAATTCAATTTCAATTTCAATTGCTTTGATAAGAATACGTATGCCTTATAGTTTTTAGTGTTACTTCAGCGTTACAGCAGCTCAGATCAGCATGGAACGTTGGCAGAATCGGGTTGCTGTCGTCACCGGGGCCAGCTCGGGCATTGGCTCGGCTATTGCCGTGGATCTGGTCAATGCTGGACTGGTTGTCGTAGGACTGGCGCGTCGGGTCGAGCGAGTCGAGGAGCTTCGGAGCTCATTGGCGACTGAGCGCAGGGAGAAGCTAATAGCGATGTATTGCGATGTGGGCAGTGAGAGTTCGGTGAAGGAGGCATTCGATGCGATCGAGCAGCAGCTGGGCGGTGTCGATATACTGGTGAACAATGCGGGCACACTGCAATCTGGGCGACTGGTGGACATGCCGATACCACTGGCACAGCAAACGGTGCAGACAAACATCATGGGCATCATCAATTGCACCCAGCGCGCCTTTCGCTCCATGAAGCAGCGCAACTTCGATGGCCACGTTATCCTGATCAACAGCATACTTGGCCACAAGGTGTTTGCTCCCCGGCCGGGTCAAGCGCCGGAACTGAATGTCTATCCGGCCACCAAGCATGCGGTCACCGCTCTGGCCGAAATGTATCGCCAGGAGTTCCTTGGTCTGGGTACTCGCATCAAAATGACGGTGAGTGTGACCACTGAAAGCCAAGTTCCTAAGTCGAAATGCCTTAATCCTTTGGGTCTTTGTCAAATGCTTTCAAATCTACAACTCTTAATATACTGATCTTTATACTTTATACGCCGGCAGAGCATTAGTCCTGGTGTAGTCGACACGGAAATTGTGCCGGAAAGCTTCCGTGCCGCGGCTAGCAACACAATGCTCAAGGCCGAGGATATCTCCCAAGCGGTCCTCTTTACCCTTGCCACGCCTCCACATATGCAAGTACATGAGATGATTATCAAACCAGTCGGCGAGCTGTTGTAAACTTTTCGCTCCAATATATCTGCTATACGTGCTACACATCTTCTTTATACACATCTGTATTTATACTTACAATACATATAAATATACATATATATACATCACCAATGTATTTATTGGGATCCAGTGTAACTTCCAGAAATCAGTCATTTTTATACCCTGAACCCATTAAAAATGGGTAAAAAGGGTATAATGAAGTTGTGCAAAAGTATGTAACAGGCATAAGGAAGCATCTCCGACCATATAAAGTATATATATTATTGATCAGTATCAACAGTCGAGTCGATCTAGCCATGTCCGTCTGTCTGTCCGTCTGTCCGTCTGTCCGTCTGTCCGTCTGTCCGTCTGACCGTCTGTCCGTCTGTCCGTCTGTCTGTCTGTATGAACACACAGATATCAGAGACTACAAGAGGTAGAGACTTCATATTTGGAACATAAGTTCTCCTAGTCCCGGGACAGATCAAGTTTATTTCATTTTATCGATAACTCGTACCGTTTAAAAGTTATCGATAAATTTCGATTTCAGACCAGCGTTTTTTGGATATAACTTACAAGTTATAAGAGCTAGAGGCCCCTAATTTGACATGTATAATCTCGAATAGCATACACATGAACAAATTTTTCACTTTTTGGATACCACCCCCAAACCCCCCAAAAGTTAAAAAACGCATTTTTGAAGGTACGACCTTGCAATTTGGTTTGGTCACACATATTATTGACAATTGTTTGCCCCAAAAATTTCAATAAGATCGGACGATAAACACAGAAGTTATTTAAGATTTAACTTTCCATTATGTGGGGCTCAGCGAAAAGCAAGCTAACTGCTTAGACCGCTTGCACTGCTTGTACTGCTTGTACTGCAGCATGTGTGTGTTTAGAGCAGTACGAATGATTGTAAGGACTGGGTTCAGGGTATCTCCTAGTCGGGCACTCCCGACTAGAGCACTCTTACTTGTTGTTCTAAGCCATTGAAAGCAAATGAATTGGATAACAGTTATTATATATTTGAAAAGAAGAATAAGAAAAAATGAAAATAAATGACCAGTCGCCGCTGGTCTTGAACCCGGGACCTCTCGCTCACCAGTTCGCAACTTTACCCCTTACGCCACAAGCCGTTTTGATGATCGCTGACAAAATTGCTTGAAGAGCCGACTGTTACAAATTTCCTTGTTTGGTTTTCCTGCAACCTGCAGCAACTCGCGTTTGTCAGCATTTGTTTTTTCGCGTGGCATTGTTTTTGTTCTAAGCCATTGGAAGCAAATTAATTTGATTACAGTTATATATTTGAAAGGAAGAAAAAGAAAAAGTATTAGATTAACAATCAGTCGCCGCCGAGGCTCGAACTTGAACTTGCGAAACATGCGTTCGTTAGCGCGGCTCTTTACGCCTTACGCCACAAACCGTTTTGATGATCGGTGACAAAATACCTTGAAGAGCAGACTATCAAAAGCTTTCTTCCGCTTGACTTTGTTTGCTCATATGCACCTGTTTTTTCAAAATATTTAATGACGCATATCTTCTGTCTGTTTGTATGTATGCAAACTAGTCCCTCAGTTTTTGAGCTATCGCGATAAAACTTTGCACAGACACTTATTATTCCAGGGGACAGCACATTGGTCGGAGCCGGCCGGATCGGACCACTATATCTTATAGCTGCCATACAACTCGAAGTCGGTTTTGGATATATATCCCATGTTTTTTAATCTATCGCGATGAAACTTTGCACTGATACTTATTATTCAAAGACACATCACATTGGTTGGAGCCGGCTGGATCGGATCACTATATCTTATATCTGCCATACAACTCGAAGTCGGTTTTGGCCATATATCCCATGATTTTTAATCTATCGCGATGAAACTTTGCACATATACTTATTATTCAAAGAGACATCACATTGGTTGGAGCCGGCCGGATCAGATCACTATATCTTATAGCTGCTATACAACTGGCAATAAACTAAATATTTTTAGAACAAAAAAAAAAAAGATACGCGACAAAACGATTTTGTACAGCTTATGAAATTTCAGTGGTGCAGTTGGCAGAGTGAAAATTGCCTATAGGTTCGAAAAGAGTATAAAATCTTCGGCACGCTGAAGATAATCCTTTCCCACTTGTTTTAGCTAAGATATAGTGGTCCCATCCGGCCGATTGCGACCAATGAGCTGTCCCTTTGAATACTAAGTCTATGTGCCAAGTTTCATCGCGATAGCTCAAAATCTGAGGGACTAGTTTGCATACATACAGACAGACAAATAGCCAGGCATACTAGAGGTAAGTATTGGGGGTCTCCAACTCTTCCTTCTATGTATTACAAACTTCAAGACAAATCGAATATAACAAAATATAAAGCACTACAAATTCCAATTGAGCCACACTGCAATACTAAATTGGAATACTTTACAACACTCAAACAACATATTGCGATAGCTCAGTCACAATACTACTGCACACGTGCAAAATATCGAGTTTCTGAAACTGAAATGACAACCCCAGTTTTCAGACTTGAATCTATAACAAAAGTCCACTTTGTTATATGGATGCAAGCTACAAAGCATGCTGTTCGAATTCCGAGATTGCAATTGATAATTTTGAGACATTCGCACTAGTTGTATTTTTTCAGAATTGACAAGCTTAATTGACCAAACCGGCTGACAGTGGCATACTGGTGGTCACTGAAGCGCTGACCCGAGGCAAGAGCTACTGGCCAGAGGGGATTTACTAATTAAAGTGAGGGTGTCGGAATGCAAAGCACGTTCGCAGCAAATGCAGCTGAGTTTAATTAAATAAACAGCAAGATGGGAGGATGCTATGGCACTCCTGCTGAGCTACTCGCCAGCAGGAGCTGCAGTTTAATTGCAATTACAGAAACCTCATTTGGACATTGTTGATTGTTGATTGTTGATTTGTGGTAAGCTCAATCGGAATCGCTTGGGATTGCCTGCCTGTGAGTGCGCTTCTTCAGCTTCTAGTTGCGTTTCTCGCTGAGCTCATCCTCGAATGTCAACTGATCTGTAGTAGAGATGCAGCCCTGGTCATCCTTCTCATGCTCCTCATCATCGCCATCTTCGTCAGTGCTATCCTCGTACAGGGGTGGCTTGAAGTCCGTGTTTCGATTGGTGCGTATGCCTGGAGCACGAACCGCAGCATGCTTATCGTCCTGACCATCCGGATCACTCATCGCCGATTCAACATTCAACATATCATCGGCCGTAATGTGGCGCTTCGGCTTCACCAGCGGCTTGTGTTTGTTCTTCTCCTCGCGCCGCTTATCGTTTCTCTCCCTGCGCTCCTGGGCCAGCTTCACTCTGGCCTTGCGCTCACGATCGAGTACCGGATTGAGATTGAGATTCGGGTGCACATTGACGATGCTTTTATTTGGCTTTGCATGGACACGGTTGCGCAATCCCGCAAACGATGACTCCAGCTTGGGGCGCAGCGTGAGCTTATCCTCGATGGGCGCCAGCTGATGATAGTAGCTGCCCTGACCAGCATACATGTAGTGCTGCTCAGCGGGCATTGGATGGCGCACAACGTCGAACGCCTCAGCGCCCACATGGAACGTTTCGGAGCCATCACTCCAGCGCACGAGGCGCGCATTGGACTCCTTGTAGACGATACCAGTTTCCATGTCCTGGCGCTCGCGACAGCGCACTGTTGTCTTCAGCCTGGTAATGAACGCCTCACGCGACTCCTTGCTGTCGAGATCGCCGCGCCCAATGGTGCTCTGCAATGAGTGCGCCTCGTAGGGCTTCGGCTCCATGGACACAAACGCTGGCAAATGCAGAACCCCCTGCAGCCCCTTAGCATAATCAGTTCCGATTGCTGGTAGCTCAGTCTTGAACTCGGCGGACAGCCTGCCTTCCAACTTCTTCCTATAATACTCTTCGAGTTTGTGGACCTGGACCTCGTTGTCAAGCTTTGAGTCAAGATTGTCCGGTTTGGTTGGGGCAACATCAATGCCAGCTCGACCTTGAATACTTTTATAATTCGCCAATTGAGCATTTCATGTAACATAGTATTTTAATCAATTTCTTTGCTACGTACCCATCGTCAACAGAATCTGAATTCTTCTCCATCAAACTATTTTCTTTTCCGACTAAACAGAGCTTATGAAAATATTGCTAGCCAGAAGACATAATATATATTGACCACATACCGTTTTCATTTACAGCTTTGCCCGACATATTTCCAGCAATTTATTCTCGACTTACTTTACTTTACTCAATTAAGGTCCTTCTCAAACGCTGCACTGCCAATGAATGACAAACTGAATAGTGCCTGTCATTGACGTAAGCAGAGTTGCATCGGAGAACGGACTAATCGAATGTTTCAAATCACTCTATTTGAAATATTTATGAATTAAGGGCGAAATCAAATGGTTTTTATACTCTTTTCGAAGAAAATAGTATATTAAGTTTGTCCTGAAGTTTGTAACGCATAGAAGGAAGCGTCGGAGACCCCCAAAAGTTACTGCCAGTATGCTTAGAATGACAATACAAATTGATCTAGCCATGTCCGTCTGTCTGTCTGTCTGTCTGTCTGTCTGTCTGTCTGTCTGTCTGTCTGTATGTATGCAAACTAGTCCCTCAGTCTTTGAGCTATCGTGATCAAACTTTGCACAGACACTTATTATTCCAGGGGACAGCACATTGGTCGGAGCCGGCCGGATCGGACCACTATATCTTATAGCTGCCATACAACTCGAAGTCGGTTTTGGCCATATATCCCATGTTTTTAAAGCTATCGCGATACAACTTTGCACAGATACTTATTATTCAAAGAGACATCACGTTGGTTGGAGCCGGCCGGATCGGATCACTATATCTTATAGCTGCTACACAACTGGCAATGAATTAAATATTCTTTGAACAAAAAAAAAATAATTTTGCGTGACAAACCGTTTTTGTACAGCTTATGAAATTTCAGTGGTGCAGTTGGCAGAGTGAAAATTGCCTATAGGTTCGAAAAGAGTATAAAATCTTCGGCACGCCGAAGATAATCCTTCCCCACTTGTTTTTCATTGTTGTTTTGGGAAGAGGAGCTTTCAATTTTGGTTTGCTTTATTCATTGGCACGTTTCAAATTGTAATTTGTTTTCTTATATTGTATCATTTTATTTTATTATGTTTTATTATTAATCGATATATGGTAAAAAAAAAAATGTTTATATGTACTTAAAATTGGAATTGTTATGTTATAATTTCTAGTTACGGAATGGAAAGCCCAAATTCGATATATTGAGGCTTAAGTCTCCGCCTAGGCTTTTTACATAAATGCCATTTACATATGTATATTTAAATATAACACAATAAAACAAGTAAGAGTGCTCTAGTCGGGAGTGCCCGACTACGAGATACCCTGAACCCAGTCCTTACAATCATTCATATTAATCTAAACACACACATGCTGCAGTACAAGCAGTACAAGCAGTGCAAGCGGTCTAAGCAGTTAGCTTGCTTTTCGCTGAGCCCCACATAATGGAAAGTTAAATCTTAAATAACTTCTGTGTTTATCGTCCGATCTTATTGAAATTTTTGGGGCAAACAATTGTCAATAATATGTGTGACCAAACCAAATTGCAAGGTCGTACCTTCAAAAATGCGTTTTTTTAACTTTTGGGGGGTTTGGGGGGTGGTATCCAAAAAGTGAAAAATGTGTTCATGTGTATGCTATTCGAGATTATACATGTCAAATTAGGGGCCTCTAGCTCTTATAACTTGTAAGTTATATCCAAAAAACGCTGGTCTAAAATCGAAATTTATCGATAACTTTTGAACGGGACGAGCTATCGATAAATTTTAATAAACTTGATCTGTCCCGGGATTAGGAGAACTTATGTTCCAAATATGAAGTCTCTAGCTCTTGTAGTCTCTGATATATGTGTGTTCATACAGACAGACAGACGGACAGACGGACGGAGACAGACGGACATGGCCAGATCGACTCGGCTATTGATACTGATCAATAATATATATACTTTATATGGTCGGAGATGCTTCCTTATGCCTGTTACATACATTTGCACAAAACCATAATACCCTTTTTACCCATTTTTAATGGGTTCAGGGTATAATAAAAACATAGTAGCCAGCTAATTTTCTAAATGTTGTACATATGTATGTGCTATTGGAATATATTCTCATTCAATTCGGTCAGGTCTCGAAGTGAGTAATGTAAGAAAATTTCCAAAAAATATATACAAATATTTATAAAAGCTAGCTGCGACGATTGACTTGGAACTGATCCAAGGCGTACATCTTTGAGTTGGAATTATCCGTGCAAGCAGGTGAGTGAGTTATAGCATCCAATCAAATGGGCACATATGCAAATGCAGACCAAAGTCACAGTCGCAGTCACAGTCACTATGCCGGAACCCGAGCAGTCGCCACCGGAAAGCGATGAGGAGGAGGAGGAGGACTTGAACAACTTGCTCAGTCATTTAAATGTCCACGACAATAACAATGACGGAGTCTTTGACGAAGTGGTCCTCGAGGATATGGAGGGCAATCAGTTTGAGATTGAGATCGAGGATTCCGATGATGGTGGCCCCGAGTACATCGTTGTTACTTTGTTCTTGTTGTTGTGAATAAACTAAGAGCATTCATCTGAATTCGCCTATTAACGATATACGTATATTTATTTATATTCCAGTATTACGACAAGTTATCAATTGGCTCCCTTGATTCTCCAAACCAAACCAAATTGCAAGGTCGTACCTTCAAAAATGCGTTTTTTTAACTTTTGGGGGGTTTGGGGGGTGGTATCCAAAAAGTGAAAAATTTGTTCATGTGTATGCTATTCGAGATTATACATGTCAAATTAGGAGCCTCTAGCTCTTATAACTTGTAAGTTATATCCAAAAAACGCTGGTCTAAAATCGAAATTTATCGATAACTTTTGAACGGGACGAGCTATCGATAAATTTTAATAAACTTGATCTGTCCCGGGATTAGGAGAACTTATGTTCCAAATATGAAGTCTCTAGCTCTTGTAGTCTCTGATATCTGTGTGTTCATACAGACAGACAGACGGACAGACGGACAGACGGACAGACAGACGGACATGGCCAGATCGACTCGGCTATTGATACTGATCAATAATATATATACTTTATATGGTCGGAGATGCTTCCTTATGCCTGTTACATACATTTGCACAAAACCATAATACCCTTTTTACCCATTTTTAATGGGTTCAGGGTATAATAAAAACATAGTAGCCAGCTAATTTTCTAAATGTTGTACATATGTATGTGCTATTGGAATATATTCTCATTCAATTCGGTCAGGTCTCGAAGTGAGTAATGTAAGAAAATTTCCAAAAAATATATACAAATATTTATAAAAGCTAGCTGCGACGATTGACTTGGAACTGATCCAAGGCGTACATCTTTGAGTTGGAATTATCCGTGCAAGCAGGTGAGTGAGTTATAGCATCCAATCAAATGGGCACATATGCAAATGCAGACCAAAGTCACAGTCGCAGTCACAGTCACTATGCCGGAACCCGAGCAGTCGCCACCGGAAAGCGATGAGGAGGAGGAGGAGGACTTGAACAACTTGCTCAGTCATTTAAATGTCCACGACAATAACAATGACGGAGTCTTTGACGAAGTGGTCCTCGAGGATATGGAGGGCAATCAGTTTGAGATTGAGATCGAGGATTCCGATGATGGTGGCCCCGAGTACATCGTTGTTACTTTGTTCTTGTTGTTGTGAATAAACTAAGAGCATTCATCTGAATTCGCCTATTAACGATATACGTATATTTATTTATATTCCAGTATTACGACAAGTTATCAATTGGCTCCCTTGATTCTCCAAACCAAACCAAATTGCAAGGTCGTACCTTCAAAAATGCGTTTTTTTAACTTTTGGGGGGTTTGGGGGGTGGTATCCAAAAAGTGAAAAATTTGTTCATGTGTATGCTATTCGAGATTATACATGTCAAATTAGGAGCCTCTAGCTCTTATAACTTGTGAAGTTATATCCAAAAAACGCTGGTCTAAAATCGAAATTTATCGATAACTTTTGAACGGGACGAGCTATCGATAAATTTTAATAAACTTGATCTGTCCCGGGATTAGGAGAACTTATGTTCCAAATATGAAGTCTCTAGCTCTTGTAGTCTCTGATATCTGTGTGTTCATACAGACAGACAGACGGACAGACGGACGGACGGACAGACAGACGGACATGGCTAAATCGACTTGGCTGTTGATACTGATCAAGAATATATATACTTTATATGGTCGGAGATGCTTCCTTATGCCTGTTACATACATTTGCACAAAACCATAATACCCTTTTTACCCATTTTTAATGGGTTCAGGGTATAAATATACAATCCAAAAAAACTTAAGCACATTAAGAACATACCCAAATCTGTGAAGAAATCGAAGCCATTAAATTGGTTGAGGACCAGAAACAGCAGTGCCAAAACATACTCAAGTGGATCGAACAGCAATGGCAGCTAAAGTTCGATATCAGGTGAGGAATAATATGCTCGCTCTGGATCCTGAAGGCAACGAGCCGGATGCACCCGAGCACAAGAAGGTACTGATCACCTTCTCAGACGAGAGCGAATCAAAGGAATATGAAGTACCAGATGCTGTGGCACGCTGCAATCTCAAGATGAGCTCATTGTGGGGTGATGCTGTCGCACTGGGCAGCGATGACAACTATATGTCCCATTTGGGAAGAATTGCCAAGATAAACAAGGAACGTGTCAGGGATTATGTTAAATGCATCAAGCTAGACAATGCCAACTAACTCTAAATAGCCCGACATGTATGAAGCGGGATTCATTTGGGCAGTCAGAAGCATAGATGTGTTAAATATATGTAAACCAATGCTGAACATACAATTTATCATTGTTTTATTTCGTTTGATTCTTAACGACCTGCCAAACGATCAAACTTCCAAATAAGGAATTGTCGAAAACCAATTATATCTTACATGTGTCTCCAATTGTAGATTACATAAACCCAATTTGGTGTCTTTAGCTCTTATAACTTTCAAGTTATGTACAAAATACGCTGCTCTGCAATACAAATTTATCGATAACTTTCTGACTTTCTGTTAAAGAATATATGTATATACTGTTACATACTCTGGCACAACTTCATTATACGCTTTTTACCCATTTGCAATGGAAAGTGAAAGCAGTTAAAAATCGAAAATGCAACATGTTTATTGTACAAAACGGATTTGCTGATTTGATACAAGAATTCAACACAGCCATGACATAATTTTGAAATTGAGCAGACATACATACATATTTGGAAATAAATGTATCTGTATATATGTATACATATGTATGTACATATAACAGTCATGTGTGCGTATTGATCTTGTATGATTTCGCAAATTTTAACAATTCTGATGGATAATACTAGTACATATGTAAAAAATAAATTAATCTCTTGTTGCAGCGCATACGATAGATAATATACATATGTATGTACATATATGTATATATATATATAACTGGCATGGGATCTTGTTGATGATTTGTGGCACTTAGCGCACCTTGGGCGCCGGCTGATGCAGCATAGCTGTCCAGGCCTGGCGATTCGCCTCGTTCTCAATCTGGTTGCGTCCCAGGCACTTGCCCTGGGCAATCAGCTCGGCGAACTGGGCGACAACGGGATCCCTGCCGCAGGAGGCGACGGCCGTTACCGTGTCCGCATGGTTCACAAAGTACGCAACGAACTGCATGTTCTCCAGGCTGCCGTCGATGATGACATCCTTGTAGCTGCCGTGGCCCGCATACCGGATGCCCTTGCCAAAGATCATGGTGAAGAAGAAGGGCACCGCCTCCGCCTTCTTGACGCTGCCGGACATATTGATGGCCGCAATGCGTCCGTGGTACTGGGCCAGCTGGTAGTGGCCAATGTTGACGCGCGACTGGGCCAGGCCATGGATGTGGGCGTTGGCTATATCGCCGCCGACATAGACATCGGGCACATTCGACTCGAGGAAGTCGGTGACGTCGACCGAACCGTTCTTGTTCAGGCGGACGCCCGACTTGTCCATGAACTGGGTATTCAGGCGCGAGCCGGTGCCCATGATGAGCAGATCACAGGGCAGACGCGTTTCGTCGGCCAGCACCACCTCCTTCACCTTGCCCTCCTCGTTGCCCACGATCTCCTGGATGCCGCTCTCCATGACCATCTTGACATTGTGGTCCTCGAACAACTTCAGCACACGGCCACCGATTTCGGCGCCAAACGCGGCCTTGAGGGGCACATTCTCGCGTCCCACAACCGTCATGCTGGCCACCTTGGAAACCAGAGCCGAGGCCGCTTCGAGCGCAATGAAGCTGGAGCCCAGACAGACGACATTCGACTCGGGCGTGATTGTTCCGAGGACGCTCTGTGCATCCTCGTATTCGCGGATCGTTTTCACATTGTCCAAGTCAGCGCCTGGAATGGGCGGCTTGAAGGCCGAACAGCCGGTGGCTATGTATATCTTATCGTACTTCACCACATAGCCGTTGGAGCAGTGCAGCTCCTTCTGGGCGGTGAGCAGCTTGTCGGCGCTGACTCCCAGCCACAGCTCGATGTCGTGCTCCTTGTAGAACTGCTCGTCGCGGAACTGCAGTTTGGCAATGGGTAGGCCGAAGGCCTTGGACACCTTGACGCGATCGTAGGGCAAGTATTGCTCGCGGCACACAAGGATCAGGCGGCCGGTGTAGCCCTCCTGGCGCAGCGTCTCCACACAGACGGCACCCGAGGGGCCGCCGCCGACGACGATGAAGCAGCGCTCGTCCTGCGGATTGCGCTTCACCATGTTCTTGAGCCGCTCGGTCTTTGCGAGATCACTGCGCTTGATGCGCACCATCACCTGACCCTCCTCGCTGACATCCACCTTGTAGCACGGCAGCGAGTCGAGGCCGGGAAAGTCCTCAATGTCGCCCGTCTCCAGGTTGAAGCAGGCACCGTGCCAGGGACACCGGATCCGGCCCTCGCCCAGCGTACCCGTCTGCATCGGTGCGCCATAGTGGGTGCACTTCGATCCGAGTGCGTGCAGCCGACCATTCTGCTTGACCAGCAGCACACTCGTCTCCTCATTGAAGTCCACCTGCTTCATCTCGTTCTCATGCAGCTCGGCTGCCTGGCAGACAGCCACCGGCTCCGAGTACTCGGCATCCGCGTCCACCACTGTGGTAGGCATCTTCTCGCAATTGGATTGATATGAACCGACGGCACCTGCAAACAGACAGAGACAGAGAGATCAGAGATCAGAGTTGAGTGTTGAGAGGCGGCTTGTCTTCTAGTGTTTTGGCCTAATGTTGTTTGCTTGTCAAATCAACTCAAATCAAAAACAAACAACAAATAAATAAATAAAATTAGAACACACACATAAAATTTGTTTTTCCCGTTTTGCCGTTAAATGACGATTTTCAAACCAGAAGTAGAAAGTTTCTGGCCCCGCCTGCTGTGCTCAGCTTTGGATATTAGTGTTGAGTACGTGTCGTGAGTTTGTGCGTGACACGAAGTGGTCGTGTTGCAATACAATTGTCTAACATATTTTAGAGTTAAGCAACTAATTTGTACTATAAGTTTTGCTCGCTTAAAACTTAGAGCACTTCGGCTAATATATAATTACAATTTATGTTAGTATTGTAATCTGTTAAATAAATACCGCAGATATAAGTAGCTAATATACTTATATTTTGAACATAAACATAATTATATAGAAACTGCAACAAATATTTTAATGGAACTTCTGAAAATTTAAATTGCTTCGAATGACATTTTCCAAAAATTAATTATGGAATTTTTAAAAATATTAAAATACAAAGAATATTATTATTTTGTTAATTTTTTTATGGCTGAAAAACTGCTGCTTTAAATGGATAGCTGTAGATATCCATTTTTTCATTGAAAACTACATAATGGAATTGAATGTGTGTTAAGGCCAGAGAAAATATATAATATGGATTGCTTGTCCTTCTTACACCTTTCTGAATTGTGAGTCTTCTATAAAATGTCAAAGTAAACAAATAAAATAAAAAAAGTTCTTGGTTTATTTAAAAAAAATTTGCTATTAATAAATGTTATTAAAAACTGTAAGAAAAAAAAATCAAAATTAATCAATATTATTTCAAATTCGAGAGAAAAACAGACATAAAACATAATCATTTTCTTTTAAATTTTTATAATAGAAATTGAAAAAAAATATTATAAATAATTTGTATCAAAAAAAACTCAGCCGTATTCAAAAATATACAAAAAAAAATTAAAATCAAATTAGTTATGTTTGGTAGAAACATATACATATACATGATACAGTTTTTTTTAGATATTTATATATGGAACTGAAAATAACTATATATCGGCTATATCATAACCGTTATAACGGCTGATAGGAACCATGTTTATAATATTTTCGAAGAAAATAGTATATTTAGTTTGTGCTGAAGTGTGCAACGCATAGAAGGAAGCTTAGAATGACAAAACAAATTGATCTAGCCATGTCCGTCTGTCTGTCTGTATGTTTGGGATCTAGTCCCTCAGTCTTTGAGCTATAGCGATGAATCTTTGCACGGACACTAATTATTCAAATGTACATCACATTGGTCGGAACCAGCCCGATCGGACAACTATGTATATATTTTAGCTGCCATACAACTCGAAAGCGGTTTTGGCCATATATCGCATGTTTTTAAAGCTTTCGCGATTAAGCTTTGCCCAGATACTTATTATTCAAAGGGACATCACATTGGTCAGAGCCAGCAAGATCGAACCTCTTATAGCTACATACACAACTGGGAATTCGTTTAGTATTTCAAAAGAAAACTTTAAATTCATATGATACCAATTCTTAGAGCAATAAAATAAATGTTTCGCGATAAAACGATTTTTTACATAAAATGAAATTTTAGTGGTGCAGTTGGCAGAGTGAAAATTGTCCAAAGGTTCGAAAAGGTTCCGAAGATAATCCTCTCCCACTTGTTCTTGCTGATTAAAAATAAAAAGAAGAAACATATAAATATTAAAACAAAATGTATATAATTGCAATTTCGTGCTTGGAAAATTGCGACAAACGCTCATCTCTAGTTAGAAAGTGGTGGCAGGCCCAGTTCCAGTTGCAGACCCACCCCCATACCCAAAACCCAAAACCCAATCTAAGCCCAGACCCAGATCGAACCCGACTAGTTCGGCTCAGTTCAGAAAATGTGTTGTTCGCGTCCAGAACTTGTTGCGCTTTTGATGCTTTGTGCGGCTCTCGGGCCAGTCCGTGCCAATGGAGCAGGTGGAAGTGGTGGAGCCGCTGGAACAGCGGGCGGAGCTGGTGTCACCAGTGTGGAGCAGCAGCTGGAGCTCAAGCTGAGCGCGTTGCGAGTGCACAAACAGCTCCTGCAGTCGGATATTGCCCGACTGTATATGGAGAGTTATACGCCAGAGACGCCGCTGCTGCTGGAGGAGCTGCATCAGCGGCAGCAGGACATACAGCTGCAGATTGAGCGGCTGGAGGGCAAGACGCAGCAGCAGCAACAGCAGCAGCAGCAACAGCAGCAGCAGCAGGAGCAGGATGCACAGCACTTGGCACTCAATCTGGCCGCGGACTTTGAGTATCTGCAGCACAAGCTGGACGAGCTGAAGCAGCAGCTGGATGCCATGCAGGTGGCCAGCAGTCAGCACAATGTAAGCGCTAAGCAGTCGCTGGAGCAGCAGCGGGATGCCGTTGTCAGCACTACGCCCAAATCTCCAGCAGCAGCAGCGGGCAGCGGAGTTGGCTCCTATTTCTTGACGCCGCTGCTGGCGATGCCCGAGTTTCCCAGCGGCAGCATCGCACATCCGGGTCAGAGTTCACCGTCGCTGATCAAACGTCTGCTGGCCATGCTGCGACCGAATGCAGCCACATCAACATCAACATCCACAACCACAACAGCCTCGTCCTCATCCTCGAGCTTGCTGCGCGCCACTCATTGGTCGGAGGCCAAGATGCACTTAGTCGCCCCCGAGGATTTGCTGCCACAGCTGCAATTGCAGCGTCAGTTTCTGGATGATGCCATTAAGCGCTTGGAGCTGCTGGCCAAGAGGAGCGACAACAAGGTCTAGCATTTAACATTTTTACTATATTTATCCACTATTTATTATCCTTTTTTTGTCAATATATATATATCTTCCTTTTTTTTTGATAAATAAATCCTTAAATGTTTTTTAAACTATTTTATTCAGTTTTATTTGCGAATTTGTTGACATTTAACCTTGTTATTATTTAAATCAACTACTGATTATCCATTTTGTTATTATTATACTCTTTTCGAACAAGTCGGACCACTATATCTTATAGCTGCCATACAACTGGTAATGAATTAAATATTCTTAGAGCAAAAAAAATAAATGTTACGCGACAAAACGATTTTTTACAGCATACGAAATAAATCCTTCCCCACTTGTTTATATTTTATGAGACTTAAAGCAATTTTAGCTTAAGTTTAGGGCACTCAACTATTTTTTTTGCGAACTTTGCAATTCCTAATTTCATTTGCTCTTAATTTTTAGCAAAACAAATGCATTATCATTAAATGTGCAGAATTATGAAATTATTTGCTGATGTTAAATTTTCCCTAAAAAATATATACATTTTTCAACAATAACTTAAAAAGGTTGTTGAACAAGAATAAATCATTTCATGTCGACATTTTTTTAGCTATAAGATATAGTGGTCCTATCCGGCCGATTGCGACCAATGAGCTGTCCCTTTGAATACTAAGTCTATGTGCCAAGTTTCATCGCGATAGCTCAAGATCTGAGGGACTAGTTTGCATACATACAGACAGACAAATAGCCAGGCATACTAGAGGTAAGTATTGGGGGTCTCCAACTCTTCCTTCTATGTATTACAAACTTCCAGACAAATCGAATATAACAAAATATAAAGCAAACAAATTCCAATTGAGCCACACTGCAAGACTAAATTGGAATACTTTACAACACTCAAACAACATATTGCGATAGCTCAGTCACAATACTACTGCACACGTGCAAAATATCGAGTTTGAAACAAAACAAAACATAGCTTTATCTGAAACTGAAATGACAACCCAAGTTTTCAGACTTGAATCTATAACAAAAGTCCACTTTGTTATATGTGTGCAAGCTACAAAGCATGCTGTTCGAATTCCGAGATTGCAATTGATAATTTTGAGACATTCGCACTAGTTGTATTTTTTCAGATTTGACAAGCTTAATTGACCCAACCGGCTGACAGTGGCATACTGGTGGTCACTGAAGCGCTGACCCGAGGCAAGTGGAGCTACTGGCCAGAGGGGATTTACTAATTAAAGTGAAGGTGTCGAAATGCAAAGCACGTTCGCAGCAAATGCAGCTGAGTTTAATTAATAAACAGCAAGATGGGAGGATGCTATTGCACTCCTGCTGAGCTACTCGCCAGCAGGAACTGCAGTTTAATTGCAATTACAGAAACCTCATTTGGACATTGTTGATTGTTGATTTGTGGTAAGCTCAATCGGAATCGCTTGGGATTGCCTGCCTGTGAGTGCGCTTCTTCGGCTTCCAGTTGCGTTTCTCGTTGAGCTCATCCTCGAATGTCAACTGATCTGTAGTAGAGATGCAACCCTAGTCATCCTTCTCATGCTCCTCATCATCGCCATCTTCGTCAGTGCTATCCTCGTACAGGGGTGGCTTGAAGTCCGTGTTTCGATTGGTGCGTATGCCTGGAGCACGAACCGCAGCATGCTTATCGTCCTGACCATCCGGATCACTCATCGCCGATTCAACATTCAACATATCATCGGCCGTAATGTGGCGCTTCGGCTTCACCAGCGGCTTGTGTTTGTTCTTCTCCTCGCGCCGCTTATCGTTTCTCTCCCTGCGCTCCTGGGCCAGCTTCACTCTGGCCTTGCGCTCACGATCGAGTACCGGATTGAGATTGAGATTCGGGTGCACATTGACGATGCTTTTGTTTGGCTTTGCATGGACACGTTTGCGCAATCCCGCAAACGATGACTCCAGCTTGGGGCGCAGCGTGAGCTTATCCTTGATGGGGGCCAGCTGATGATAGTAGCTGCCCTGACCCGCATACATGTAGTGCTGCTCAGCGGGCATTGGATGGCGCACAACGTCGAACGCCTCAGCGCCTACATGGAACGTTTCGGAGCCATCACTCCAGCGCACGAGGCGCGCATTGGACTCCTTGTAGACGATACCAGTTTCCATGTCCTGGCGCTCGCGACAGCGCACTGTTGACTTCAGCCTGGTAATGAACGCCTCACGCGACTCCTTGCTGTCGAGATCGCCGCGCCCAATGGTGCTCTGCAATGAGTGCGCCTCGTAGGGCTTCGGCTCCATGGACACAAACGCTGGCAAATGCAGAACCCCCTGCAGCCCCTTAGCATAATCAGTTCCGATTGCTGGTAGCTCAGTCTTGAACTCGGCGGACAGCCTGCCTTCCAACTTCTTCCTATAATACTCTTCGAGTTTGTGGACCTGGACCTCGTTGTCAAGCTTTGAATCAAGATTGTCCGGCTTGGTTAGGGCAACATCAATGCCAGCTCGACCTTGAATACTTTGATAATTCGCCAATTGAGCATTTCATGTAAGATAGTATTTTAAACAATTTCTTTGCTACGTACCAATCGTCAACAGAATCTGAATTCTTCTCCATCTTCCTATTTTCTTTTCCGACTAAACAGAGCTTATGAAAATATTGCTAGCCAGAAGGACATAATATATATTGACCACATACCCTTTTCATTTACAGCTTCGCCCGACATATTTCCAGCAATTTATTCTCGACTTACTTTACTCAATTAAGGTCCTTCCTTCTCAAACGCTGCACTGCCAATGAATGACAAACTGAATAGTGCCTGTCATTGACGTAAGCAGAGTTGCATAGGAGAACGGACTAATCGAATGTTTAAAATCACTCGATTTGAAATATTTATGAATTAAGGGCGAAATCAAATGGTTTTTAAGTTTAATTATGTGTTGTACCAAGTCAAACATGCCTGGCAACAAAGGAAGTTACTGTTATTATACTATCGATGACGCCTGGATATATCGAATGACCCGACAGGAAATTCAGAGACGCCAGGCTTGATTCTCAAAATACCCTTATTATGTTCTGCTAATAAGCAAATAATACTTGTATGTAAGCAAATAAGTAATTGTCGATTGAAAGTTTGCTATCTACTCTTAATGAGCCAAATAACACACATACAAATAATAAGAAGCTTCATGTTTGCGTAAGTTTTAAAAAGTTGGTTTAAGTAATGGAATACACATATATATGCAGGTATTGAACATATTCTGATCTCAACCTGGAATGCTGCACAAAAGTTTAGCTTCAGAGGAAAAACACAAATGTACTTGACTCGCTCAAAGGAATCAAATAATAAACATAATTAAACTCGAAATTATTTTCACAACTGATTGCAAACATAATTATTCACATGAAACTATATTTAATTCTAGCCCCACTATCGCTACCCTGTCAGTATGCATGAAAGGTCTATTTACCTATTTACGTTTGACAGTCGAAATTTAAAAAATATACATTAACTAAAATAAAGAAATAAAATATAGCAAATTGAACTTTGAAATTAAAATATATGATTAGTCAATATTTATACGGTTTTCGAAGAAAATAGTATATTAAGTTTGTACTGAAGTTTGTATTAAGTGTGTATAATGACACAACAAATTGATCTAGCCATGTCCGTCTGTATGTATGCAAACTAGTACCGCAGTTTTTGAGCTTTGGTGATAAAACTTTGCACAGAGACTTGTGATTGAAAGGGACAGCACATTCGTCGGAATCGGCCGGATTATAGCTGCCATACAACTGGAAGTCGGCTTTGCCCATAAATCCCAAGTTGTCAAAGCTATCGCGATGAAACTTTGCACAGATACTTATTATTTAAAGAGACAACCCAGTGATCGGAGCCGGCCGGATCTGACTACTATATCTTATAGCTGCCATACAACCGGAAATAAATTTAATATTTCAAAAGAAATATTTAAATTCATATTCAAATTCTCTAAAGGTTCGAAAAGAGTATAAAATCTTCGGCACGCCGAAGATAATCCTTTCCCACTTGTTTTGATTACTTTGACCACAAGCCACTTTGACCACATAGCAATCTTAACTTTAATAGCTCAAACACTGCCAGAACTATGCCACCACAAATAAAATGTACACCATCTAGAAACCCCTATAAACGCGAATTTCTAGCTTTTATGATTAGTAATTGACTTTCAAACTTCTTCTAGCTTTACAAAATGACTTGCAAAACAATTATTAGTGCTTTCTGTGATAAGGTGGATAAAAAAAGAATTACAATTAGATACAAGTTGCACATGCCGATTGAAATAAAAACGTCATATGCAGAAAATTCTCAAGGCTGATTACACAGACAATAATGCTCCAATATTTTAACCCATTCGTTCTACAGTCTGTAATGCATAGAAGAAAGCGTCGGAGACCTCCCAAAGCTACCCTCAGTGTGCTTAAGATGACAAAACAAATTGATCTGGTCATGTCCGTCTGTCTGTCTGTATGTATGCAAACTAGTCCGTCAGTTTTTGAGCTATCGCGATGAAACTTGACACAGAGAATCATTATTTAAAGGGACAGCATATTGGTCTTAATTGGCCGGATCGGATCATTATATCTTATAGCTGTCATACAACTGGAAGTTGACTATGGCCATATATCTCATGTTTTTAAAGCAATCGCCGTCAAAATATCCTTGTACACTTTAATTTCCTTATTACTCATCAATGTGTAAAATTACAAAGCAATTGAGCAATAAATAGCGTAAAAATGCATCATAAGCTACGGAAATCTGTCGAAGGATTCGAACAGAGTATTAAATCTTCCACACGCCGAAGATAATCCTTCCCTTAACTTGTTTATACTCTTTTCGAAGAAAATAGTATATTAAGTTTGTCCTGAAGTTTGTAACGCATAGAAGGAAGCGTCGGAGACCCCCAAAAGTTACTGCCAGTATGCTTAGAATGACAATACAAATTGATCTAGCCATGTCCGTCTGTCTGTCTGTCTGTCTATCTGTGTGTCTGTCTGTCTGTCTGTATGTATGCAAACTAGTCCCTCAGTTTTTGAGCTATCGCGATAAAACTTTGCACAGACACTTATTATTCTAGGGGACAGCACATTGGTCGGAGCCGGCCGGATCGAACCACTATATCTTATAGCTGCCATACAACTCGAAGTCGGTTTTGGCCATATATCCCATGTTTTTTAGTCTATCGCAATGAAACTTTGCACTGATACTTATTATACAAAGAGACATCACATTGGTTGGAGCCGGTTTGATCGGATCACTATATCTTATAGCTGATATACATCTGGCAATGAATTAAATATTTTTAGAACAAAAAAAAAAATGTTACGCGACAAAACGATTTTGTACAGCTTATGAAATTTCAGTGGTGCAGTTGGCAGAGTGAACATTGCCTATAGGTTCGAAAAGAGTATAAAATCTTCGGCACGCCGAAGATAATCCTTCCACACCTGTTTTTCTTATATTGTATCATTTTATTTTAGTATGTTTTATTATTAATCGATATATGGTAAAAAAAACAATGTTTATATGTACTTAAAATTGGAATTGTTATGTTATAATTCGTCATAATTTCTAGTTACGGTAATGGAAAGCCCAAATTCGATATATTGAGGCTTAAGTCTCCGCCTAGGCTTTTTACATAAATGCCATTTACATATGTATATTTAAATATTACACAACAAGTAAGAGTGCTCTAGTCGGGAGTGCCCGACTACGAGATACCCTGAACCCAGTCCATACAATCATTCATATTAATCTAAACACACACATGCTGCAGTACAAGCAGTACAAGCAGTGCAAGCGGTCTAAGCAGTTAGCTTGCTTTTTCACTGAGCCCCACACAATGGAAAGTAAAATCTTAAATAACTTCAGTGTTTATTGTCCGATCTTTCTAAAATTTGTAGGACATAACATTGGCTATAAAATGTGTGACCAAACCCAATTGCAATGTCATAACTTCAAAAATGCGTTTTTTAACTTTTGGGGGCATTGGGGGTTGGTATCCAAAAAGTGAAATATTTGTTACATGTGTATGCTATTCGAGATTATACATGCCAAATTTGGGGCCTCTAGCTCTTATAACTTTTAAGTAAAGGCCCAAAAACGCTAGTCTGAAATCGAAATTTATCGATAACATTTAAACGGGACGAGTTATCGATAAAATGAAATAAACTTGATCTGTCCCGGGATTACCAGAACTTATATTCCAAATATGAATTCTCTAGCTCTTGTAGTCTCTGATATCCGCGTGTTCATACAGACAGACGGACGGACGGACGGACGGACAGACAGACAGACGGACATGGCTTAATCGACTCGACTGTTGATACTGATCAAGAATATATATACTTTATATGGTCGGAGATGCTTCCTTATGCCTGTTACATACTTTTGCACAAAACCATAATACCCTTTTTACCCATTTTTAATGGGTTTAGGGTATAATAAAAACATAGTAGCCAGCTAATTTTCTAAATGTTGTACATATGTATGTGCTATTGGAATATATTCTCATTCAATTCGGTCAGGTCTCGAAGTGAGTAATGTAAGAAAATTTCCAAAAAATATATACAAATATTTATAAAAGCTAGCTGCGACGATTGACTGGGAACTGATCCAAGGCGTACATCTTTGAGTTGGAATTATCCGTGCAAGCAGGTGAGTGAGTTATAGCATCCAATCCAATGGGCACATATGCAAATGCAGACCAAAGTCACAGTCGCAGTCACAGTCACTATGCCGGAACCCGAGCAGTCGCCACCGGAAAGCGATGAGGAGGAGGAGGAGGACTTGAACAACTTGCCCAGTCATTTTTATGGGCACATTAATGTCCACGACAATAACAATGACGGAGTCTTTGACGAAGTGGTCCTCGAGGATATGGAGGGCAATCAGTTTGAGATTGAGATCGAGGATTCCGATGATGGTGGCCCCGAGTACATCGTTGTTACTTTCTTCTTGTTGTTGTGAATAAACTAAGAGCATTCATCTGAATTCGCCTATTAACGATATACGTATATTTATTTATATTCCAGTATTACGACAAGTTATCAATTGGCTCCCTTGATTCTCCATATTCAAATCATACAAAAACAATGCAAAACAAAATTATCGCCAGTGTCAATAAACTGCCAAACGAGCGACCAGTTGACCTGCAGCAACAACAACAACAGCAGCAGCAGCAACAACAACAACAACAGCAGCAGCAGCAGCGACGCGTTGCTGAGCGACTTTAAGCCGAAAAGAGAGACACACAAAAAAGTGAAGAAGAAGCTGGACAAAAACCGCCAAAGGCCATAGACACACATTTGGCTGCTGCTGCTGCTGTTGTTGTTGTTGTTGTTGTTGTTGCTGCTGCTGCCGACTGCGGGACTCGTCGAATCGTGTGTGTGTGGAGGTCATGGTTAGGATGCGTAAGCTTCTGCAGGCTGCGCCAGCCAATGAACTGCAGACTCCATGGCACAGTGGGCAATCGTGATCAATTAGCTGAATACATTTAAATACGACCATTTTTTAAATCCCAGCATTTTTGTGTGTCGAAAAGAGGCCCAAGCTCATGGTACAATTGTACAAGGTACAAGGTAGCGACAACTCAGAGAGCGCGCTCTTTTTTCGCTGTCATAAGTGGTTCAGTAAGCAAGCAGACTTCTTTCTGAGAGGTTCGCATGTTTGCCGTCGGCAAATTGTTGTCGCGTTTTTTCAGAACGCAGCCGCAATGTTAATTATGTTTCTTTTTATACTCTTTTCGCAGAAAATAGTATATTCAGTTTGTGCTGAAGTTTGTAACGCATAGAAGGAAGCGTCGGAGATCCCCAAAAGTTACATACAAATTGATCTAGCCATGTCCGTCTGTCTGTCTGTATGTATGCAAACTAGTCCCTCAGTTTTTGAGCTATCGCGATAAAACTTTGCACACACTTATTATTCAACGGGACAGCACATTGGTAGGAACCGGCCCGATCGGACTACTATATCTTATAGCTGTCATACAACTGGAAGTCGGTTTTGGCCATATATTCAATATTTTCAAAGCTATCGCCTTAAATATCCTTGCACACTTGAACATCCTTATAACTCATTAGTGTTTAAAATTTCAAATTGATTGACGTATAAATAGCAAAGATATGCGTCATTAAATATTTCGGTGGTGCAGTTGGCAGAGTGCAAATCGCCTAAAGGTTCGGAAAGCGTACAAAATCTTCGGCACGCCGAAGATAATCCTTTCCCACATGTTTTTTAGATTATTTTTTCCTTGAGTTCTACTCATTGTGAGTAGCTTTCACTTTGCATTTAAAAGTACTTATTGACTATTAAGCTAAATGTTTTGGCCACAAAGGAATCGATACGTCTTAAAGGGAACCAAGCGACCTACTTAGGTTCCTGCGTCATTAATGCGTGAGTGAAAACAACGAGCTGGTAAGAAGAAGGGCGGATGAAGGAAGGAGGGGGCAATGTAAGGCATAGAACAATTTTAGAAATAGAGTTCAAGCATTTATAATGAGAATGTGTAAAAATGTCATCGTTCAACTTTGAGCTACATACATGTATGTTATTGTGGTTAATATGAATATAAGCCCCCCCCCCAATAGTTTACAATACTGCAAACAGAATTATTTGACAAGCTATAACTGAAAACACTTGTAAAAATGTATAAAGAACCTTTTTTAGATTTAGCTAATGTGGTTAAAGTCCCCTCCTTATTTGATATATGGGAAAATACTTGTAAAAAGGATTAAACCAATGTATTTTAATTTCGCTTTAATTCGAGTTAAATGTACACAAAATTAAAATACAAAATTTGCTTAACTGCAGCCAACTTAATGTGGTAAATATGATTATAAGCCCCTCCAATAGCTTACAATACTAAACAAGAAAGAGTGCTCTAGTCGGGAGTGCCCGACTAGTATATACCCTTTCATTCGTTCAAACTAAACTTTTAGTGTACATACATACAAACACACACATGCTGCAAGCAGTGCAAGCAGTTTAAGCAGTTAGCTTGCTTTTTCACTGAGCCCCGCATCATGAAAAGTTAAATCTTTAAATCCGATTTTATGGAAATTGGTTGGGCATAAAATTGACCATAATTTGTGCAAGGTCATAATTTAAAAAATGGGTTTTTTCAACTTTTGGCGGATCGGGGGTGGTGTCCAAAAAGTGAAAGATTTATTACATGTGTATGCTATTCGAGATTATAAATTTTAGGTTATGTTCCAAAAACGCTAGTCTGAAATCGATTTTGGTCGATAACTTGTGAACGGGACAAGTTATCAATAAATTGACTGGTAGAAATTTTATTTAAAATATGAAGTCTCTAGCTTTTGAATTCTCTGATATCCGCGTGTTCATACAGACAGACAGACAGACGGACAGACGGACATGGCTAAATCGACTCGAATGTTGATACTGCTCAAGAATATATATACTTTATATGGTCGGAGATGCTTATGCCAACTTCATTATACCCTTTTTGCCCATTTTTAATGGGTTCAGGGTATAAAAATGTAAAACAAGTGAGAACGTTGCAGTCGGGCGGAGCCGACTGCGTAATACTCTGATACCATTTTAAGAACAGCTGAAAGCAAGTGAACAGAAAATTTTTGCTGGTGTTTGGGTGACCCGAAATCGGCATTCCAAGTTTTTGGGAACGGAAGGGGCATGGTCGATCTTAAGAGGGGTGACCAGAAGTCTATCTACCAATTTTGGTGACTCTAGCTCTAAAACTGTGGAAGATATAAGCTTTCGCGATTTTTGGGGGCGGGAGGGGCGTGGCCCCAAAAAATTTGGCCGATCTTTAGAGGGAGTGACAAGAAGTCTATCTTACAAATTTCTTGACTCTAGCTCTAAAACTGTGGAAGATATAAATTTTCGCGATTTTTGGGGGCGGGAGGGGGCGTGGCCCCAAATTTTTTTTTACCGATATTTAGAGGGGCTGACCAGAATTCTATCTTCCAAGTTTAATGACTCTAGCTCTGAAACTGTGAAAGATATAAATTTTCGCGATTTTTGGGGGCGGGAGGGGGCGGGGCCCCAAAATTTTTTGCCGATCTTTAGGGGGGCTGACAATAAGTCTATCCTCCAATTTTGGTGACTCTAGCTTTAAAACTGTGGAAGATATACATTTTCGCGATTTTTGGGGGCGGGCGGGGGCGTGGCCCCAAAATTTTTGTCCGATCTTTAGAGGACTTGGCCAGAAGTCTACCCTCAAAGTTTGGTGGCCCTAGCTCTTAAGCTGTGCGAGATATAGGCTTCCGTGTTTCGTGGGGGCGGGGTGGCTGGGGGGCGTTCTAGTGGGCGTGGCCGGAAAATCCAGGACGCAATCTTTTGGGCTGGTCAGCCCTAGTCTAAATTCCAAATTTGGGGACTCTAGCTTCAAAATTGCGGGAAATATACACGTGTTATCGAATTGTGCATTCATGTATATCGATTTTCGCGATTACGGGGGCGGGAGTGGGCGTGGTCAAAATTTTGTTTCTGTAATCTGTAGAGGACGTCACCAGTAATATATATTCCAAATATGGTGACTTTAGCTCTAAAACTGCGGGAGATATAAGCATTTCAAATTAATTTTGGAGGGGGGGCTGGTGGGCGTAATAATGGGCGTGGCCGATTAACCTAGGATCCAATTTTTTCGGGAGGTCACCAGCAATATACCTACCAAATTTGATTACTCTAGCTTCAAAATTGTGGGAGTTATTCACGTTTAATCGATTTGTGATTTGAGGTGTATCGACATGTTATCGATTTGCCAGCCTCCCAGTGGGCGTGGCATAAATTTGGAATAAACTTGATCTGAAGCAGATAGCTATAATCATAACGCAAAAGATTTCAAGAGTCTATCTAATATCGTTTCGGAAATACGCGCGTTCATCCAGACAGACAGACGGACAGACGGACAGACGGACAGACGGACGGCCTGACGGACATTCGACAAAACCAATATACTATGAGTACCTTCGGTATCAGAGTATAAAAATTATAAGTGCAACGAATTGAAAGAAATCTTCAAGTTCATAGCACAATCCTAGAAAGTCAATGCTAATAATATGTATAAATATATTGTTAGAGAAGCATTTTACTGATGATTTAGACTCAAGTGATGGCTATAGAAAAAACGCTGAAGAACAGTCTGGTAATTATAATTAATATTGTTGCACAGTGTGCTCAGCGAAAAAACAAATTTAAATCTAATTTTACATTTAGGTTCGGCCTAGCAATAACAATATGACGTCAGTGTTTTGGTCTAACTAATAAAAGCCGCAATTTGCAGCTTTTAGAAACCGCTAAGAAAAGACTTTGAATCAGAGACCTTCAGTGGATGAAACTTTCCCAAAAATTAATCATTAGTTGATTTAATTTGATTTTGGTCAGAAGATTAATAAACAAAAACCCTACAAGCTAAAACCGGTGTCTTGTCTAATTAGTTGAATTGCTCAGAGTGTAATGTTGTGAATTCGCTATGAATTACTGCCATTTGAAATGTACACACACACACACACATATATACACGAACCGGTTGGCCTTGGCTCACACACGTTAAAACAATTGTAATAAAAGCAGAAAACCAGAAAAAAATACAACTCAAATAAAAAACCAAAACAATAAGCAAATATTTTTGGCTCAGCCTCGCTTACTCAAAGAAATAATCCGGTCGAAATTTGACAGACTTGACGTCGTATGACGTTATTGTTTAAACGTTAAGTGTCTGCTAATGCCGTAGTATTAGAAACACGCAATCTGACACACAAATAGCACAAGGAAAACAAAATAGCTACCGTTGCAGCTAAGTTCAGAGTGCGAACTGAAAATGAGGGGCAGCGAAACTAACGCAAAAAGTCATCGGGACTAAAGCCGAAATGAGCATAGAAAATTGCACTCTCTTTGTTATGCATAATCACTCACTCTCTTTCTCTCTCTCTCTCTCTCGCTCTCCCTCTCTCTCTCTCTCTCTCTGTTTTCCTTTGCTATTCTCTATGGTCTGTTTGACATTTGACGAATTATGGTTAAACGTAATTATCGACTTGTAGCGTTGCACACACGAAATACACATAAATAACAATTATTGATTTATAATTAAGCAATATCAAATTCCAATTCGGAAATTTATTGCGTGTCATCAGAGCAATTAGAAGCAAGCAGATGCAAAATTCTACATAATCATCCATTCTCGAAACTAGCTAAGAAAGATATATGTACATATATACAGTGCTAGCTTGGAATTTAGAGCGCTTAGGTTTTATACTAGCTGATTCGAAAACCCAAGTTGCTCTACTTTTTGGATAGCAAAGCACATACTTTATATTAAATAAATGCTTAAAATGAGATTAAACTAAATATATATGCGTATATATGATAGTCTAGAATTACCTGATTGCTGTTCCGGGTTGGGTGTTACTTTCCCAGTGGTTTTGTACTCCTTACATAGCAAGGAACCCATTGTGTGTATTTGTTGATAATTTAGGTATTTATGTGAATATAGTTCGCTCGGCAATTGCCTTATGAAGTGCGCCCGAGGTTGTCTACAATATAATTAAAACATTTTTCATACATATACACAAGTAATAAAAAGAGAGATAATGTATTTAATATACATACATACATACATACGTACCCAGCGTGAGAAGCAAGTGCAAATGGAATTTGTTTAAACAATGTATAAGCTGAACGATAACTGGACTGTAACCTGCAATATTATATGTTTTCTTGAGCATATGGTATAAACATATTGTATTCGAAATTTTGGCTAACTAATCTACATAATTTATTGCAAGTGTTATTTAAATTGCACTACACAATATATATGTATTATTAGTTGTTTTGATTATATATGCTGTACAAGTATAAGTCACACATTTTGCTTTCATAAGCAGATCTTTTAAATTATAGCGCACACTTCTTTATTTTGTTAACGTTCACACAATTTGAGCTAGGGCAGGCGAAAGTCGTTCATTTCTGCTTGACAAGTTTCTTATGTATATACTATGTATGCATTATCCAGCATTGTAATTATGTGTTGGATTACGCCATCTACGCTATTGCTTATCATATTGTATGCTTTCGTTGCGCTCTCTGTCTCTTAGTATGCACTGCGCGCGCTCTCTCTCTCTCTCTCTCGCTCTCTCCTGCCCAAATTTGAATTTTGTTGTGTGATTCACAGTGGAGAAACCATGACGAACCAAAAAAATAACGAAGAAAAACCCGGCAAAACAACAACAAATGAAAACAAACCCCGGCGCGACAGACTGGCGTGCAACAGGTTCAAATCGAATGAATGTAGATGACGCTGCGGCTTTCGATTATGAGTCTTATGATTCTCGGTGCGGTTCTACGTCTTGGTAAAAACACACGTCCGTCGTCCGTGAGCTGCGAATCGAGTATGCCTCACAAAATAATAAAAACTAACTCCGATAGTAAGCGACGAAGCAGCCTTTACATGTGTATTGATTGCGCTTCCACACAGACAAACAGACAATGTATGTATGTAAACATATATGTACATATATTATTTAGCTATGGTCAAAATTGGAGCCCATGCAAGCCCAAGCGGCTAACGAAACGTTTTGACCTTGTCGACGCTCTCCAAACAACAGCAACAACAACAACTGCTGCCATGCCCTGCTGCTCTGCTCCCCTGGTTGGTATTACCGGTTTTGGGAGCACGGCAATTGTCAATTAACTGAGAGCAACAACAGCAAGCAGCCCAGGTGTATAGCCTCCAAAACGGCTAGTGTTCACTGTAGCAGCCAATTTGCCAGCTGCAGAAGATGCGTTACGACTTGCTAATACCTTTAAGTACATACATATATAGCCTATCGAATAGCAGTGCAGTTAATCAGAAAATTGGGCAGCACTGTAATTCTAAAATTGCTAGCAAAATTTGAAATTAATAATTACAGTGCACAAGATTTAAGATTCTATTAGGTATGTATTTGAAAAACTTCAAAACCAAAGTTGCATATTCAAATGCGTCAAATGTATTTTAACTGCTGGAAGTTGCTTCGAGCGGCAGATCACTGTATGCATATGTTTTTTTTGCCAACTCTTACCAGTTAAACTAAAACACGGGCAACCGGACTCTCAAGTGTGTTTGTACATGTGTATTTGCATTTAGAGCTGCTTGTCGATCCGACTGCCAATTCTAATTACCGTCGAGTATTTTATTTTGGCTTTGATTTTTGTTTTTGGCTTGCGCACTTGTTAGCACGTCGCTGATAAGGCGGCTTTTTGGATTCAGGCTAGGGAATACTCGCAAGTAATTGATACATAGTACATATCATGTATATCATCTATATAAATAATACAACATATGCACACTTGGTGTTTGCTGCATTTCACTCACATATCTGTTATCCTTGTGTGTTGCTAGCGCTTTGCATATTTAATGTGCATTTTTAATTCTGTAGCGCTTTGTTGTTGTGCCAAACTTGTATCGATGACTAATTTAATTGGCGCGATAGAATCGATAGTTTTCGTAACAGCTGCTGGTGACTGTTAAGTTAACAGTTCATGTTAATGTAATACTGTAAGCAGTGCCACGAATCATTTGCTAACAGCTTCGCTGCTTGCGTAGTACACACACTGGGCGACAGGTGTCGTCTGACTGCTTATGGCGCCAAATTCAAAATGTTACTCAGCCGAGCTTTTTGCCTATATTGGTGATTATAAAAATAACCTATGACATTCGAATATATAAACAATTTTAAATACTTATATAGGATAATAAATGCATTTAGTATACTAGCATTCAATTCAACATTGTTTATGTTTGAATGAAAAACAAGCCAATTAATTTGAATTAATTGATATTGTTATTGCATCTATTTGCAATATAATGGCACTTAATATTATAAAGGTCAGCCTGTGCAGCTTCTACATTATTTTTTGTCATTGACTAATTGATTACTACTTATGAGAGAAATGCGGTTAATTGTATTTTTAATCTAACAAATATATATAATACACACATGAAATATAGTAAGTAAGCCATATTTATGCATGTGTATAAAATAGTATATATGTATGTATGTATAACTAATAAGTTGTTTACAGCTGCCTCCACGCGGCGCCCAAGTGATTGCCGTGTGCCGATTACAGACAGATGTTGATTTCCACAATCCTCAATTCATGAGCAATGCACAACTGAATCTCTCGATTCAGTTCAAAGGTCACAGCCTGACACCAGCCAAACGGGCGCACGCATAACACGGCCCAACACCGATGACAGTATCAGCGTGTTCTTTCCCCCCTTTTTGTTGTTGCTGTTGTTGTTGTTGTTGTTGTGTTGGGTAGTGCAACGGCCCCGTTGCGTGGCCAAGGTCGTCGCCTAAGCAGAGCGCCCAGACAGTGCGACGGCCCCCATAGTTCAAGTGCCTAATTCACAGTTAGCAATTCCAAAATTTGTGTTTTTGCGCTGCATTTGCTCCACAACGAAGCGAAAACGAAGCGCAAAGCGAAACTTGCGTTGCTTCTGTTCTTTTTTTCATGATGGGGCAAACGTTGACCTTGAAGCAGGCCTTTGAATGCTGCCGACAACTGTGGCACTGTGGGACAATCGTCTACCAAATCGTAGACATTTTATTGAACTTACACATATGCATAAGTTCGACATTAGATCATTAAATCTGTGTAGGGCAAATGGAATTTTAAGCTTTTAGAGCTGGTTGGCGCGACAAATATTAAAAATAAAATAAAATTTGTGTATATGCTTGGAAAAAAAAGAATTAATAAAATTCCATATTCACAATGTGCAGTCTTGGGCTTTTGTTTAATTACAGTTATGCCAAAGTCAAGCTGAATATTAACTAAACCCAAATAGATTATTTTTTTTCATTTTAATACTACACTGTGCAAACAAATTTTGTATTTAATTGCAGGGATCTTCAGATGATACATTAGCACAAACTGAAACAGTATTTTTCAACAAATGTGTATTTTAGTACCTATTAAGAGCTACATAAATTAAAACAAAATGTTTATGTATTTGGCATCATTAGTATATTTTTAATAAAATGCTTCTAATAATGTCCGGTTACTTTCAACTGCAATTTGAAAAAATGGACTTGTGTACGTTATGTTAAGTACAACAGTTAATAATTTATTAAAGTGGCTTGCTTGAAAGTTGTAAAATGGTTGATTACCTAGTTTAAATTCGATTCATTATTGATTTCAATAAATTCTATAACTTCTATTGTCGTACATCTATTATCGATTTTTCTTACGAATTAGAAATGCCCTCAAATCGAGATGCTAATTATTGCATGAGCTTGGGCAAAGTTGAGTTATACAAGGTAGCGACAAAAGTCGTAGTATGAAAGCACAAAAGGAAATGCCAATAGCGAGTGTGTGTGTGTGTGTGTGTGTGTGTGTGTGTGCGAGAGCGAGCAACAACATTTCATATGCTGCTGAGTAAGCATGAGGCCAAATAGGAATTATAATTCGCTGTCAATAAATGTAACTCGCTGACAAAAATTTGCTTGCTTTCGTTTAACTTAACTTAAAACAAGTGGGAAAGGATTATCTTCGGCGTGCCGAAGATTTTATACTCTTTCCGAACCTTTAGGCGATTTGCACTCTGCCAACTGCACCACCGAAATATTTAATGACGCATATCTTTGCTATTTATACGTCAATCAATTTGAAATTTTAAACACTAATGAGTTATAAGGATGTTCAAGTGTGCAAGGATATTTAAGGCGATAGCTTTGAAAATATTGAATTTATGACCAAAACCGACTTCCAGTTGTATGACAGCTATAAGATATAGTTGTACGATCGGGCCGGTTCCTACCAATGTGCTGTCCCGTTGAATAATAAGTGTGTGTGCAAAGTTTTATCGCGATAGCTCAAAAACTGAGGGACTATTTTGCATACATACAGACAGACAGACAGACGGACATGGCTAGATCAATTTGTATGTAACTTTTGGGGATCTCCGACGCTTCCTTCTATGCGTTACAAACTTCAGCACAAACTGAATATACTATTTTCTGCGAAAAGAGTATAAAAAGAAACATAATTAACATTGCGGCTGCGTTCATTGGCTGGCGCAGCCTGCAGAAGCTTACGCATCCTAACCATGACCTCCACACACACACGATTCGACGAGTCCCGCAGTCGGCAGCAGCAACAACAACAACAACAACAACAGCAGCAGCAGCAGCCAAATGTGTGTCTATGGCCTTTGGCGGTTTTTGTCCAGCTTCTTCTTCACTTTTTTGTGTGTCTCTCTTTTCGGCTTAAAGTCGCTCAGCAACGCGTCGCTGCTGCTGCTGCTGTTGTTGTTGTTGTTGCTGCTGCTGCTGTTGTTGTTGTTGCTGCAGGTCAACTGGTCGCTCGTTTGGCAGTTTATTGACACTGGCGATAATTTTGTTTTGCATTGTTTTTGTATGATTTGAATATGGAGAATCAAGGGAGCCAATTGATAACTTGTCGTAATACTGGTATATAAATAAATATACGTATATCGTTAATAGGCGAATTCAGATGAATGCTCTTAGTTTATTCACAACAACAAGAAGAAAGTAACAACGATGTACTCGGGGCCACCATCATCGGAATCCTCGATCTCAATCTCAAACTGATTGCCCTCCATATCCTCGAGGACCACTTCGTCAAAGACTCCGTCATTGTTATTGTCGTGGACATTTAAATGACTGAGCAAGTTGTTCAAGTCCTCCTCCTCCTCCTCATCGCTTTCCGGTGGCGACTGCTCGGGTTCCGGCATAGTGACTGTGACTGCGACTGTGACTTTGGTCTGCATTTGCATATGTGCCCATTTGATTGGATGCTATAACTCACTCACCTGCTTGCACGGATAATTCCAACTCAAAGATGTACGCCTTGGATCAGTTCCAAGTCAATCGTCGCAGCTAGCTTTTATAAATATTTGTATATATTTTTTGGAAATTTTCTTACATTACTCACTTCGAGACCTGACCGAATTGAATGAGAATATATTCCAATAGCACATACATATGTACAACATTTAGAAAATTAGCTGGCTACTATGTTTTTATTATACCCTGAACCCATTAAAAATGGGTAAAAAGGGTATTATGGTTTTGTGCAAATGTATGTAACAGGCATAAGGAAGCATCTCCGACCATATAAAGTATATATATTATTGATCAGTATCAATAGCCGAGTCGATCTGGCCATGTCCGTCTGTCTGTCCGTCTGTCCGTCTGTCCGTCTGTCTGTCTGTATGAACACACAGATATCAGAGACTACAAGAGCTAGAGACTTCATATTTGGAACATAAGTTCTCCTAATCCCGGGACAGATCAAGTTTATTAAAATTTATCGATAGCTCGTCCCGTTCAAAAGTTATCGATAAATTTCGATTTTAGACCAGCGTTTTTATACCCTGAACCCATTAAAAATGGGTAAAAAGGGTATAATGAAGTTGTGCAAAAGTATGTAACAGGCATAAGGAAGCATCTCCGACCATATAAAGTATATATATTATTGATCAGTATCAACAGTCGAGTCGATCTAGCCATGTCCGTCTGTCTGTCCGTCTGTCCGTCTGTCCGTCTGTCCGTCTGACCGTCTGTCCGTCTGTCCGTCTGTCCGTCTGTCCGTCTGTCTGTCTGTATGAACACACAGATATCAGAGACTACAAGAGCTAGAGACTTCATATTTGGAACATAAGTTCTCCTAATCCCGGGACAGATCAAGTTTATTAAATTTTATCGATAACTCGTACCGTTTAAAAGTTATCGATAAATTTTGATTTCAGACTTGCGTTTTTGGGACATAACTTCAAAGTTATAAAAGCTAGAGGCCCCAAATTTGGCATGTATAATCTCGAATAGCATACACATGTAACAAAAATTTCACTTTTTGGATACCACACCCCAAACCCCCCAAAAGTTCAAAAAACGCATTTTTGAAGGTACGACCTTGAAATTTGGTTTGGTCACACATATTATTGACAATTGTTTGCCCCAAAAGTTTTAATAAGATCGGACAATAAACATAGAAGTTATTTAAGATTTAACTTTCCATTGTGTGGGGCTCAGCGAAAAAGCAAGCTAACTGCTTAAACCGCTTGCACCGCTTGCAATGCTTGTACTGCAGCATGTGTGTGTTTAGATTAGTATGAATGATTGTAAGGACTGGGTTCAGGGTATCTCGTAGTCGGGCACTTCCGACTAGAGCACTCTTACTTGTTTGGATATAACTTACAAGTTATAAGAGCTAGAGGCTCCTAATTTGACATGTATAATCTCGAATAGCATACACATGAACAAATTTTTCACTTTTTGGATACCACCCCCCAAACCCCCCAAAAGTTAAAAAAACGCATTTTTGAAGGTACGACCTTGCAATTTGGTTTGGTTTGGAGAATCAAGGGAGCCAATTGATAACTTGTCGTAATACTGGAATATAAATAAATATACGTATATCGTTAATAGGCGAATTCAGATGAATGCTCTTAGTTTATTCACAACAACAAGAAGAAAGTAACAACGATGTACTCGGGGCCACCATCATCGGAATCCTCGATCTCAATCTCAAACTGATTGCCCTCCATATCCTCGAGGACCACTTCGTCAAAGACTCCGTCATTGTTATTGTCGTGGACATTTAAATTCAAGTCCTCCTCCTCCTCCTCATCGCTTTCCGGTGGCGACTGCTCGGGTTCCGGCATAGTGACTGTGACTGCGACTGTGACTTTGGTCTGCATTTGCATATGTGCCCATTTGATTGGATGCTATAACTCACTCACCTGCTTGCACGGATAATTCCAACTCAAAGATGTACGCCTTGGATCAGTTCCAAGTCAATCGTCGCAGCTAGCTTTTATAAATATTTGTATATATTTTTTGGAAATTTTCTTACATTACTCACTTCGAGACCTGACCGAATTGAATGAGAATATATTCCAATAGCACATACATATGTACAACATTTAGAAAATTAGCTGGCTACTATGTTTTTATTATACCCTGAACCCATTAAAAATGGGTAAAAAGGGTATTATGGTTTTGTGCAAATGTATGTAACAGGCATAAGGAAGCATCTCCGACCATATAAAGTATATATATTATTGATCAGTATCAATAGCCGAGTCGATCTGGCCATGTCCGTCTGTCTGTCCGTCTGTCCGTCTGTCTGTCTGTATGAACACACATATATCAGAGACTACAAGAGCTAGAGACTTCATATTTGGAACATAAGTTCTCCTAATCCCGGGACAGATCAAGTTTATTAAAATTTATCGATAGCTCGTCCCGTTCAAAAGTTATCGATAAATTTCGATTTTAGACCAGCGTTTTTTGGATATAACTTACAAGTTATAAGAGCTAGAGGCCCCTAATTTGACATGTATAATCTCGAATAGCATACACATGAACACATTTTTCACTTTTTGGATACCACCCCCAAACCCCCCAAAAGTTAAAAAACGCATTTTTGAAGGTACGACCTTGCAATTTGGTTTGGTCACACATATTATTGACAATTGTTTGCCCCAAAAATTTCAATAAGATCGGACGATAAACACAGAAGTTATTTAAGATTTAACTTTCCATTATGTGGGGCTCAGCGAAAAGCAAGCTAACTGCTTAGACCGCTTGCACTGCTTGTACTGCTTGTACTGCAGCATGTGTGTGTTTAGATTAATATGAATGATTGTATGGACTGGGTTCAGGGTATCTCGTAGTCGGGCACTCCCGACTAGAGCACTCTTACTTGTTTTATTGTGTTATATTTAAATATACATATGTAAATGGCATTTATGTAAAAAGCCTAGGCGGAGACTTAAGCCTCAATATATCGAATTTGGGCTTTCCATTCCGTAACTAGAAATTATAACATAACAATTCCAATTTTAAGTACATATAAACATTTTTTTTTTACCATATATCGATTAATAATAAAACATAATAAAACAAGTAAGAGTGCTGTAGTCGGGAGTGCCCGACTACGAGATACCCTGAACCCAGTCCTTAAAATCATTCATACTAATCTAAGCACACACATGCTGCAGTATAAGCAGTATAAGCAGTGCAAGCGGTTTAAGCAGTTAGCTTGCTCTTTCGCTGAGCCCCACACAATGGAAAGTTAAATCTTAAATAACTTCTATGTTTATTGTCCGATCATATTGAAATTTTTGGGGCAAGCAATTGTCCATAATATGTGTTACCAAACCAAATTGCAAGGTCGTACCTTCAAAAATGCATTTTTTGAACTTTTGGGGGGTTTGGGGGTGGTATCCAAAAAGTGAAATATTTGTTACATGTGTATGCTATTCGAGATTATACATGCCAAGTTTGGAGCCTCTATCTTTTATAACTTTGAAGTTATATCCCAAAAACGCAAGTCTGAAATCGAAATTTATCGATAACTTTTAAACGGTATTAGTTATCGATAAAATGAAATAAACTTGATCTGTCCCGGGATTAGGAGAACTTATGTTCCAAATATGAAGTCTCTAGCTCTTGTAGTCTCTGATATCTGTGTGTTCATACAGACAGACAGACGGACAGACGGACAGACGGACAGACGGTCAGACGGACAGACGGACAGACGGACAGACAGACGGACATGGCTAAATCGACTCGGCTGTTGATACTGATCAAGAATATATATACTTTATATGGTCGGAGATGCTTCCTTATGCCTGTTACATACTTTTGCACAAAACCATAATACCCTTTTTACCCATTTTTAATGGGTTCAGGGTATAATAAAATGATACAATATAAGAAAACAAATTACAATTTGAAACGTGCCAATGAATAAAGCAAACCAAAATTGAAAGCTCCTCTTCCCAAAACAACAATGAAAAACAAGTGGGGAAGGATTATCTTCGGCGTGCCGAAGATTTTATACTCTTTTCGAACCTATAGGCAATTTTCACTCTGCCAACTGCACCACTGAAATTTCATAAGCTGTACAAAAACGGTTTGTCACGCAAAATTATTTTTTTTTTGTTCAAAGAATATTTAATTCATTGCCAGTTGTGTAGCAGCTATAAGATATAGTGATCCGATCCGGCCGGCTCCAACCAACGTGATGTCTCTTTGAATAATAAGTATCTGTGCAAAGTTGTATCGCGATAGCTTTAAAAACATGGGATATATGGCCAAAACCGACTTCGAGTTGTATGGCAGCTATAAGATATAGTGGTCCGATCCGGCCGGCTCCGACCAATGTGCTGTCCCCTGGAATAATAAGTGTCTGTGCAAAGTTTGATCACGATAGCTCAAAGACTGAGGGACTAGTTTGCATACATACAGACAGACAGACAGACACACAGATAGACAGACAGACGGACATGGCTAGATCAATTTGTATTGTCATTCTAAGGCAGTAACTTTTGGGGATCTCCGACGCTTCCTTCTATGCGTTACAAACTTCAGGACAAACTTAATATACTATTTTCTTCGAAAAGAGTATAACAAGTGGAGAAGGATTATCTTCGGCGTGCCGAAGATTAAATACTCTTTTCGAACCTTAATGCAATTTTTACTATTTTTCCGTGACTGCTTATTTAATTCGCAGATATTAATGTCGCATACATATACCCCTACATATAAAATAAAATATATAAAGGTATTCATGTAAACTGGGACGTTTCACTATCCGCAGCTCGTGGACGCGTCCCTTAGCATTCATAAGTGCTACCGAATTGAACAATAAACAAGTGGGAAAGGATTATCTTCGGCGTGCCGAAGATTTTATACTCTTTCCGAACCTTTAGGCGATTTGCACTCTGCCAACTGCACCACCGAAATATTTAATGACGCATATCTTTGCTATTTATACGTCAATCAATTTGAAATTTTAAACACTAATGAGTTATAAGGATGTTCAAGTGTGCAAGGATATTTAAGGCGATAGCTTTGAAAATATTGAATTTATGACCAAAACCGACTTCCAGTTGTATGACAGCTATAAGATATAGTTGTACGATCGGGCCGGTTCCTACCAATGTGCTGTCCCGTTGAATAATAAGTGTGTGTGCAAAGTTTTATCGCGATAGCTCAAAAACTGAGGGACTATTTTGCATACATACAGACAGACAGACAGACGGACATGGCTAGATCAATTTGTATGTAACTTTTGGGGATCTCCGACGCTTCCTTCTATGCGTTACAAACTTCAGCACAAACTGAATATACTATTTTCTGCGAAAAGAGTATAAAAAGAAACATAATTAACATTGCGGCTGCGTTCTGAAAAAACGCGACAACAATTTGCCGACGGCAAACATGCGAACCTCTCAGAAAGAAGTCTGCTTGCTTACTGAACCACTTATGACAGCGAAAAAAGAGCGCGCTCTCTGAGTTGTCGCTACCTTGTACCTTGTACAATTGTACCATGAGCTTGGGCCTCTTTTCGACACACAAAAATGCTGGGATTTAAAAAATGGTCGTATTTAAATGTATTCAGCTAATTGATCACGATTGCCCACTGTGCCATGGAGTCTGCAGTTCATTGGCTGGCGCAGCCTGCAGAAGCTTACGCATCCTAACCATGACCTCCACACACACACGATTCGACGAGTCCCGCAGTCGGCAGCAGCAGCAACAACAACAACAACAACAACAACAGCAGCAGCAGCAGCCAAATGTGTGTCTATGGCCTTTGGCGGTTTTTGTCCAGCTTCTTCTTCACTTTTTTGTGTGTCTCTCTTTTCGGCTTAAAGTCGCTCAGCAACGCGTCGCTGCTGCTGCTGCTGTTGTTGTTGTTGTTGCTGCTGCTGCTGTTGTTGTTGTTGCTGCAGGTCAACTGGTCGCTCGTTTGGCAGTTTATTGACACTGGCGATAATTTTGTTTTGCATTGTTTTTGTATGATTTGAATATGGAGAATCAAGGGAGCCAATTGATAACTTGTCGTAATACTGGAATATAAATAAATATACGTATATCGTTAATAGGCGAATTCAGATGAATGCTCTTAGTTTATTCACAACAACAAGAAGAAAGTAACAACGATGTACTCGGGGCCACCATCATCGGAATCCTCGATCTCAATCTCAAACTGATTGCCCTCCATATCCTCGAGGACCACTTCGTCAAAGACTCCGTCATTGTTATTGTCGTGGACATTTAAATGACTGAGCAAGTTGTTCAAGTCCTCCTCCTCCTCCTCATCGCTTTCCGGTGGCGACTGCTCGGGTTCCGGCATAGTGACTGTGACTGCGACTGTGACTTTGGTCTGCATTTGCATATGTGCCCATTTGATTGGATGCTATAACTCACTCACCTGCTTGCACGGATAATTCCAACTCAAAGATGTACGCCTTGGATCAGTTCCAAGTCAATCGTCGCAGCTAGCTTTTATAAATATTTGTATATATTTTTTGGAAATTTTCTTACATTACTCACTTCGAGACCTGACCGAATTGAATGAGAATATATTCCAATAGCACATACATATGTACAACATTTAGAAAATTAGCTGGCTACTATGTTTTTATTATACCCTGAACCCATTAAAAATGGGTAAAAAGGGTATTATGGTTTTGTGCAAATGTATGTAACAGGCATAAGGAAGCATCTCCGACCATATAAAGTATATATATTATTGATCAGTATCAATAGCCGAGTCGATCTGGCCATGTCCGTCTGTCTGTCCGTCTGTCCGTCTGTCCGTCTGTCTGTCTGTATGAACACACAGATATCAGAGACTACAAGAGCTAGAGACTTCATATTTGGAACATAAGTTCTCCTAATCCCGGGACAGATCAAGTTTATTAAAATTTATCGATAGCTCGTCCCGTTCAAAAGTTATCGATAAATTTCGATTTTAGACCAGCGTTTTTTGGATATAACTTACAAGTTATAAGAGCTAGAGGCTCCTAATTTGACATGTATAATCTCGAATAGCATACACATGAACAAATTTTTCACTTTTTGGATACCACCCCCAAACCCCCCAAAAGTTAAAAAAACGCATTTTTGAAGGTACGACCTTGCAATTTGGTTTGGTTTGGAGAATCAAGGGAGCCAATTGATAACTTGTCGTAATACTGGAATATAAATAAATATACGTATATCGTTAATAGGCGAATTCAGATGAATGCTCTTAGTTTATTCACAACAACAAGAAGAAAGTAACAACGATGTACTCGGGGCCACCATCATCGGAATCCTCGATCTCAATCTCAAACTGATTGCCCTCCATATCCTCGAGGACCACTTCGTCAAAGACTCCGTCATTGTTATTGTCGTGGACATTTAAATGACTGAGCAAGTTGTTCAAGTCCTCCTCCTCCTCCTCATCGCTTTCCGGTGGCGACTGCTCGGGTTCCGGCATAGTGACTGTGACTGCGACTGTGACTTTGGTCTGCATTTGCATATGTGCCCATTTGATTGGATGCTATAACTCACTCACCTGCTTGCACGGATAATTCCAACTCAAAGATGTACGCCTTGGATCAGTTCCAAGTCAATCGTCGCAGCTAGCTTTTATAAATATTTGTATATATTTTTTGGAAATTTTCTTACATTACTCACTTCGAGACCTGACCGAATTGAATGAGAATATATTCCAATAGCACATACATATGTACAACATTTAGAAAATTAGCTGGCTACTATGTTTTTATTATACCCTGAACCCATTAAAAATGGGTAAAAAGGGTATTATGGTTTTGTGCAAATGTATGTAACAGGCATAAGGAAGCATCTCCGACCATATAAAGTATATATATTATTGATCAGTATCAATAGCCGAGTCGATCTGGCCATGTCCGTCTGTCTGTCCGTCTGTCCGTCTGTCCGTCTGTCTGTCTGTATGAACACACAGATATCAGAGACTACAAGAGCTAGAGACTTCATATTTGGAACATAAGTTCTCCTAATCCCGGGACAGATCAAGTTTATTAAAATTTATCGATAGCTCGTCCCGTTCAAAAGTTATCGATAAATTTCGATTTTAGACCAGCGTTTTTTGGATATAACTTACAAGTTATAAGAGCTAGAGGCTCCTAATTTGACATGTATAATCTCGAATAGCATACACATGAACAAATTTTTCACTTTTTGGATACCACCCCCCAAACCCCCCAAAAGTTAAAAAAACGCATTTTTGAAGGTACGACCTTGCAATTTGGTTTGGTTTGGAGAATCAAGGGAGCCAATTGATAACTTGTCGTAATACTGGAATATAAATAAATATACGTATATCGTTAATAGGCGAATTCAGATGAATGCTCTTAGTTTATTCACAACAACAAGAAGAAAGTAACAACGATGTACTCGGGGCCACCATCATCGGAATCCTCGATCTCAATCTCAAACTGATTGCCCTCCATATCCTCGAGGACCACTTCGTCAAAGACTCCGTCATTGTTATTGTCGTGGACATTTAAATGACTGAGCAAGTTGTTCAAGTCCTCCTCCTCCTCCTCATCGCTTTCCGGTGGCGACTGCTCGGGTTCCGGCATAGTGACTGTGACTGCGACTGTGACTTTGGTCTGCATTTGCATATGTGCCCATTTGATTCGATGCTATAACTCACTCACCTGCTTGCACGGATAATTCCAACTCAAAGATGTACGCCTTGGATCAGTTCCAAGTCAATCGTCGCAGCTAGCTTTTATAAATATTTGTATATATTTTTTGGAAATTTTCTTACATTACTCACTTCGAGACCTGACCGAATTGAATGAGAATATATTCCAATAGCACATACATATGTACAACATTTAGAAAATTAGCTGGCTACTATGTTTTTATTATACCCTGAACCCATTAAAAATGGGTAAAAAGGGTATTATGGTTTTGTGCAAATGTATGTAACAGGCATAAGGAAGCATCTCCGACCATATAAAGTATATATATTATTGATCAGTATCAATAGCCGAGTCGATCTGGCCATGTCCGTCTGTCTGTCCGTCTGTCCGTCTGTCCGTCTGTCTGTCTGTATGAACACACAGATATCAGAGACTACAAGAGCTAGAGACTTCATATTTGGAACATAAGTTCTCCTAATCCCGGGACAGATCAAGTTTATTAAAATTTATCGATAGCTCGTCCCGTTCAAAAGTTATCGATAAATTTCGATTTTAGACCAGCGTTTTTTGGATATAACTTACAAGTTATAAGAGCTAGAGGCTCCTAATTTGACATGTATAATCTCGAATAGCATACACATGAACAAATTTTTCACTTTTTGGATACCACCCCCCAAACCCCCCAAAAGTTAAAAAAACGCATTTTTGAAGGTACGACCTTGCAATTTGGTTTGGTTTGGAGAATCAAGGGAGCCAATTGATAACTTGTCGTAATACTGGAATATAAATAAATATACGTATATCGTTAATAGGCGAATTCAGATGAATGCTCTTAGTTTATTCACAACAACAAGAAGAAAGTAACAACGATGTACTCGGGGCCACCATCATCGGAATCCTCGATCTCAATCTCAAACTGATTGCCCTCCATATCCTCGAGGACCACTTCGTCAAAGACTCCGTCATTGTTATTGTCGTGGACATTTAAATGACTGAGCAAGTTGTTCAAGTCCTCCTCCTCCTCCTCATCGCTTTCCGGTGGCGACTGCTCGGGTTCCGGCATAGTGACTGTGACTGCGACTGTGACTTTGGTCTGCATTTGCATATGTGCCCATTTGATTGGATGCTATAACTCACTCACCTGCTTGCACGGATAATTCCAACTCAAAGATGTACGCCTTGGATCAGTTCCAAGTCAATCGTCGCAGCTAGCTTTTATAAATATTTGTATATATTTTTTGGAAATTTTCTTACATTACTCACTTCGAGACCTGACCGAATTGAATGAGAATATATTCCAATAGCACATACATATGTACAACATTTAGAAAATTAGCTGGCTACTATGTTTTTATTATACCCTGAACCCATTAAAAATGGGTAAAAAGGGTATTATGGTTTTGTGCAAATGTATGTAACAGGCATAAGGAAGCATCTCCGACCATATAAAGTATATATATTATTGATCAGTATCAATAGCCGAGTCGATCTGGCCATGTCCGTCTGTCTGTCCGTCTGTCCGTCTGTCCGTCTGTCTGTCTGTATGAACACACAGATATCAGAGACTACAAGAGCTAGAGACTTCATATTTGGAACATAAGTTCTCCTAATCCCGGGACAGATCAAGTTTATTAAAATTTATCGATAGCTCGTCCCGTTCAAAAGTTATCGATAAATTTCGATTTTAGACCAGCGTTTTTTGGATATAACTTACAAGTTATAAGAGCTAGAGGCTCCTAATTTGACATGTATAATCTCGAATAGCATACACATGAACAAATTTTTCACTTTTTGGATACCACCCCCCAAACCCCCCAAAAGTTAAAAAAACGCATTTTTGAAGGTACGACCTTGCAATTTGGTTTGGTTTGGAGAATCAAGGGAGCCAATTGATAACTTGTCGTAATACTGGAATATAAATAAATATACGTATATCGTTAATAGGCGAATTCAGATGAATGCTCTTAGTTTATTCACAACAACAAGAAGAAAGTAACAACGATGTACTCGGGGCCACCATCATCGGAATCCTCGATCTCAATCTCAAACTGATTGCCCTCCATATCCTCGAGGACCACTTCGTCAAAGACTCCGTCATTGTTATTGTCGTGGACATTTAAATGACTGAGCAAGTTGTTCAAGTCCTCCTCCTCCTCCTCATCGCTTTCCGGTGGCGACTGCTCGGGTTCCGGCATAGTGACTGTGACTGCGACTGTGACTTTGGTCTGCATTTGCATATGTGCCCATTTGATTGGATGCTATAACTCACTCACCTGCTTGCACGGATAATTCCAACTCAAAGATGTACGCCTTGGATCAGTTCCAAGTCAATCGTCGCAGCTAGCTTTTATAAATATTTGTATATATTTTTTGGAAATTTTCTTACATTACTCACTTCGAGACCTGACCGAATTGAATGAGAATATATTCCAATAGCACATACATATGTACAACATTTAGAAAATTAGCTGGCTACTATGTTTTTATTATACCCTGAACCCATTAAAAATGGGTAAAAAGGGTATTATGGTTTTGTGCAAATGTATGTAACAGGCATAAGGAAGCATCTCCGACCATATAAAGTATATATATTATTGATCAGTATCAATAGCCGAGTCGATCTGGCCATGTCCGTCTGTCTGTCCGTCTGTCCGTCTGTCTGTCTGTATGAACACACAGATATCAGAGACTACAAGAGCTAGAGACTTCATATTTGGAACATAAGTTCTCCTAATCCCGGGACAGATCAAGTTTATTAAAATTTATCGATAGCTCGTCCCGTTCAAAAGTTATCGATAAATTTCGATTTTAGACCAGCGTTTTTTGGATATAACTTACAAGTTATAAGAGCTAGAGGCCCCTAATTTGACATGTATAATCTCGAATAGCATACACATGAACAAATTTTTCACTTTTTGGATACCACCCCCAAACCCCCCAAAAGTTAAAAAAACGCATTTTTGAAGGTACGACCTTGCAATTTGGTTTGGTTTGGAGAATCAAGGGAGCCAATTGATAACTTGTCGTAATACTGGAATATAAATAAATATACGTATATCGTTAATAGGCGAATTCAGATGAATGCTCTTAGTTTATTCACAACAACAAGAACAAAGTAACAACGATGTACTCGGGGCCACCATCATCGGAATCCTCGATCTCAATCTCAAACTGATTGCCCTCCATATCCTCGAGGACCACTTCGTCAAAGACTCCGTCATTGTTATTGTCGTGGACATTTAAATGACTGAGCAAGTTGTTCAAGTCCTCCTCCTCCTCCTCATCGCTTTCCGGTGGCGACTGCTCGGGTTCCGGCATAGTGACTGTGACTGCGACTGTGACTTTGGTCTGCATTTGCATATGTGCCCATTTGATTGGATGCTATAACTCACTCACCTGCTTGCACGGATAATTCCAACTCAAAGATGTACGCCTTGGATCAGTTCCAAGTCAATCGTCGCAGCTAGCTTTTATAAATATTTGTATATATTTTTTGGAAATTTTCTTACATTACTCACTTCGAGACCTGACCGAATTGAATGAGAATATATTCCAATAGCACATACATATGTACAACATTTAGAAAATTAGCTGGCTACTATGTTTTTATTGTGTTATATTTAAATATACATATGTAAATGGCATTTATGTAAAAAGCCTAGGCGGAGACTTAAGCCTCAATATATCGAATTTGGGCTTTCCATTCCGTAACTAGAAATTATAACATAACAATTCCAATTTTAAGTACATATAAACATTTTTTTTTTTACCATATATCGATTAATAATAAAACATAATAAAATAAAATGATACAATATAAGAAAACAAATTACAATTTGAAACGTGCCAATGAATAAAGCAAACCAAAATTGAAAGCTCCTCTTCCCAAAACAACAATGAAAAACAAGTGGGGAAGGATTATCTACTCTTTTCGAACCTATAGGCAATTTTCACTCTGCCAACTGCACCACTGAAATTTCATAAGCTGTACAAAAACGGTTTGTCACGCAAAATTATTTTTTTTTTGTTCAAAGAATATTTAATTCATTGCCAGTTGTGTAGCAGCTATAAGATATAGTGATCCGATCCGGCCGGCTCCAACCAACGTGATGTCTCTTTGAATAATAAGTATCTGTGCAAAGTTGTATCGCGATAGCTTTAAAAACATGGGATATATGGCCAAAACCGACTTCGAGTTGTATGGCAGCTATAAGATATAGTGGTCCGATCCGGCCGGCTCCGACCAATGTGCTGTCCCCTGGAATAATAAGTGTCTGTGCAAAGTTTGATCACGATAGCTCAAAGACTGAGGGACTAGTTTGCATACATACAGACAGACAGACAGACACACAGATAGACAGACAGACGGACATGGCTAGATCAATTTGTATTGTCATTCTAAGGCAGTAACTTTTGGGGATCTCCGACGCTTCCTTCTATGCGTTACAAACTTCAGGACAAACTTAATATACTATTTTCTTCGAAAAGAGTATAAAACAAGTGAGAACGTTGCAGTCGGGCGGAGCCGACTGCGTAATACTCTGATACCATTTTAAGAACAGCTGAAAGCAAGTGAACAGAAAATTTTTGCTGGTGTTTGGGTGACCTGAAATCGGCATTCCAAGTTTTTGGGAACGGGAGGGGCATGGTCGATCTTAAGAGGGGGTGACCAGAAGTCTATCTACCAATTTTGGTGACTCTAGCTCTAAAACTGTGGAAGATATAAGCTTTCGCGATTTTTGGGGGCGGGAGGGGGCGTGGCCCCGATTTGGCCGATCTTTAGAGGGAGTGACAAGAAGTCTATCTTACAAATTTCTTGACTCTAGCTCTAAAACTGTGGAAGATATACATTTTCGCGATTTTTGGGGGCGGGAGGGGGTGTGGCCCCAAAATTTTTTGCCGATCTTTAGGGGGGCTGACAATAAGTCTATCCTCCAATTTTGGTGACTCTAGCTCTAAAACTGTGGAAGATATACATTTTCGCGATTTTTGGGGGCGGGCGGGGGCGTGGCCCCAAAATTTTTTGTCCGATCTTTAGAGGACTTGGCCAGATGTCTACCCTCAAAGTTTGGTGGCCCTAGCTCTTAAAATGTGCGAGATATAGGCTTCCGTGTTTCGTGGGGGCGGGGTGGCTGGGGGGCGTTCTAGTGGGCGTGGCCGGAAAATCCAGGACGCAATCTTTTGGGCTGGTCAGCCTTAGTCTAAATTCCAAATTTGGGGACTCTAGCTTCAAAATTGCGGGAAATATACACGTGTTATCGAATTGTGCATTCATGTATATCGATTTTCGCGATTACGGGGGCGGGAGTGGGCGTGGACGAAATTTTGTTTCTGTAATCTGTAGAGGACGTCACCAGTAATATATATTCTAAATATGGTGGCTTTAGCTCTAAAACTGCGGGAGATATAAGCATTTCAAATTAATTTTGGAGGGGGGCTGGTGGGCGTAATAATGGGCGTGGCCGATTAACCTAGGATCAAATTTTTTTGGGAGGTCACCAGCAATATACCTCCAAATTTGATTACTCTGGCATAAGGAAGCATCTCCGACCATATAAAGTATATATATTATTGATCAGTATCAATAGCCGAGTCGATCTGGCCATGTCCGTCTGTCTGTCCGTCTGTCCGTCTGTCCGTCTGTCTGTCTGTATGAACACACAGATATCAGAGACTACAAGAGCTAGAGACTTCATATTTGGAACATAAGTTCTCCTAATCCCGGGACAGATCAAGTTTATTAAAATTTATCGATAGCTCGTCCCGTTCAAAAGTTATCGATAAATTTCGATTTTAGACCAGCGTTTTTTGGATATAACTTACAAGTTATAAGAGCTAGAGGCTCCTAATTTGACATGTATAATCTCGAATAGCATACACATGAACAAATTTTTCACTTTTTGGATACCACCCCCCAAACCCCCCAAAAGTTAAAAAAACGCATTTTTGAAGGTACGACCTTGCAATTTGGTTTGGTTTGGAGAATCAAGGGAGCCAATTGATAACTTGTCGTAATACTGGAATATAAATAAATATACGTATATCGTTAATAGGCGAATTCAGATGAATGCTCTTAGTTTATTCACAACAACAAGAAGAAAGTAACAACGATGTACTCGGGGCCACCATCATCGGAATCCTCGATCTCAATCTCAAACTGATTGCCCTCCATATCCTCGAGGACCACTTCGTCAAAGACTCCGTCATTGTTATTGTCGTGGACATTTAAATGACTGAGCAAGTTGTTCAAGTCCTCCTCCTCCTCCTCATCGCTTTCCGGTGGCGACTGCTCGGGTTCCGGCATAGTGACTGTGACTGCGACTGTGACTTTGGTCTGCATTTGCATATGTGCCCATTTGATTGGATGCTATAACTCACTCACCTGCTTGCACGGATAATTCCAACTCAAAGATGTACGCCTTGGATCAGTTCCAAGTCAATCGTCGCAGCTAGCTTTTATAAATATTTGTATATATTTTTTGGAAATTTTCTTACATTACTCACTTCGAGACCTGACCGAATTGAATGAGAATATATTCCAATAGCACATACATATGTACAACATTTAGAAAATTAGCTGGCTACTATGTTTTTATTGTGTTATATTTAAATATACATATGTAAATGGCATTTATGTAAAAAGCCTAGGCGGAGACTTAAGCCTCAATATATCGAATTTGGGCTTTCCATTCCGTAACTAGAAATTATAACATAACAATTCCAATTTTAAGTACATATAAACATTTTTTTTTTACCATATATCGATTAATAATAAAACATAATAAAATAAAATGATACAATATAAGAAAACAAATTACAATTTGAAACGTGCCAATGAATAAAGCAAACCAAAATTGAAAGCTCCTCTTCCCAAAACAACAATGAAAAACAAGTGGGGAAGGATTATCTACTCTTTTCGAACCTATAGGCAATTTTCACTCTGCCAACTGCACCACTGAAATTTCATAAGCTGTACAAAAACGGTTTGTCACGCAAAATTATTTTTTTTGTTCAAAGAATATTTAATTCATTGCCAGTTGTGTAGCAGCTATAAGATATAGTGATCCGATCCGGCCGGCTCCAACCAACGTGATGTCTCTTTGAATAATAAGTATCTGTGCAAAGTTGTATCGCGATAGCTTTAAAAACATGGGATATATGGCCAAAACCGACTTCGAGTTGTATGGCAGCTATAAGATATAGTGGTCCGATCCGGCCGGCTCCGACCAATGTGCTGTCCCCTGGAATAATAAGTGTCTGTGCAAAGTTTGATCACGATAGCTCAAAGACTGAGGGACTAGTTTGCATACATACAGACAGACAGACAGACACACAGATAGACAGACAGACGGACATGGCTAGATCAATTTGTATTGTCATTCTAAGGCAGTAACTTTTGGGGATCTCCGACGCTTCCTTCTATGCGTTACAAACTTCAGGACAAACTTAATATACTATTTTCTTCGAAAAGAGTATAAAACAAGTGAGAACGTTGCAGTCGGGCGGAGCCGACTGCGTAATACTCTGATACCATTTTAAGAACAGCTGAAAGCAAGTGAACAGAAAATTTTTGCTGGTGTTTGGGTGACCTGAAATCGGCATTCCAAGTTTTTGGGAACGGGAGGGGCATGGTCGATCTTAAGAGGGGGTGACCAGAAGTCTATCTACCAATTTTGGTGACTCTAGCTCTAAAACTGTGGAAGATATAAGCTTTCGCGATTTTTGGGGGCGGGAGGGGGCGTGGCCCCGATTTGGCCGATCTTTAGAGGGAGTGACAAGAAGTCTATCTTACAAATTTCTTGACTCTAGCTCTAAAACTGTGGAAGATATACATTTTCGCGATTTTTGGGGGCGGGAGGGGCGTGGCCCCAAAATTTTTGCCGATCTTTAGGGGGGCTGACAACAAGTCTATCCTCCAATTTTGGTGACTCTAGCTCTAAAACTGTGGAAGATATACATTTTCGCGATTTTTGGGGGCGGGCGGGGGCGTGGCCCCAAAATTTTTTGTCCGATCTTTAGAGGACTTGGCCAGATGTCTACCCTCAAAGTTTGGTGGCCCTAGCTCTTAAAATGTGCGAGATATAGGCTTCCGTGTTTCGTGGGGGCGGGGTGGCTGGGGGGCGTTCTAGTGGGCGTGGCCGGAAAATCCAGGACGCAATCTTTTGGGCTGGTCAGCCTTAGTCTAAATTCCAAATTTGGGGACTCTAGCTTCAAAATTGCGGGAAATATACACGTGTTATCGAATTGTGCATTCATGTATATCGATTTTCGCGATTACGGGGGCGGGAGTGGGCGTGGACGAAATTTTGTTTCTGTAATCTGTAGAGGACGTCACCAGTAATATATATTCTAAATATGGTGGCTTTAGCTCTAAAACTGCGGGAGATATAAGCATTTCAAATTAATTTTGGAGGGGGGCTGGTGGGCGTAATAATGGGCGTGGCCGATTAACCTAGGATCAAATTTTTTTGGGAGGTCACCAGCAATATACCTACCAAATTTGATTACTCTAGCTTCAAAATTGTGGGAGTTATTCACGTTTAATCGATTTGTGATTTGAGGTGTATCGACATGTTATCGATTTGCCAGCCTCCCAGTGGGCGTGGCATAAATTTGGAATAAACTTGATCTGAAGCAGATAGCTATAATCATAACGCAAAAGATTTCAAGAGTCTATCTAATATCGTTTCGGAAATACGTGCGTTCATCCAGACAGACAGACGGACAGACGGACAGACGGACAGACGGCCAGACGGACAGACGGACAGACGGACAGACGGACGGCCTGACGGACATTCGACAAAACCAATATACTATGAGTACCTTCGGTATCAGAGTATAACAAGTGGGGAAGGATTATCTTCGACGTGCCGAAGATCTTATACTCTTTTCGAACCTATAGGCAATTTTCACTCTGCCAACTGCACCACTGAAATTTCATAAGCTGTACAAAATCGTTTTGTTGCGTAACATTTTTTTTTTTGTGCTAAGAATATTTAATTCATTGCCAGTTGTATAGCAGCTATTAGATATAGTGATCCGATCCGGCCGGCTCCAACCAATGTGATGTCTATTTGAATAATAAGTATCTATGCAAAGTTGTATCGCGATAGCTTTAAAAACATGGGATATATGGCCAAAACCGACTTCGAGTTGTATGGCAGCTATAAGATATAGTGATCCGATTCAGCCGGCTCCAACCAATGTGATGTCTCTTTGAATAATAAGTATCAGTGCAAAGTTTCATTGCGATAGATTCAAAAACATGGGATATATGGCCAAAACCGACTTCGAGTTGTATGGCAGCTATAAGATATAGTGGTCCGATCCGGCCGGCTCCGACCAATGTGCTGTCCCCTGGAATAATAAGTGTCTGTGCAAAGTTTTATCGCGATAGCTCAAAAACTGAGGGACTAGTTTGCATACATACAGACAGACAGACAGACAGACGGACATGGCTAGATCAATTTGTATTGTCATTCTAAGCATACTGGCAGTAACTTTTGGGGTCTACGACGCTTCCTTCTATGCGTTACAAACTTCAGGACAAACTTAATATACTATTTTCTTCGAAAAGAGTATAACAAGTGGAGAAGGATTATCTTCGGCGTGCCGAAGATTAAATACTCTTTTCGAACCTTAATGCAATTTTTACTATTTTTCCGTGACTGCTTATTTAATTCGCAGATATTAATGTCGCATACATATACCCCTACATATAAAATAAAATATATAAAGGTATTCATGTAAACTGGGACGTTTCACTATCCGCAGCTCGTGGACGCGTCCCTTAGCATTCATAAGTGCTACCGAATTGAACAATAAACAAGTTTCAGTTTTTCCAAAAAGTCAAAACTACATTACATATGTATACTACAATATACATACCAAATTTTGTGCCTGTTGCTCTTATACCTTTCAATTTAGGAAATTGAAAATAAATGAATTTGACTACAGCTATTATATATTTGAAAAGAAGTATAAGAAACAAGTAAGAGTGCTCTAGTCGGGAGTGCCCGACTACGAGATACCCTGAACCCAGTCCTTACAATCATTCGTACTACTCTAAACTCACACATGCTGCAGTACAAGCAGTACAAGCAGTGCCAGCGGTTTAAGCAGTTAGCTTGCTCTTTCGCTGAGCCCCACGCAATGGAAAGTTAAATCTTAAATAACTTCTATGTTTATTGTCCGATCTTATTGAAATTTTTGGGGCAAACAATTGTCAATAATATGTGTGACCAAACCAAATTGCAAGGTCGTACCTTCAAAATGGGTTTTTTGAACTTTTTGGGGTTTGGGGGGTGGTATCCAAAAAGTGAAATATTTGTTACATGTGTATGTTATTCGAGATTATACATGCCAAATTTGGGGCCTCTAGCTTTTATAACTTTGAAGTTATGTCCCAAAAACGCAAGTCTGAAATCGAAATTTATCGATAACTTTTAAACGGTACGAGTTATCGATAAACTGAAATAAACTTGATCTGTCCCGGGATTAGGAGAACTTATGTTCCAAATATGAAGTCTCTAGCTCTTGTAGTCTCTGATATCCGCGTGTTCATACAGACAGACGGACGGACGGACGGACAGACAGACAGACGGACATGGCTAAATCGACTCGACTGTTGATACTGATCAAGAATATATATACTTTATATGGTCGGAGATGCTTCCTTATGCCTGTTACATACTTTTGCACAAAACCATAATACCCTTTTTACCCATTTTTAATGGGTTCAGGGTATAAAAATGAAAAAAATTACCAGTCGCCGCTGGTCTTGAACCCGGGACCTCTCGCTCACCAGTTCGCAACTTTACCCCTTACGCCACAAGCCGTTTTGATGATCGCTGACAAAATCCCTTGAAGAGCAGACTGTCAAAAGCTTTCTTGTTTTGCTTTTTACTGCTTACACCAAGCAGTTTTAAAAATCGCTGACGAACTCGATTTATACTGAGCTTTTGTTTTTTCGCGTTGCATTGTTTTTGTTCTTAGCCATTGAAAGCAAATGAATTGGATAACAGTTATTATATATTTGAAAAGAAGAATAAGAAAAAATGAAAATAAATGACCAGTCGCCGCTGGTCTTGAACCCAGGACCTCTCGCTCACCAGTTCGCAACTTTACCCCTTACGCCACAAGCCGTTTTGATGATCGCTGACAAAATTGCTTGAAGAGCCGACTGTTACAAATTTCCTTGTTTGGTTTTCCTGCAACCTGCAGCAACTCGCGTTTGTCAGCATTTGTTTTTTCGCGTGGCATTGTTTTTGTTCTAAGCCATTGGAAGCAAATTAATTTGATTACAGTTATATATTTGAAAGGAAGAAAAAGAAAAAAGTATTAAATTAACAATCAGTCGCCGCCGAGGCTCGAACTTGAACTTGCGAAACATGCGTTCGTTAGCGCGGCTCTTTACGCCTTACGCCACAAACCGTTTTGATGATCGGTGACAAAATACCTTGAAGAGCAGACTATCAAAAGCTTTCTTCCGCTTGACTTTGTTTGCTCATATGCACCTGTTTTTTCAAAATATTTAATGACGCATATCTTCTGTCTGTTTGTATGTATGCAAACTAGTCCCTCAGTTTTTGAGCTATCGCGATGCAACTTTGCACAGACACTTCTTATTCAAGGGGACAGCACATTGATTGGAGCCGGCCGGATCGGACCACTATATCTTATAGCTGCCATACAACTGAAATTCGGTTTTGGCCATAAATCCCATGTTTTCGAAGCTATCGCTATGAAACGTTGCACAGATACTTATTATTCAAACATACATCACATTGATCGGAGCCGGCCGGATCGGACCACTATATCTTATAGCTGCCATACAACTGGAAATGAATTAAATATTCTTAAAACAAAAAAAAAAACAAATGCCACGCGATACAAATAATTTGTACAGCATCTGAAAGTGCTGCAGTTGGCAGAGTGAAAATTGTCTAAAGGTTCGAAAAGAGTATAAAATCTTCGGCACGCCGAAGATAATCCTTTCCCACTTGTTTTTTTTTTGGAAAATGTCCATTAGTTGCTAACTATGCTAGTGCATATAAATTGGAAATAGAATCTACAAATATTTGCGCTGAGGTCCTTCGAAACTGATAAAGCAGCACGGGCAAGCAGATGAACCGCTCGACCCAATAGCCTTGGCCCAAAGCAGCAGCATTCAAATCAAGGAACAGCACAACCAGTTGTTAAGCAGCTGATTTAGCCAAGGACATATTGAGAGCAAATAAATCGATAAGTCGATTGGTCGATTGGAAAGCGCGAATTCAAAGTTCAATTCGAAGACGCGAATTCGCGAATTCGCCGAGCGCTGTGTTTGTTATTTGTTTACATTTGTTGTTCTTGTTCTTGTTCTTGGTGCGTAGTAGTATTGCAGTATTGCTGTGGCGAGTGTGCGGAATGGACTCTCATCTGGGCCTGAGGCGTGCTATCTGCCGCCGCCACCCTGCACGCTTCTGGGTCAATAATCTGCGCCTGAGTCGCAGTGCTGCACTGGCGCCCACTTGTCGCCCATGTCAATCAATGAAGATCCAATTTTAGCACAAGTAAACAATATTTGCACGCTGGGCCGCGTCTGGCCGATCCGTCATCATCATCATCATCATCATCATCATCATCCTCATCAGCAGCAGTGCATAGTAGACTCCAATTGCATCTATCCCCCCATTGGGGTAGCCGCCCACAAGCCTTATCAGCAGCCTCAAGCGGCTTGCGCTCTTTCTCTATATAGTAGCTACTATACTATATATACACATATATATTTACATATATATCTGTCCCTGTCTTTGATTAATCTGTCTCCCATGTTCGTTCACATTTGGCGAAAGGAAAACAAGTTCGTCCCAGCAGCTCATCATTTACTACTATGTATATACATATTTGTTTGCATCTGTCACTTCCAAGTTTTATTGACCCATTTCGACTGTGGAGTATCATTTGGCATTTTTGTAAACAAATTCTTCGTATTTGAGATCACACGAACAGTTTGAAACCGAACAAGATCAGAGGTGAAACGGAAATCGCTTTCGCTTTAATTTCACTTCAATTCCACTTCAATTTGCGATTGACTAAATACGCCTCTAGAATCGAGTTTTAAAATAAGAAAAAACCTTATTGTAGCAGATAGGTTGCTAAATTTTAGATTTAAAACATATATTTGCATTTCACTAAGTCGTCTAGTAAAACACTCAAGCTTTAAAAACATAATGAAATTGATTTGTGTGGCATGAGAAAAAAAACACTAGTAATCAAATTCACGAGTGATTTCTGAAACATATTCTTTAAAGAAACTATGTATTTTTAGTGTAAATACTTTTATATTTAAATGTACAGTCTTTAAGTTTTGGGAAGGTACGCAATGAATTTATAATAGTATGTACATATATATGGCATTTATTTTGATGCGACTGTTGTTGACAAAATATCTGGCAAAAAGAAACAAAAAAAATTTAAAAAAAAAACAAATAATATAAGGTGATAAGCCTTTGAACTATATTGGTATAGAATTAAGTTTAAGCAGGTAATAAAAGCTAATATTAATTGAATTAATAGTGACTAGTGCAATTAATGATAGCTATTTAAGATAATTCCTATAGCACTAAAAAGAAATTAATAAATACACAAAATAACTTTTGTACATATTTAGTGTTGTAAAATGTAACAATTTTCTTGGCCAAACTCTTTTGAATTGTGAAGTGCAATAACTATTTGATTAACTACTCAAAATATGAATATTGATGACTAATATCTAAGATCACATGAGTATTAGGTGAATACAAGTAATATGTACATAAATATCATATATATATACAATCTAGCAGCAATTAATAATTTCTTTGATATGTATGTACATATGTAGTATATAGTAGTAATTGAGTCTTGCTCATCGTTTCGACTTTGAACCGTGTTGCGTGCACTGTGCCCAGGCGACAGTAATCCCAGAGCCCGAAATACGAGAATTCGACACCCCCAGACTCAAGAGCGCACAACTCACGCTTATCAAAAGCCAACAAAAAGAATCAACAAAAATACTGCTGACTTGGAAGTATTTCTCCGAGCACAGAGCGCAGACATAAATACTCTTCTCCCTCTCGCTCTCGCTCTCTCTCTCTCTCTCTCTCTCTCTCTCGCTCTGTCAGTCTTTCTGCATGGCGCTAGCTTTGTTCGTGCGATAGATTGTGCTAAAAATAGGGGGATCTACGATTGGGCGCGCGCTGTTATTTTTAATGGAAACTAGATCACGTTGAATGCACGTTGCCGTTGTTTACGTTCTCACTTGCGTTACGCCCACCAGGCTGCTGCAGTCGGAGCTGCTGTCGTTGTCGTTGTCGTTGTTGAGGGTTTCCGTTCTTCGTTTACGGCTGGCTGCAACGAACAACAACAGCAGCAGCAGCAGCAGCAGCAGCAGCAACCAAAACATCAACAACATGCCTTATCGGAGAGCTGTACCGTTATCAAAGCAGCACTCACATACATATACATTAACATATATGTGCATACATACATATGTACATTGTCGTGTGCGTAATAGATGATCCACAACAAGCCAAGGACCCAAACAGTCTGTGTACTACGCACTCCACAATACATATATAGCCCAAATCTACAACGATCTTGACTCAATTACCAGCAGGCTACTATAGCACTATAGCAAATCCGCTCAAATCTGCCTATCTGCTTGCCAATTCATAATTCACACATTCATAATTGCTACAATGTTATTTAACATTGCCAATTAACATGTGTATCGGAGCTGTACTCGATACTTTCCATATCGCGCTGCTTGTGCTCCCTTTTCTTAATTGCGTTCTCTTTTACATAGTATGTATGTAGCTGCTGATAATCAGCTAGGCATTAATTTGCTCAACTGGTTTCGTTGTGTAGAATTCCCAGAATAACAGCTACAACAATATCAATAAAAGTGCACAGGTTAAAAACGTTGCTGGCTCCGGTCCCAAACCGGGGCACAGTGGCGTCTAAAGTGCGAAAGAGATGCGGACAGTGATGCTGCTACTGATGCTACTGTCACTCGCTGATTGATTCACTCTAGTTGCTCTTCTTTTTGTTTGCATTGTTGTTCGTCGTGTACTCAAACCGATAACGCACACAAAATGCACTTGCACACTGTCCCAAGTGTGTGTGTGTCTGTCTGTCTGTCTGTGTGTGTGCGTGTGTGTACTTTGTTCAACAGCAAATATTATTAATATTGTCATTGTTATTGTTATTAATGCTGAATACAGCACACATCCACACACACACACACACGCTCGTGCGATGTGGCAACAGTGACCCCTCGCTGTTGATTTCTATGTGTCATGGACAACACTTTTCGAGGCTTGTCAATGGACGGACTGCTTTTGGAGCTTATATGTATGTACATACATATATTAGGAAATAGCAGAAGTCGCAACGAATTGTAGATGAGACAATTATTTATTTTTCAACCAACAAAGTAAATCAAATATTCTAAAAGTAAATAGGTAGTATATTTTGTAAACGCTATTTTAGATTTTGCAGCTCGTACCTTACATTGATAGTCATTCTTACTATTAATTTTGAATTTTTTTCTGGTTTTAGTTTGATTTTTAGTTTCTCCCCAATCCTTGAAACAAATGTTGCATTTTATTTAATTTATTAATTTTAAATTTAAATAATATTCATTTTCAAATTAATTTGTTATATTTTTAAAATTTAAATTCATTCATTTAGTTCTTTTCCTGTGTCGATAATTTTCATCACGCTAACATTAAGAATAATTATTTTATTATTTATTTTAATACTTTACCTTGCCGCTAAAAGAAGTGTGCGGTCATTGTTGCAAATATTCATGAAAGTTACGCGCTGACATATATGTAGATCTGGTCCCACTGTACAGGCAGACACACACAGTGGCAGAGCGCAAAGCACAGTTGGGACACATTCATGCGAATTATGTATAGATATGTATGTATGTATGTGTGTGCATGAGTCCACATGCATACATACATACATGCATGCATATGTACATACATAAATACATACATAGACCTCATGAATATCACTGTAGACATCGTGAACGCAACGGTTGCTCGGCTGCTGTGGCGAGGCAAAGGCGAGAGGCTTCGTGAGGCGCTTGCAGCACACAAAGAATTCTTTTTCAATTTGGCTGTGAAACAACGAGCAACAACAAGTGTCCCCGAAAAAACAAAAACAAAAAAAATACCAATAATTAAAGAAATACGCGAAGCGGTTGCAGCTGCTACAAATAAGAGTAACACGTATCGCGAGTAAATGTCACTGAGCACTGGTCACTGTAGCTGTGCTAATTTCTTTCTTTTTTCAATTTATCAACACTGCTACGACGAAAAAAGAATAAAAAAGGAGATGCCGCATCGATTCGCAAAGCAAATACCAATTGCATTTTGTAAGCGAGAGAGCGTGTTGATAACCGCTAGACGCTAGGAGGCATACAGGAAACGGTCGGGTTGCCAAATAAACAATAAAAACAATACAAAAACAAAAACAAAAACGAAAACGAGACGAAACGAAAAAACAAACAAAAGCCAGCAATCAGGCAAGCAGCGAACCAAATCCGACAAACAAACAAACAAACAAATCTGCTTGCAAGTGCCTTGAGTGAGCGTGCAAGTGTGTGCGTGTGCGTGTGTGCGTGTTAGTGAGATAACGACAATAAACGCACAGCAGACGCAACATCTGAAGCGGCAGCGACAGCGACAGCAGCAGTCAGCACATTCTCAGGCCGCAGTCTGAGTCGGAGTCGCGAGTCTAATTATAGCACACGCTGGTCGCTAAAAATACAATTCACAGTAATTCCGATGCCGATGCCGTTGCCCAGCACCAGCACCAACACCACCACAAACACTGGCAAACAAATCAACTAACTAAACACACACACACACACATCTACTCGCACAGAGAGCGAGAGAGAGGGGGGCGACAGAGAGACCGAGAGAGAGAGAGCTTACGATTTCGTAATAAGCGTGCAGCGAGCCGAGCAGCTGATTGCTCATTTGATATTTGCCGATAACGATAGCGAGTCGCACGATATAGCCGAAGGCGTGGGCGTACCCGATCGCCGATAGCTGAGCGATAGCCGAGGAGGCTGACGAGCACTACAACAACAACAACAACAACAGCTGCTGCATCAGCAATAAAAAGGGCGACTTGAAATATTCGTTAAGCTTAGTCAGCGAAAACCCCCAACAACAACAGCCAGCGCAGGAGCGCAAAGTGCTGCTGCGCTTATGTGTATGTGTGTGTGAGCGACGGCGAGAGCGAAAGGCATAGCGAGGGAGAGAGAGAGAGAGAGAGAGGCGAAGAGAGAGAGAGGCGGCAAGCGAGAGGCGTTTGGGCAAGTCGTTTGATCAACGCTGAGCCTGCTCATCAAAGCGCGTTCCAAATCCAAGCCAGCCGCATCGTTGGCTCGTGCGCTCCAACACGCTTTCTTCAGTCCTCCTTCAGAGTGCGCTTCGCTCAGGACCCCCCGCCCCCACAGCTTAAGGTCGGCAGCAAGAGTCATAACATCATCGACCATTTGCACGAAATGCAACAAAATCGCCAAGCAGCGTGTGTGACCATCATCGAGAAGAATAATTATTATAATACTCGTACGCTAAAGACACGCCTGCATATTGTACCAGACTCTCTGGTCTATATCGTAACCACAATCGACACCAATTAGCTACAAATATAATAGTAATTATATTTATTACTTTTTATTGTCAACTCTTTCGTTTGTTTGTTTTTTTTTTTTGTTTGAATCCTACTCCTGCAGAAACCTGTTTTTTTTTTATACTAATATAATAATTAATATATATACACATATATTTTTTTTCGTGGCAATTGTGATTTTTGAAACTGTGTGATTGCAAAAGAACAACAGCAAATAAGAAAGTTCCTTAAGCAAGTGATAAGTTACAAACTGAAAAACAAACAAAAACAAAAAACAGAAAACATAAAACGCGCATCCTTAACACGATAAACCAGCTGAAATCGAAGCAGGTGCGCCCCCACCCCCCCAAAAATATAGCCCAACTATAGTAGCATTCAATTCCTCGATCAAAAAGTCTAGCATGCAAAAGTAAGTATAATAATAATATGTTGTCATTAATTGTATCAAAAAAATAATAAATATATATATATATATATATATATGTGCCAAATGGTTCTTGATTAAATTACTTGTAAATCATGTATCATGTAATTAAGATCTTAAATTTAGCTCAAATGAAACAAAGTGTATGTGTTCATTATATATAATGAAATTGCTTTGCTTTGAAAAGTATGCTATAGGAAAGATATATTAGGGCTGCTCTATTAAAATAATATAAGGAACTACTACAAGCAGAATAATGATAAATCCTTTTAATAGAAATTCCAATGCGCCTTGAATTGCTATTGATAGTCTCAATCTAGAATTCTTAACTTTTGAAATTGTAATATTTTAGTTTTTTTACATAATACAAAACTAGGACTTTAGCATAAAAGGTTTAGCAGAGGATTGTAAACAGAAAGATCTTCACATGAGTTCCATTAGACAGGCAAATTTTTTGGCAATGCCACACTTCGCACTACACTGTCAATGAACAAGTTTTTACTTTAACAACCACAACATATATATTGTTCTTTTACAAATCCGAATCGTTGGTTCCCATGAAAATATGCTGTGTATATGATGTGTGCCACATGCCACATACCACATGGTTAGCTGTTTGCTTGCCACTCGTGACTTACTTATTATATTACAAACAACTAAGCCATAAACTAGTACATATATATAGAGATAGCGATAGAGATGTGGCTCGGATCTGATGAGTTGCTGTCGTTGAGAGGAGCGTAACAACATTGAACCACAATAGACAATACTACAACATAATCGCATGCTACAACAGTCGGGCTTTATTTGTATACCTACTATATATTGAGGTGCTGACGCTTCAGATGGGGGCATTATTTGAAAGAATAAACAACTATTTACAAACAAACAATCGGAAACAGACATATTCATATACACATACGTACATATATGTATATGTATATGTATATGTATTGTGTGCTCACGCATTTCGATTTTTATTTCAGTTTTATATTCATTGTGGTGGTTTTGTTTTGCTTTTTTTATTTATTGTGTTTTCTTTTTGATTTTAATAAAATTCATGTTCCAAATGATAAGCACGGCTCGGGTTTATTTTTAAACATTGAAGTTTATGTAAATATTTCCTGGGCCGCGACGCAAACAAAAACAGAATCTGAAAGGAATGGAACGGAATGGAAAACACAATAATATTTGATATTGATAAGAGGAGCAGCCCCAGACGAATGCGATACGCTGCTGCTCTGGGGGTACGAATGGAGCGAAGTATTCGTATTTGTAAATGATGTCGCTGAACTAACTTCTGAGAGTGTGGAAAACCCTAAAAACAAGCAAATTCAACCAAGCAGTCAGATAAACAGCTTTCGAGGAACTTCGATGTACTGTGGGGGGATAGATATTTAGATAGAATAGGTAATACATGCAAGTAATGCTATCTCGTTTTAATATTATCATATTAATTCTTATTCAAATGGCATTCGATCTATTTTTCTAAGTATTTGGAATGGGAAAGATATTTATAGAATAGGTAATACTTGCAAATATTATTATTCATTCTTATTTAAATGCAATTTGATTTTATTTACGAAGTATTGGCAGCGATCTCGGATTCATTTCAAAATCCATTGATTTTACTTTTTCATATAGATAAACCTCGATATTTAAATATATATATATATATATATATAAACAGATCTTGCATTCCGTAAAGTCAAAATAAAGTCAAAATATGTGTAAACAAACATGCATTCTAATTCTCATTTAAATTTGATAAACTCATAAAATTCAAGTGTGTACCAGAACTAAAAACGTTTTTATACTCTTTTCGAAGAAAATAGTATATTAAGTTTGTGCTGACAAGACAAATAGATCTAGCCATGTCCGTCTGTCTGTCTGTCTGTCTGTATGTATGCAAACTAGTCCCTCAGTTTTTGAGCTATCGTGATAAAACTTTGCACAGAGACTTATTTTTCAAAGGAACAGCACATTAGACGGAACCGGCCGGATCGGACCACTATATCTTATAGCTGCCATACAACGCGAAGTCGGTTTTGGCTATATATCCCATGTTTTTAAAGCTATCACGATGAAACTTTGCACAGATACTTATTATTGAAAGAGACATCACATTGGTCGGAGCTGGCCGGATCGGATCACTATAACTTATATGTACTAGCTGCCATACAACTGGCAATGAATTAAATATTCCAAAAGAAAAATTTAAATTCATATCATATCAATTCTTGGCACAAACACATATAAATGTTACGCGATAAAACGATTTATTACAGCATATGAAATTTCAGTGGTGCAGTTGGCAGAGTGAAAATTGCCTAAGGGTGCGAAAAGAGTATAAAATCTTCGGCACGCCGAAGATAATCCTTTCCCACTTGTCTTTAATTAGAAAATCGCCTTGAGATTAAAATTCGTAAAATTTCGCATAGGAAGATCTTTTAGAATATCGAGTTATTTGCAAATTACAATGACTTTTCGAACTGAAACATTTGAATTGTTTAGTGAGCCTTACTTCTCATGTACTGTATATTCAGTTTTAATACAGATACTATGTCTGAAGTTACGTTTAAGGTTCCACTAAGTATCCTATAGTAAGAAAATGTTGCGACTTAATACGTAGAAACAATCTATATACATATATATATTTTTAGATCTAGAACTGATACTTGTACTATCTAATGTTCAAAAAAATACTTATATGGTAAAAAAAAGCTTGAAGAGCAATGCTTAAATACCAACTAAATTGGAATTAATTGTTCTAGTAAAAGAAACTTAATCTAATGTTTTTGTGCCTGCAAAGTTGAGGCTATAATTTATCGCAACTTTTCAGAGCAGACATATTACTATTCCAAAAACTAAAGTGACTTGTATTTTGTAGTTAATTATTATATTTAATTCCATTTTTAACAGCGCAGCTTTAAAACATTTCGTGCTCATTTCCGATTGGCGATAGTACTGTTAATTCATCGATAGTTAGAATATATTTTAGCATAGTTATCGAACTGGTAAATTCATATTGTTCGATAATAAAGTAATTAAAATATACTTGCAATTTATATTCGATAAAAGAGGTATGATGTGGTAAGATAAGCTTAAGGCAGAAACTCAAATAACAGATACTTGAAATTATTAATAATCTATATTTGAACAATTTTCAAGAGCATTTACTACTAAATGTATATAAATGTATAATTCAAGCATTCAAATATAAGTCACTAATCGCCACTTGCCGTCAATTTGCTCATTTCAGATGATTTTCCCAGTGCAAAGCTCCAGTTTGCTGCCCTTGTTGGCGACCCTCGTCTGTGTGGCATTCAGCCTGTCTCTGGTGGCCGGCATACCGATCGCCTTCACGCCCGAGGATGTGGAGGTGAAGCATCGGTGCAGCAAAGATCTAGCCGAAACCATCAATTTTATCTGCCAAGGTCGCACAGTCTCGCTGGCCCATCTCTATCGTAAGTAGTATCTCCTTCCTTTTGTCCGCTTGTCATAACTAACTTCTACTACTACATACTCCCACCTGCAGCCCAGAGCTTTGGCAAGCGGACCAAACGCTTCAGTCCCGACGAGATCTTCTATCGACCATTGCAAAATGGCCCCATCCACGAGTGCTGTCTGAGAGCCTGCGGCTATCCTGAGATGCGTCAATATTGTGCGCCCGATTAGTGGCACAAGGGATGCGATTCATTGGCACTAAAGCAGCCACCCCATGCACACACACACATACGCATATGCATACGCCTAACGGCAGTTATTCCAAATACAGCACAACACACACACGCACACACACACCCATACACACTAAGTATATTGTACTAATTTAAGCTATGCACTAATACAAATTTATACAATTATGAGAGCAATATAGCCACAAATCAAGGCAATGGCGATTTGCCCCAAAACCAACAGCTATGCTTTATTTATAGCAACAACAACAACAACAACAACAGCAGCAGCATCAACCCATTAATGCAATCTATTCACTTTGCTACTTGAGTTTTATCCAGTTTCGTTTAGTCACATCTGAGTGGGCGGATGGGGGCAGATTTGTTATACTTATTATATTATTTGCTACATTTTCTAACTGCCACTGATTAGTCAAGCATAGAGATTTTACTTTACTGTTTGATTAAGATAACAACCAAATGTTGATGACTAACTGGAAAACAAAATATATCTAGCTATCATCAACTAAAAATAGTACAGAAAATTTATTCTTAGTTTTTATACTCTTTTCGAAGAAAATAGTATATTAAGTTTGTGCTGAAGTTTGTAACGCATAGAAGGAAGCGTCGGTGACCCCCAAAGTTACTGCCAGTATGCTTAGAATGACAATACAAATTGATCTAGCCATGTCTGTCTGTCTGTCTGTCTGTATGTATGCAAACTAGTCCCTCAGTCTTTGAGCTATCGTGATCAAACTTTGCACAGACACTTATTATTCAAGGGGACAGCACATTGGTCGGAGCCGGCCGGATCGGACCTCTATATCTCATAGCTGCCATACAACTTGAAGTCGGTTTTGGCCATAAATCCCATGTTTTCAAAGCTATCGCGATGAAACTTTGCACAGATACTTATTATTTAAAGAGACAACACAGTGATCGGAGCCGGCCGGATCGGACCACTATATCTTCAAAACTGCCATACAACTGGAAATAAACTAAATATTTCAATTCAAATTGATATCATATGATATCAATTTTTACAGATGAAAGTGCTGCAGTTAGCAGAGTGAAAATTGTCTTATACTAAATTTACATAAAATTTATAATATTAAATTTAAGATATAAGGTTAAAATGACGTTAAGTTCGGGGGATATCAATAACAAAATTAAAGCATTGGTCCAACATTTGTTGCAAGGATTGGGGAAAACCCAGCAAAACCCAAGAATAATAAATATATAATGTGGTCAATGATTTTCATTCGAAATGCAGAAATGCAAGACAGAGTATAACACTCACTTTCAATTTGTGCAGTTTCATGAATTGGATCTTTCTTGGACTTTCTTTCCACATTGAGTATTTTAGGCATTATTATGGAATCAATTCAAATCACAATAATAACAGGTATCAAAAACCAATGTGTGCTAAAATATCAGTTAAAGCTGTGTACAAAAACTGCAGGCAAAGTGCTGCTAGGTAAAGTGAATACCCTGTATATTTAGTAACGCTAGATTTAATATTATATGCGATTGGAAAGAATAACCAATCCATATACATACATCGTTATTGTATTCGAGTATTTCACATACCAAATTTGATATCAATAGCACTTACTGTAATAACTTAGTTTGCACGAATTCTCAAACATGATTAAATCAATTCGCCTATAAGTAGATAATTCGTTTTGTTCGTTTTTATGCCCAGAACCAATTGAAAATGAGTAAGAAGTGTATAATGAAATTGTGCAATATTATGTAAATGGCATAAGGAAGCATCTTCGACTATATATTAAGTATATGTATATTATTATAACTCGAAAATCTTAGAGACTATACGAGCTAGAGACTTCATATTTGGATTATAAGTTCTCGTAATGCCTGGTCAGATCAAGTTTGTTTCATTTTATCGATAGCTACAGATACAAACCAGCGTATTTGACCATAACTTTAAGGCTTAAGAGCTAGAGGCACAAAGTTTCGAGATTATCTAAAAAAGCATACGCATTTAACAAATATTTGACTTTTTGGATTCCCCAATTTGGTTGGCCAGTTTATGGCCAATTTTATGGTTACTCTTTTCGAACCTTCATCTGTATAAATTGATATCATATGATATCAATTTGAATTGAAATATTAAATTTATTTCCAGTTGTATGGCAGCTATAAGATATAGTGATCCGATCCGGCAGGCTCCGATCAATGTTATGTATGTTTGAATAATAAGTATCTGTGCAAAGTTTTATCGCGATAGCTTTGAAATCATGGGATTTATGGGCAAAACCGACTTCCAGTTGTATGGCAGCTATAAGATATAGTGGTCCGATCCGGCCGGTTCCGACCAATGTGCTGTCCCTTTAAATAATAAGTCTATGTGCAAAGTTTTATAACGATAGCTCAAAAACTGAGGGACTAGTTTGCATACAGACAGACAGACAGACAGACAAACAGACAGACAGACATGGCTAGATCAATTTGTTTTGTCATTCTAAGCATACTGGCAGTAACTTTGGGGTCTCCGACGCTTCCTTCCATGCGTTACGAACTTCAGCACACACTTAATATACTATTTTCTTCGAAAAAAGTATAAAAATGTCCCAAAAAACGGAAAACATTCATAGAGGTTTAACTTTCCATAATACAGAGGCAAGCTAACTATTTAAACTGCTTAGACTGCTTGCAGTATGCGTGTGTTTGTATGTACATATGTGCACCGATAGACAAGTATAAATGAATATCTCCTAGTCGGGCACTACCAACTAAAACACTCTCGTTTTTATACCCTGAACCCATTAAAAATGGGTAAAAAGGGTATTATGGTTTTGTGCAAATGTATGTAACAGGCATAAGGAAGCATCTCCGACCATATAAAGTATATATATTCTTGATCAGTATCAACAGTCGAGTCGATTTAGCCATGTCCGTCTGTCTGTCTGTCCGTCCGTCCGTCCGTCCGTCCGTCCGTCCGTCCGTCCGTCCGTCCGTCCGTCTGTCTGTATGAACACGCGGATATCAGAGACTACAAGAGCTAGAGACTTCATATTTGGAATATAAGTTCTCGTAATCCCGGGACAGATCAAGTTTATTAAAATTTATCGATAACTCCTCCCATTCAAAAGTTATCGACAAATTTCGATTTCAGACCAGCGTCTTTGGGCTATAACTTACAAGTTATGAGAGCTAGAGGCCCCTATTTTGGCATGTATAATCTCGAATAGCATACACATGTAACAAATTTTTCACTTTTTGGATACCACCCCCAATTCGCCCAAAAATTCAAAAAACTCATTTTTGAAGGTATGACCTTGCAATTTGGTTTGGTCACACATTTTATAGCCAATGTTATGTCCTACAAATTTTAAAAAGATCGGACAATAAACACAGAAGTTATTTAAGATTTTACTTTCCATTGTGTGGGGCTCAGTGAAAAGCAAGATAACTGCTTAAACCGTTTTCACAGCTTGCAGTAATGTGTGGTGTGTTTGTATGTATGCACACTATTAGGCAAGTATGAATGGATGTCAGAACTGGGTTCAGGGTATCTCCTAGTCGGGCAGTCCCGACTAGAGCACTCTTACTTGTTATTAGCAGAACTTTGTTATAACCCCTTTTGAAATCTGTACAAGACTTTTTGATGAATATGAATTTGAAGAAGGTCAAGGATTTGCCAATTGCCAACTGTGTTATAGTTTTGTAAGCACTTTATATACCAAAGATGCCTCTGGTTTCCTGTCTTATAAACATATTATTGGTACAAGATTTTAAAAACTTTAGCAAAAAACTTCCATTGGAATCTGTACACTTAATGTTTGCTTTTCGCTTTTTGCTGCGCAAGTTTCTTCTTCTATCTGTTTCAAGCGTTTTCAAAATCTATCTAAAATCTCTGGCTGAAATTAAAAGCAATTTTCGAGTGGCCCTAAAATCAATTACGTCGGCAACTATTAAATTTTGCAAACTTCCGCAGAAAATCAACATTTTGTTGTACCCTTTAAAATGCTAACCAAGAGCAGCTCCTCCTCCTCTCTCTCTCTCTCTCTCTCTCTCTCTCTCTCTCTCTCTCTGTTCATTAGTGTCCTTTAGCTTTTTAACCTACAAATAAGTTGAGCAGAGAACGGCATTTAACATCATTGCCATGGGTGGGTTTTTCAATCTATTCATAAAATACGCTTCGTTGACCTTTTTGGAGAGGGGGTGGTGGGTTTTTGGGACTCAGCGAGTGTGCGAGTGTGAGTGTGTGTGTGTGTTGTCAATTGAATGCTGAAACCTTTGAAAAGGATACTGGACACACAAGCACACACAAGGACACACACACACCACACTGCTGGGACCGCTAAAAATGGGGTCACATGACTGCAAATTATGTCACAAGCGGCAATTCAGATGATTTTAATGATGGTGAATTCAGCTACACTTGGGAATTGACCAAACACCATAATGTTGGCATCGGCAAACAGATAAACACACCCCACAGTGTGTCGCAGGGTAGAGTGTACAAAGTACAGAGTACAGTGTACAGTGTACAGTGAACACTGGTCATCATCAGCGCTTCGAGTAGAGATGCCTGTAGGTAGTCCATCGGCTGACGAGCGCATTCCGCACATCCAATGGCTCCTTGTCGTGCCGATGGCGTTGAGTGTCCATAGTCAGGCGATTTCTGGTCCTCCTCGTTGTCCTCGTCCTTGACGCAGTTGTTTCCGCCTCATTTGCCGGCCGGCTCATTGTGATTAGGGGCTTCTCATAGCGTCGCAGCTTGCTGGAGCGCCAGAGGTCAGCGTTCGGCGCCCGTTTGCCCAGTCTGCCGCCCACCTGTCGCAATGTCCTTTGCACCTGCAATATTTATTTGTAAGCAATCAAGTCTGAATGCGACAGAACATCATACATATGTTTTACATTTTGTTTTTGTTTTGATTCAGATTCGCAAGCCTAACTAAAACACATTTTTAATACAGCCAAATTCGAAAGACCTATAGCAGCACGACAAGAATACTAAGACCACCAGATCACAAGAGGAACAGAAGATGGTTGAGTATATAACACAAGATTACCTCAAAAGCTCTCAAAAAACATTTTCTCTACTAGGAAAGGCTAGAGAAGAGGAATTTGGAATCTCTAAAGAATCTCAAAGAGGATTTTACAAAATACTACGACCTACTTTAGATACGATCAGAACCAGAATGAAATAATGGCTTTAGTGAAGGCACTATCCCATTTAACTATCAAATGCGTTCGACACCTTAGAGAAGCCGTTCTACATTTGATGGAAAGATGTCCAGTACTGAGAGAACTTCAGCATCCTTGCTAAGCAAAGACGTTTCAGAGCAAGACGAGCTTATCTGCACTTGGGATGGTACACACAAGGTGGGTTGGAAGGATATTGCTGCTTACATTATATGAGCAAGTTATTATATAAATGACTTGCTTACGGATTTTTCGTTAAATAAAATATGCTAAATTATCTTTGGCCAAACGGTTTTATACACCTATTTATATTAGATACTATACAAGATTGCATATGTCAAACAAAATGTTGAAATTAATCAAAATATATTATTTTAATTATAATAATTATTATTAATATTATTATTATTATTATTAATATTAGTATTATTATTATTATTATTATTATTATTATTATTATTATTATTATTATTTTTTTTTTTTTTTGTTATTATTTTTATTTAAAATCTGTCTATAAAGACAATCATTAAATGTTCTGGTGTTCCTTGACATTAAACTATTTTATGAGACTGTATGTGATGGTATGGATAGAAATTAGCCTGGGTCTCTGAAAGGAAGGTCTAGAGGGTGGAATCGCTTAAGACGTCTTGTTGTTTGGGTGTTGTCCAGCAGATTTATGGCCTGGTTATTCGTGTGGTCTGACAACCTTTCTATATATTTTTGGCTGAATCGCTTTATTTCATCCACCACCCAAGGAATCTTGAGCTCCCTGTGTAGCTCTTTGTTGGTAGTTAAAAAGTGAGCTTGAGCCGCTATCCTAAGGGTCTTGCTTTGGAAGCTTTGAATAATTTTTATATTGGAAGTGGAAGCCGTTCCCCAAAGCTGGATGCAGTAGGTCCATACAGGTTTAAGAATGGCCTTATATAGTAGTACCTTATTTATAGTTTTAAGTTTGGAATGGCGACCAATAAGCCAGTACATTTGGCGTAACTTTATGTTGAGCTGCTGTTTTTTTAATAGGATGTGGGGTCGCCAAGTGAGTCGCCTATCCAGGGTTAAACCAAGGTACTTTACTGTCTCACAGTACGGAATAGCTGCGTTGTAAAGGGTGACTGCCGGGCAGTTTCCTCTTCTTTTTGTAAACGTAGTGTGGGAGGATTTATCTGCGTTAACCACAATGTTCCACCTGGTCAGCCACACTGCAAAATGATCAAGCTGCCTTTGAATTATGGTTGATGCCTTAGAGGGGCTTTTAGACACTGATATGAATGCAGTGTCATCTGCGTATGTAGCAACTGTGAGTCTGTGATCATTAATAACTGGCATATCAGCAGTATATATGGTGTAAAGTATTGGTCCCAACACGCTGCCTTGGGGGACGCCTGCCCTTATTTCCGTCAACTCTGACTCTTCATCTCCACATCTGACATAGAATCTTCTGCAGAAGAGGTATGATTTTAAAAACAGGTAGTGGGGGGCTGGGAGATTCTTTTTTAGTTTATAAAGTAAACCAGTGTGCCATACTTTGTCAAAAGCCTGTTTTACATCAAGAAAGACTGTGGAACAATACTGCTTGTTTTCTTGAGCTTCTAAGATTTTGTCCACAAGCCTATGGCACTGCTCAATAGTACCATGACCGCGTCTAAAGCCGAATTGGTGATCAGGGATTATTATTATTATTATTATTATTATTATGATTATTATTATTACTATTATTATTATTACTATTATTATTATTATTATTATTATTATTATTATTATTATAATGATTATTATTATTATTATAATTATTATTATTATTATGATTATTATTGTTATTATTATTATTATTATTATTATTATTATTATTATTATTATTATTATTATTATTAAATAATAAACCTTTTTATTTCAAGCAAAACAGATTGCAAAAAAAATAAATGTTGGATGTCTTAACAATTACTCTCTTGATTCTTAAACAATCAAAATAAAATATTAAACATTTTAGAAACACTTTCTTACTAATCCATTAAGTTCTACAACTGATATACTGATATACTAACGCTAATATACCAAGTGGGATGAGAATTGAGAATTGCCATTTTCAGATAATATAAACTCTAAACGCCATTATGCATCCTAACAAGATTAAATCACAATAAATATTTATGTTCAGCTTATAAAAAGGTATTATAATAATACCTTCATTGGGCTTAAGCCCTGCAGGTTATGAAAAAATGTGGAATTTAAGCGTAAAAATTTTGAGCGTATTGAAATTTGATCGCAAAAATAAAACAGGAAAAAATGCAATCAAACCAAGCTAATCAATGGATAATAGTTACTAATTGTATAAAGTAATAAACTAAAAGAGCGAAAGTGTGGATGGAGGGAGAGCAGTGAAAAGGGAAACAAGAAGATGAAGATGAAGATGAAAGTATTATATTACCACTGAGGAAAACCGTAATCACCTAAGCGTGGTCAGAGGAGTAATAGTGAAAAGGATTAGGATAACTTAAAGGTGGATTCTATATCGTGGTTAACCAACTTGCTTAGAGGGACAACAATAAGGATTGTCGTACGTTTAATTAACGATGGCAGATGGAGATTGGCAAGTCAGTTAAGCCCACGTTAGGTTAAAAGATGTTTATATAAAGTGTATAGCTCATGTTAAGCATTAGCACGAGCTCTTAACTAACCAGCAGCCAAGGCATTGTCCTTATCAGCGCATCCTTTATGCGATTGGTAATTAAATGTATCGTCATTCCAAAGCATCAAATATTAATCTTAATCCTGTGAGAGTCCAAGTGGGGTCTTGTCCCTTTTTTTATATGTGCAAGACCTAGAATTTTAGTTCACATTTAATTTGAAATATGTATTTTCTTTAACAAAAAGCAACTAGTGCTGTCGAATTTGTGAAATTGTAGTGAGCTGACAAGCAAATCCCATTGACAGCACATGTTCCAAGGCCTACTCGCTGAGTCCTTCGAGCGCATAGATAGAAAAACTAGCCCACCATCCCATTGAAATTTAGTCAAATGATTTTCTACTCAAGCGTCGCGACGGACACTCAACAGACCCATAAAATCGAGTCGAGCGCAAAAGCAAACGCTATGCGACACACCGACTACTGAGATACCCTAGAGCATGATTCGTATGGCGACGAGGTCGAGCTGGAGAAGGAGAAAATACGATTCGAACAATAATCAATTGACGTATGTAATACTCACAATTTTCCTGAAACGAAGTATCCAAAGTAAATCCAAGTCCAGCTCAAGAGCGAAGGCCAAATCAAATCCAATCCAATTGTATCTGCGGCGATCGAGTCCAAAATATTCCAAAACGAAGTTCAAATCCAAAAAGATGTCCACCTGGGGGCGCCAAAATGCGTACTAGTTTTTTCAACTGATTATTCTTACACTCGTTTACAAAGATTATTCAACAAATTGACTTCTCAGAAATATCTCCTAATCTTTGTATTTTATTCATTATTATTATAGTTTTTGGTCTGATAGGGTTTTTTCTGGATATTCGCCAATACCAGCAACAAATTTTCGACCTTTTCAAATTAAATACCCTCAGATTATTTAAATTCAATTACAATGACATTACAATTTTTCAGTACAGATTTAATTTTCTGCCATTTTAAATTTTAGTTATATTCCTGTGTCAACTGATTATACTTATAACGCATAGAAGGAAGCGTTGGAGACCCCCAACAGTTACTGCCAGTATGCTTAGAATGACAAAAAAATTGATCTAGCCATGTCCATCTGTCTGTCTGTCTGTCTGTCTGTCTGTTTGTCTGTCTGTCTGTCTGTCTGTATGTATGCAAACTAGTCCTTCAGTTTTTGAGCTATCGTTATAAAACTTTGCACAGAGACTTATTATTCAAAGGGACAGCACATTGGTCGGAACCGGCCGGATCGGAACACTATATCTGATAGCTGCCATATAACTGGAAGTCGATTTTGGTCATAAATCCCATGTTTTCAAAGCTATCGCGATAAAACTTTGCACAGATACTTATTATTTAAACATACATAACATTATTTGGAGCCGGCCGGATCGGATCACTATATCTTAAAACTGCCATACAACTGGAAATAAATTTAATATTTCAATTCAAATTGATATCATATATCAATTCTTACAGATGAAAGTGCTGCAGTTAGCAGAGTGAAAATTGTCTAAGGGTTCGCAAAGATTATAAGATCTTCGGCACGCCGAAGATAATCCTTTCCCACTCAGCAAAATAAAATAAATAAATAAATAGAAGAATCGCTAAAGGATCAAGTAGCTGACAAAGTCAGCATGCTCTGTCTCTTCATAAATAATATGCAGTCTATAACAAGAGCGCACCCCGAAACATTTCGATGTACATATGTATGCATGTATGTATGAATGTATGTGTGTGTGTGTGTGTGTGTGTGTGTTTGTAGCAAGGAAAAGGGGGCGACTTCCCAGCTACGAAGGACTTAACACAGTTGTGTTTGCCTGTGTGTGTGTGTGTGTGTGTGTGTGTGTGTGTGTGTGTCTCTTTGCCTGACGGAAATCGCAACCGAGCAGGGGGCGAAGATGCAGTGGTAGGGGCAGCAGGATGAGAAGGAGAGCGAAACAACACGAAGTTGTTTGCCTGGTGTTGAGAAGTTTGCGCTTACACAGAACACGCCGAACAGGGGTTAAGGGGGTTCCGGCTGTAGAGCGATGAAAGTGACATTGATGAAACGGGCCCATGAACATTAGCCAAATACTGCAGAAATTTTTGCACTAGACGCTGTGCCCCACACAGGGGTGGTTATCTACGGCGTGTGTGTGTGTGTGTGTGGGCGGTGGAGCTGAAGCAACAGAAGTCGTACAAGGACAATAACCCAACCACCCCGTGGTGCCACCAGCAGCCAGAGACAGAGCAACAGCAACCGGCAGCCGGCAGCCGGCACCCGAGCTGAGCCGACCCCAGGCGACCCCATTGGAAAGGAGTGACAGACACTCTATGAAGAACCATTGGCAACCTACCGACTTCAAAGCAAGCCCCTTTTCGGGGCGTGGTCGTGTGGGCGTTCAAAGCGACAGCAATGTATGTACACACAGTGCAAAACAAAAACAAAAACAAAGACAATGCTAAAATCAAGTGCAAAACATATCGAAATGAAACAGAGTAGCGCAAATCCCACACCTCCAAAAAAAAACACGTAGATTGAATTCTTTTATGGAATGACAAACCTGAATCAATTGTGTTTAACTCCTTGCTTTGTGGTAACAATTAAAAAAAAAACAAGTGGAGAAGGATTATCTTCGGCGTGCCGAAGATTAAATACTCTTTTCGAACCTTTAAGCAATTTTCACTATTTCAGATATGAATGTCGCATACATATACCCCTACATATAAAATAAAATATATAAAGGTATTCATGTAAACAGGGACGTTTCACTATCCGCAGCTCGTGGACGCGTCCCTTAGCATTCATAAGTGCTACCGAATTGAACAATATACAAGTTTCAGTTTTTCCAAAAAGTCAAAACTACATTACATATGTATACTACAATATACATACCAAATTTTGTGCCTGTTGCTCTTATACCTTTCAAGGCTGCTGTCGGAAATTGAATTGTCATAAAACTTAATCTGAACATACGAGAGCTTATATTCAGAATTTGAGATCCATATTTTTTTTCGCGTGGCATTGGTTTTGCCAATGAATTTAAATTTTTCTTTTGAATTATTCTATTAAAGCTACTTTATGTATAAAAAAAAAATTAGAAACAATTTAGGAAATTTAAAATAAATGAATTTGATTACAGCTTTTATATATTTGAAAAGAAGAATAAGAAACAAGTAAGAGTGCTCTAGTCGGGACTGCCCGACTAGGAGATACCCTGAACCCAGTTCTGACATCCATTCATACTTGCCTAATAGTGTGCATACATACAAACACACACATACTGCAAGCTGTGAAAACGGTTTAAGCAGTTATCTTGCTTTTTCACTGAGCCCCACACAATGGAAAGTAAAATCTTAAATAACTTCTGTGTTTATTGTCCGATCTTTTTAAAATTTGTAGGACATAACATTGGCTATAAAATGTGTGACCAAACCAAATTGCAAGGTCATACCTTCAAAAATAAGTTTTTTGAATTTTTGGGCGAATTGGGGGGTGGTATCCAAAAAGTGAAAAATTCGTTACATGTGTATGCTATTCGAGATTATACATGCCAAAATAGGGGCCTCTAGCTCTCATAACTTGTAAGTTATAGCCCAAAAACGATGGTCTGAAATCGAAATTTATCGATAACTTTTGAATGGGAGGAGTTATCGATAAATTTTAATAAACTTGATCTGTCCCGGGATTACGAGAACTTATATTCCAAATATGAAGTCTCTAGCTCTTGTAGTCTCTGATATCCGCGTGTTCATACAGACAGACGGACGGACGGACGGACGGACGGACGGACAGACAGACAGACGGACATGGCTAAATCGACTCGACTGTTGATACTGATCAAGAATATATATACTTTATATGGTCGGAGATGCTTCCTTATGCCTGTTACATACAAGCACAAAACCATAATACCCTTTTTACCCATTTTTAATGGGTTCAGGGTATAAAAATGAAAATAAATTACCAGTCGCCGCTGGTCTTGAACCCAGGACCTTTCGCTCAACAGTTCGCAACTTTACCCCTTACGCCACAAGCCGTTTTGATGATCGCTGACAAAATTGCTTGAAGAGCCGACTGTTACAAATTTCCTTGTTTTGTTTTCCTGCAACCTGCAACTCGCGTTTGTCAGCATTTATTTTTTCGCGTGGCATTGTTTTTGTTCTAAGCTATTGGAAGCAAATTAATTTGATTACAGTTATATATTTGAAAGGAAGAAAAAGAAAAAAGTATTAAATTAACAATCAGTCGCCGCCGAGGCTCGAACTTGAACTTGCGAAACATGCGTTCGTTAGCGCGGCTCTTTACGCCTTACGCCACAAACCGTTTTGATGATCGGTGACAAAATACCTTGAAGAGCAGACTATCAAAAGCTTTCTTCCGCTTGACTTTGTTTGCTCATATGCACCTGTTTTTTCAAAATATTTAATGACGCATATCTTCGCTGTTTATGACTCAATCGATTTGCGATTTTACCCATTGATGAGTTATAAGGATGTTCAAGTGTACAAGGAAACTTAAGGCAATTGCTTTGAAAACATCGGATTTATGGCCAAAACCGACTTTGAGGTGTATGGCAGCTATAAGATATAGTGGTCCGATCCGGCCGGCTCCGACCAATGTGCTGTCCCCTTGAATAATAAGTGTCTGTGCAAAGTTGCATCGCGATAGCTCAAAAACTGAGGGACTAGTTTGCATACATACAGACAGACAGACAGACAGACAGACAGACAGACGGACATGGCTAGTTCAATTTGTTTTGTTTTTCTAAGCATACTGGCAGTAACTTTTGGGGGTCTGAGACGCTTCCTTCTATGCGTTACAAACTTCAGGACAAACTTAATATACTATTTTCTTCGAAAAGAGTATAAAAACAGATGGATTAAACAGAAGCATTAGTTTCTTCTTGTGTTTTTTCTAATTTATTAATTAAAATTAATCATTTTAAAACACTTTTTGATGTAACGGCAACTAAATTTGTATTATTATTTAACGTGTTTGTTTATTTATTTAATGTGAACTAAAAACAGTTCACACAAAAAATAATATAAATTCAAATGTAAGCTGTAGCGAAAAATTTAAAATGTATATTTGGAATGTAAACTATCTGGGGGCAATTAACTTAAAAAGTTGGTCCAACATTTATTGCTCGGATTGGTGAAAATCTGGAAAAAAAACCAAATAAGACCAAAAATAACAAGTAAGAGTGCTCTAGTCGGGAGTGCCCGACTACGAGATACCCTGAACCCAGTCCTTACAATCATTCATATTAATCTAAACACACACATGCTGCAGTACAAGCAGTACAAGCAGTGCAAGCGGTCTAAGCAGTTAGCTTGCTTTTCGCTGAGCCCCACATAATGGAAAGTTAAATCTTAAATAACTTCTGTGTTTATCGTCCGATCTTATTGAAATTTTGGGGCAAACAATTGTCAATAATATGTGTGACCAAACCAAATTGCAAGGTCGTACCTTCAAAAATGCGTTTTTTTAACTTTTGGGGGGTTTGGGGGGTGGTATCCAAAAAGTGAAAAATTTGTTCATGTGTATGCTATTCGAGATTATACATGTCAAATTAGGGGCCTCTAGCTCTTATAACTTGTAAGTTATATCCAAAAAACGCTGGTCTAAAATCGAAATTTATCGATAACTTTTGAACGGGACGAGCTATCGATAAATTTTAATAAACTTGATCTGTCCCGGGATTAGGAGAACTTATGTTCCAAATATGAAGTCTCTAGCTCTTGTAGTCTCTGATATCTGTGTGTTCATACAGACAGACAGACGGACAGACGGACAGACGGACAGACGGACAGACAGACGGACATGGCCAGATCGACTCGGCTATTGATACTGATCAATAATATATATACTTTATATGGTCGGAGATGCTTCCTTATGCCTGTTACATACATTTGCACAAACCCATAATACCCTTTTTACCCATTTTTAATGGGTTCAGGGTATAATAATAATAAAATAAAACAAGTAAGAGTGCTCTAGTCGGGAGTGCCCGACTACGAGATACCCTGAACCCAGTCCTTACAATCATTCATATTAATCTAAACACACACATGCTGCAGTACAAGCAGTACAAGCAGTGCAAGCGGTCTAAGCAGTTGGCTTGCTTTTCGCTGAGCCCCACATAATGGAAAGTTAAATCTTAAATAACTTCTGTGTTTATCGTCCGATCTTATTGAAATTTTTGGGGCAAACAATTGTCAATAATATGTGTGACCAAAAGAAATTGCAAGGTCGTACCTTCAAAAATGCGTTTTTTTAACTTTTGGGGGGTTTGGGGGTGGTATCCAAAAAGTGAACAATTTGTTCATGTGTATGCTATTCGAGATTATACATGTCAAATTAGGGGCCTCTAGCTCTTATAACTTGTAAGTTATATCCAAAAAACGCTGGTCTAAAATCGAAATTTATCGATAACTTTTGAACGGGACGAGCTATCGATAAATTTTAATAAACTTGATCTGTCCCGGGATTAGAGAACTTATGTTCCAAATATGAAGTCTCTAGCTCTTGTAGTCTCTGATATCTGTGTGTTCATACAGACAGACAGACGGACAGACGGACAGACAGACGGACATGGCCAGATCGACTCGGCTATTGATACTGATCAATAATATATATACTTTATATGGTCGGAGATGCTTCCTTATGCCTGTTACATACATTTGCACAAAACCATAATACCCCTTTTACCCATTTTTAATGGGTTCAGGGTATAACAAGTGGGAAAGGATTATCTTCGGCGTGCCGAAGATTTTATACTCTTTTCGAACCTTTAGACAATTTTCACTCTGCCAACTGCAGCACTTTCAGATGCTGTACAAATTATTTGTATCGCGTGGCATTTGTATTTTTTTTTTGTTTTAAGAATATTTAATGCATTTCCAGTTGTATGGCAGCTATAAGATATAGTGGTCCGATCCGGCCGACTCCGATCAATGTGATGTATGTTTGAATAATGAGTATCTGTGCAACGTTTCATTGCGATAGCTTCGAAAACATGGGATTTATGGCCAAAAACGACTTTCAGTTGTATGGCAGCTATAAGATATAGTGAACCGATCCGGCCGGCTCCGACCAATGTGCTGTCCCCTTGAATAAGAAGTGTCTGTGCAAAGTTGCATCGCGATAGCTCAAAAACTGAGGGACTAGTTTGCATACATACAGACAGACAGACAGACAGACGGACATGGCTAGATCAATTTGTTTTGTCATTCTAAGCATCCTGGCAGTAATTTTTGGGGGTCTCAGACGCTTCCTTCTATGCGTTACAAGCTTCAGCCCAAACTTAATATACTATTTTCTTCGAAAAGAGTATAAAACCACTTTAATACAAATTTGTTTTATAAGAAACCAAAGAATTTTGTACTCAAGCATTGTCAAAGTCAGAACACCTAGATCACAGTACGATCAACATTTTTTACTTCATTCAAGACTTATTGCTCTTTTTTTTGGAGCATTAATAATAAAAATTGAAAAAATTTCATAATTTATTAGACTTGAAATTCTGAGAACAAAACGATTGGAATTGTAAGCCGGTTGTACTTGAATTTAAAAGGACGTTTTTCTTTAACAACAATACAAGTTTCATATTAGTTATGCCAGAAGGATAAATTCTATCTCTGTTGGGAGCATAACAAGTCAGAATTGTTGTCAATTTTGGATATTACAAAACAAAGAACCTTTATCTTAGTATATTATTGTAATATGTCTTTAAATATAAATTTTAAAAAAAGTAAATTTATTTTATGGAATTTATTAATTTAATCTTTACGAATTGTAAATTGTAGGTTAGAAATATTGAGGGAGAGAGCACTTTAAGTTTGTGAGCTTACAAACAATTCATATCATGGAACTCGACTATGAGCTGTATTTCTACTATATAAGATGATATTCAGTCGTGATATTTTTATACCCTGAACCCATTAAAAATGGGTAAAAAGGGTATTATGGTTTTGTGCAAAAGTATGTAACAGGCATAAGGAAGCATCTCCGACCATATAAAGTATATATATTCTTGATCAGTATCAACAGCCGAGTCGATCTATCCATGTCCGTCTGTCTGTCCGTCTGTCCGTCTGACCGTCTGTCTGTATGTATGAACACACAGATATCAGAGACTACAAGAGCTAGAGACTTCATATTTCGAACATAAGTTCTCCTAATCCCGGTACAGATCAAGTTTATTTCATTTTATCGATAACTTGTACCGTTTAAAAGTTATCGATAAATTTCGATTTCAGACTAGAGCTTTTGGGACATAACTTCAAAGATATAAGAGCTAGAGACCCCAAATGTGGCATGCATAATCTCGACTAGCATACACATGTAACAAATATTTCACTTTTTGGATACCCCCAAAAGTTGAAAAAACGCATTTTTGAAGGTACGACCCTGCAATTTGTTTTGGTTTCACATATTATTGACAATTGTATGTCCCAAAAATTTCAGTAAGATCGGACAATAAACACAGAAGTTATTTGAGATTCAACTTTCCATTGTATGGGGCTCAGCGCAAAAAGCAAGCTAAC